>CM055858.1:23129248-23729248 GCA_029490765.1 Euthynnus affinis
TACCATGGGTTCCCGGGTGTCCCCCTTCCTCCAGTTGTTTTCTATGCGGTGTTGTCTGATGTAGGCCGACTTCCACGGACTGACCGCGGCGCCGGGTCGCACACACTTGCTGCGACGAGATGACAAACACTCTGATATACCTGAAGAGAGGATGAGAGAGAGAAATATCTAATCAAAGAGCTTCTCAAGACCCCAGTCAGAGGGGACACACACATTCTGCACATTTCCAGCCTCTATATTTATATTCTGGGGCTCAACTGGAATATATTTGCATTATTTACAGTTAAAAACTCCTTATTTATCTCCTTCTGGCTCTTAATGCAGCCGCTCGGTTCAGCCTTCGTCTGAAACAGGCCGTTTGAGCTCCTGATTTCAGCTCATCGGTCGAGACTGAAGCCCTGACTTTTGACTTGCAGGGAGCTTTTTCTACATGTGTTCACCTCAGGTTCTGTAACTTGAAGCCATTAAAAGCAGTGAACAGTTTAGCTAATGTGACGTAAGCTAACATTAGCTGGTGTAGTTTCATAGAAATCACTGTCAGATATTCTAATAACAATAAAAACTGTTAAATCAAACACAGTTTACAATAACATTAGCTACTAGCTAAGTCTTTAGTTGGTAAATGTATCCATTATTATCTGGATTAATCAATATATTAGTTGTTTGGTCCATAAAATGTTGATAACTGTTTCCCAAAGTCCCAATATGCAACCTAAAATAACAAAGATATTCATTTTACTGTCATAAAGGACTAAAAAAACCAGAAAATATTCATATTTTAGATGCTGGAATCATTTTTTCTTAATGAATGGCGATTAATCACTTATTAAAATACTTAATCGACTATATGTTGCAGCTCTAGTATGACGTATAAATGCTAACATTGGCTGCTTTAGTAACTAGCTAACGTAAGTATAGTTCAGTTTTACCACCATAAAACAAGCCCGCTACGGCCACTGTCACTCTTACTGGTGCTACTGTGGTGTAGTTGAATAGTATCCACTGGTATGACTTCACTGTTACTGACATCACTGCTGCTTTCATTAATATGTGGCTGGCACGCAGCTATTGCGGGTTAGCTGCATTCGTATTCTCACCGAGTGCGGGCTAATGTCAACACCGCTCCCATCGGTATGACAGGAGCGTAGCACAAATACAAATTAGCCTCATTTGTGAAGCCGGCGAGCTGCAGTTAACGCTGGCTTCATTAGTATGGCTGTGGTGTGGCGCTAACGCTAGGTAGTCTCATTGGTATGGCTGCTGAGTGCTGGCAGTGATTCTCGGCTGACTGGCAGAAAGCCCAGAGAGAAACACACACATATACACACACACACACACACACACACAGCTACTGCATTGCGCTGAATGAAGGAGGAGTGACTGACTGTGTAGCTGTATTTGCATGTTCACACTCAGTTTAGAAAGCACTATACATCCAGTAAGCTCCTGTCGTCTATTTTGTATCCTGTTTTTAATATCCCCCCCTCCCCCCCTTCCCCCCTTCCCCTGTGGTGGAAAACACACCTACAGAGTCGCTCTGGCTCAGGCAGCACATGATGAACTCTCTCCAGTCAGAAACAGAAAATACAACAGCTTTTCCTCATTTTGAAGGATTAAGGAGAGGATTCGTCACCATTTGCCAAAAAACAACAACGACAACAAAAAAAAAACCACACACACACAAAACAAAAGAAGGAAGAGACCAAAAGAGAGTGAAGAGGAGGAGAAGAAAGGAGGCTGCACAGTTTTGTGTTAAATTATCATAATTCTGGCTTCAATAATTAAAGGATAAGTCTGGTGATGTATAACAAATATATAATATTAAATAAATCCTATTAAAATACCCAAACACAGCTGAAAATAGTCCAACAAATACACTACTTACTACTGTTTTAGTAACATTTGCTATTGCTTAAACTACAGTGTGCAGCTGGAAATTATTTACTACTATTTGCAACTCAAATCATCCAAATGCAAAAGACGATGACAATGTCTCAAATACTGACATCATGAGTTCAAACCTCCTATGACATACCTACACCTACACAGGACATCTTTGACTCAACACTAACCGAATTCTGCAGTTTTTCTTTTGCTTATTTAGAAAACAAACACAAAATTTAACCTTTCATTGATAAATCTTATCATTTTGATTGTATCTCCCTACATGAAATGTTCTCTCACAGCCTTCTCTAAACTGTCAGGTGATGAAGAATACTAAATATCTTTTGAGTTGTTTGTTTTTGAGTAATAATAGTCTCATTTTAAGATATTCAGCCTTATAAAGTGTTGTGTGTTTAATCATTTAGTTCACAGAAGCATTACTAAAGACCTCAGTGTCAGCGGTGACTACAGACCTGTTTGTGGCCCATGAAGATCTGCATCAGTTAGAACCGAAGTATCGAGGAATAAACACATTGTTGGGTTTTTATGGGATTTATTGAAAAAATAAATTAAAAATGAGACTTATCTCACTATATTCAATTACTCTATTAATTAAACAAAAACAGATAAAAGAAGCCCAAAAGGAAGAGAAATTAAAAGAGGAGACAAAAAAACTAGACGAGACACCAGTAAAACCAGTATGTTGTAGACTGTGTATTTAGTGTGGTTGTATGTTGTTTTTTTTTTTTTTTTTACCTTCTTCGCGGCACTTCTCCCTCCACAGCAGGTTGTCCTCAGCCAGGATCCTCCAGTACCTGCAGGTCTGAGCGGCCTGAAGCAGGTCTCCTGGAGCCAGGAAGGTAAGCACGTACAGAGCCAGCTGCAAAAACACAGATGTTCACTATATTTAAACACGTATTTGTCTTATTTACATTATATATATATAACCAAACAGATTTTGGACTTGAAAGTATATTTAAACACGTATTTGTCTTATTTACATTATATATATATAACCAAACAGATTTTGGACTTGAAAGTATATTTAAACACGTATTTGTCTTATTTACATTATATATATATAACCAAACAGATTTTGGACTTGAAAGTATATCTAAGCACATATTTGTCTTATTTACATTATATATACATAACCAAACAGATTTTGGACTTGAAAGTATATTTAAACACGTATTTGTCTTATTTACATTATATATATATAACCAAACAGATTTTGGACTTGAAAGTATATCTAAGCACATATTTGTCTTATTTACATTATATATATATATATATATATATATATATATATATATATATATATATATATATATATATATATATATATATATATATATATATATATATATATATATATATATAACCAAACAGATTTTGGACTTGAAAGTAGACTTTTAGGCATGAAAATGTTTGTTTGTTTTTTGTACCTCTTTGGGCAGCAGGGATATGAAGTCTCTCTGGAACTGGGGCTCGATGACCTGCATCATGTGCTTCACCTGACTGGTTTCGCACCTGTCAATCAACTCGTCCAGAGCCAACAGCCTCTCAGGACCGCTCCACGTCTGCAGAAGGAGGAAGAAGAAGAGGAAGAGAGGAGATGAAATGGAGGAACTTAATGTTTCTGTTTCTGTTTGTGTGTTTTTGTGAAGATGTGAATTCCTGTTTATGTCTGACTTTGTGAGTGTGTGTGTATGTGTGTTTTTTTTTCCGTTTGGGTGTTTCAAGGTATTTCTGAAATAGTTTGAACTTCCTCCTCAGGCAACAAAAGACATCCGTGTTTTTCATCTGAATCTGTGTGTGTGTGTTTACTTGTACTTGTATGTTTTTTATTAGTTACATAAGAACAGCTCGGAGGCAGTACTCCTCTACCGACTCTGTGTTTACGTGCAGCAAGCGGAAAACACACACACACTACCCAAAATGCAACACTGCTGCATTTTACCATGCTGCAGGACAGTAGTGTTTGTGTGTGTGTGTGTGTGTGTGTGTGTGTGTTATTGTCTTGGTAAGAAATCTTAACTGGTTGTAGTTTGTTTGGACTCACTAACCACTACAAACGCTGCTGCTATGAAACATGTTATATAATGTGGGTTAATTAGCAGTTAATCAACAGAAAATATAACGTCTTCATGTTCAAACAAGGTCATTCCTTAACTCCCCTTAGTTACCGTTGCTACGCCTGTCAAACTTTCCGTTCTTGTACAATGGTGGCAGATTTACAACTTGGAATTTTTAGGGGATTTTTTTTTTTTAAACAATTCGATTTCACACAGAAGTAAAAAGAAGCAATGACTGTCAGTTTTTTTCAGATAAAATGTGTCACTGGCAGATTTTGTCAGCTGTTGCTAGCTAACTGGTAAAAATAAAAGGAGCAGTATTGTTGTTGTGTTTCAGTGTAGTCGTTTAGCTTTAGTGTTACAGTTTAAAAGGAGAAAACTCGTATTATCGTGTGCTCACCTGGAAGATGTGAAGCCAGTCCTGCAGGCCAGAAGGAGGCGGGCCTGAGGTGACGCGCCGCCGCTGAGACGAATGCCCATTGGCCAGCCGCAGGTCGCCGAATGTGGTGGGCGTGGCCTGAACAAGACTGGAAGGACTGAAGAGGGAAAGACAGCATAGTTAGCAATTAGCAGCATTATCTGAAAACTTCTGTAGTCCAAAATAACTAATAAATATATATATATTATTACAGGAAGAAGTTGTTCTGGCAGTTAAAATACATCCAGGAGAATCAGTTTTACCACATTTAAACATTTGTTTCTAGTCTTTATATCAGATTTTGTGAGCAGAATGCTAATTATCAGGGAGCACAGACTACACTAGCAGCTCCTCTTATACTGACTGTATTAAACTTTTCACAGCATTTATGTAAAATGTAGTTATGTTTGTTTACTGTTTAGAAGTTAAGCTGTTCTAGTTAGCTGCAGGCTAACGACTAATATTCAACAATAAATATTCAAAAAGATAATCGTAGTTAATGTAGTTTAGTTTAGTTTGAACTACATGCTAACTTGTTAAAGAATAAACATGTAGATTAAATTCAGCTGAAAGAAATATTGAACCGTTTCAAGTATATTTCTACAGTGACAGTCATGTTTTTGTGTTAAACATGTTGAAACGTGTGACTGACCTGAGGTATCCGTTGCCTTTGCAGTGTTTCTTGCCTGAAGGGAACGGCCGGCCGTCGGGACCGTGATCCAACTTCCTCTTCATCTGGAGTTTGAGAGACACAGAAAGAAAAAAAACAGAAACAGTGAGAGACAATAAAACTCATCTGTGTCGACGGAGAAGAGGTAATTATCAAACTACTTCTTCTGTAATGCATTTATACCATTCAGGCATTGTACTCCACATGCAAGTAGCTTCACTGGCAGATATTTAAATACCTTTATTAAGCCAGTAACTTTTGTGTTTTGATTTAACGTCTTGTTACGTTTTAGCCTTCCTACCAACACATTCTGGTTTGTCAGAGATTCAAACCAGTCTCGTGTCGTGCTCATTGACGGCTGTTTCCCGACCAAACCGATTGGAGCTTTGTTCGCGGGACTAACAACAGGGGAAAGCACTGAGGTGTCATTACCTCAGCGTACATTTTGGATCAAAATGACAAACGATAACTGACTTTTTTCCCATAGTAATAACGTCTGAGCTGTCAGTGTGTAATGTGCTTGGCTCGTAGTGACGAACCTACAGAGAATTATCAGCGACTCTGCAGCTCCTCTCGGCTTTACGGAGCTTTATAGTTGAGTTTCAGCTCGTTGTTTATCTGTCCGGCTGCAACTTTTACTGTTCTGGTTCACTCTCGGCGCTCATAAATGTCGTTTCTGGCCACAGCAGGCAGCCGTTTTCAGAGAAAAAGCTCTAAAAAGCCGCTGTACACAACCAACAAACAGACACAGTTAGCTGTAGACTAGCTGGTGAACATAGTGGAGCGTTTAGCAGCTAAAGAGCCAGATATTTCCCCTCAGGAGTTGGTGGAGAGCAGAAACAGAAGCTAAAAGAGAGTGAATATCGGACTTACATTCACCAGGTGGACAGAAACACGACTCCAAACGAATGATAACGTTGCTCAGTAACTGCTAGATGCGGATATAAGCAACTGTTTGCTAACACGTTCGACATATCAGAGCATTAAAAAAAGGCTGATGATGTGTCAGTGTTGTGTTCACTACTTGTTTCTAAACTAGTGGCCGAAAATCAGTCACTGTGGGTTTTAACTACTTCTAGCTATCGTGTCGACAAACAAAACAGAAAATCGTCAACATGAACACGCTGTAATATCAGGCAAGGAAACCAGTCTGCCTGATGGTAAATGTGTATTAAAAGCTGGATTTTATACTAATATGAGCCACATGAACTGTCCTCACAAACAATACAACCCCCCTCGCTCCCTAAACAGTCCCCATGTATAATTAATAATGTTTATATAGATAGACGGATAAGCTGCGGCCCTTTACCCAACTACAGCAACACTGAAAACACCTACGCTGTGAAGTAACACAAACGCAACAACTCAGAGGTCTGATTCAGCCTTTCTATCTCTTTCCTCTCTCTCTCTCTCTGTGTCTCTCAGTGAATGAACGCAGGAATGCAGAAAATCGGAGGAATGTCGCCGGTGCAGCACTGGTCTAAAATAGAGCAGCACGCGCTAACAGGCTGCTGCTGCACACACACACACACACACATACACACACACTGGAGGCTGGAGATGTACTGGACAGCATGTGTGTGTGTGTGTCCTTCTTCCTCTTGGCATCTTTCTATGAATCACAGCTTTATCTGGCTGCAGTGTTACAAATCTGTGTCACTATAAAGACATAATAAAAAAAAAGGAGAAAAAAAAGCCCAGAAGAAGAAGAAGACAGAATTTAAACCACAACCTTTCTACTCACAGAAAAAAAAAATCACAACATACGGCTGTGATTTTCAGCTCTGAGCTTTAGCCTTAAACTCATAATCTGCTTTTCATTTTCTGACTTTTTTTTTTTTTTTAATGTCACTGGCTTTTAATAACAGATGTCGCGTCTGTGTGGAAATCATTAAAGCCTAAAAGAAAAACTTCACTCGGGGGCGAAAAAGACGTGTTTACTGGTTTAAACCAGAATTTTTCACCAGCACAAGACAATTTCACAGGAAAAAAAACACATCTGTATTCGAATGTTTGATCTCTAAAATAAGTTTATAATGATACTTTTTGATATTTGTATTTCACGTAGCACCACTTCATCGCTACTTTAATGACTTAAAATGAGTCTGTGATGTGTAATGGGTCATTTTTCAACATTTTGTAGCTGTAACATCTCTTAAAATATGACCATAGTGACTTATGGTGTGTCTATGAGTATCTGAAGTGGACATATGGTGACCTTATGGTGACTTGCAGGCAATAATGTCCCCACTTTAATCTGTTTTTCATAGAGCAGGGAAGCAAAAAAATGTACATTTTTAACATTTTATTCTTGTAGTGTGAAGCTGTAAAGATGAACAAGCACTGGGTATTAAAGTCTTGTCTGATTTTAAGTCGTTTTTATGGGTTTTTTCTGCTTTATTTGCCTGTAATAAACCATATTTGACCAAATATGCAGTTTAGGAGCTGTAGTATCTAAGTAATAATGCTATAGTGCCTTATGGTGTGCTTATTATAATCTGTAGTGAATATACTGTGACTTTAAAGTGATCTGTGTGTAATAATCTGTAATCCATAATCTGTTTTTATCCTGTGTAGAAAGGGGAAAAAAAGACATTTTCTTTGATCTTGAGGTTCGCAGCTGTGAAGATGAACAAGTGTTACTGAAGTTTTGCTTGATGTGAATTAATTTGTCATAGATCTTTGTAGTTTTATAGACCATATATGACCTCAAAGACAGCAGCTGTTTCTTTGTAGTATCACTCTTTTTGTGTTCTCACTGTGTAGGGAAGCAAATACAGATGAACAAGCACTGGATACCACAGTTTTGTCTCATTTGAATTAATATACATTGATTTTTGCAGTTTTATACATCATATTTCAACTCCAATGATGCAGTTTACATAATTTCCAGTGTAGAGAAGCAAAAATGCCAATTTCTTGAAACTATTAAGATTATAAAGCAGTGGATAGTAGGGTTTTTTTCCAGATTATAACTACCTGCCATTGATTTTTGCTACTTAATACACCATATTTGTTCCCAAAAATGCAGTTTGCAGCAGCCTGGCCTGTATATCATCCCTCATTTATTTGTGTTTTTACAATGTAGGGACACAAAAAATGTAATTTCCCTGAAGCTATAAAGATAACCAAGCATTAGATGATAATGTTTTGTGAGATTTTAATTAGCATTCATTAATTTCTGCTGCTTTATTCACACGTATAAAGCATATTTAACCCCAAATGATGCAGTTTACAGCAGTTTTAGCCCTGCCTTGCCTTCCCACACAACACTACACACTACTGAGGCTGATCTATAATCAATAATCATATCAGAGAAATAGAGAGAGAGAGATGGGAGATACAGGAAGGAGAGGAAGAGAGAGGATGGACATGAAATGAGTCTCTCTCCCGGTTCCGCAGTGGTCCACACACACATACACACACACATATATATAAATACACACACACACGCTACCGAGGCATGTAACGGAGAGAAACGCCTTGTCATCCCGGTGTACGAGCCTGACAACCTTCAATTAATGCATTAAAAAAAAGAAAGCAACACTCTCACACACGGATTTTCTTGAAACCGCAGCTGTTGACGTCAGCTGATCGATCAAACACTCCTTTATAATCAATACTCACTTTGTAGAAGATGAGCTTCAAGGTGCCGTAGAAACCCATGGCTGCACCCCGGTAGGTAGAAACCCTCCCGGTAGTCCGAGAAACGTGAAGATATTAACGGGAATGTCAACAACTCCCCCCCACCAAAAAAAAAAGAAAAAAAAAGAAAAAAAGAAAAAAAAACAAAAAGGAGGACTATCACTTAATAGTGCGCGTGACGTCGATATTCCATCCAGTCAATCAAGTGGATCGATGAGGAGCATAGATCGATCCGTGACTCTCTCTCTCCCTCTCCTTCTCCGTAGCCTCGGTGGTGTGACTCGACCTCCAGCAGGAACACGCAGGGACATGCCTCTCTCTCTCTCTGCCGGGGGAGAGAGCGAGGAATGCGGACAGGGAGAGGGGGGTGGAGCCGGGCGGAGAGGGGCGTGTGCGCGGCGCCAACAGGAAGCAGCAGACACTGATTAAAGTTCACAGTTATGTGGAAAAATCGTGTCCGATTAAAACCGTTTGGCGTTTAAATATATGGAAGAACAAAGTGACAAAAGTAATCGGTTTGAAGTACAACTTAATATATATACGTATTTTTTTTTTTTACTGTATTTTACATTATAACCGTTGTGATGTGATGATGTTGGTGGACTAACGGCTGACGGTTAGAAACGTTAGTTGACTCCAACGACACCCAAACTGCTCCGATGTTGATTCAGAGATGTTTATTGCTACAAACACTTCAGGATCTGGAGGATAAAAGCCCGCTCTCGGTAAAACTTAGTATAAATAAAATCATAATTAAAAGAAACTTACAATACTAATGAATGATTTCTGTGATGAAGCTTAGTAACCGTTAAATATCAAATTACAGGGCCAACGGTCTAACGTTAACCAAGATCAAAAACTATATTACAAATTACGTAAAAGACACTATTGATACTTTAGTGTCCCGTTACATATAGATGAGTGAGCATTTTCCTGTTGAAAAGACATTTTTAAAAAATGGTTGAAAGTTTTTTTTGTTTTGTTTTTATTCAAAAAACCAACTTATTTTAATTATTCGATTAAACGTTCACATTTAAACTGTATTTCGTTGGGATTTTGTCATACTGACTTTCAGCTGAGATATTTGGATGTGGTTTCTTAAGCGTTGTTTAGACTCCAGAGCGAATGCACACACGGGTAGCTGCGGACTCGGACTCACGGATTTCACCCCTACTATATAGTTCTGTATTTATTTATGTTTACATGGAACATTAAATGCGTTGAAGTTACGTCTTTGTGTAGACCACACTTCACCTGCCAGTGCAAATTTGTGTTTTGTGACACGCTGATGTTGTAACTGCCTTTTAGCTGATTTAAAAGAGGTCTTCACCCAGTTTCCAACTAGAAATCAGCACTGAAATCCCAGTTGGTACTCACTGACTACCTTTATTTTTTGAGTGTTATGCACCACAACACAAATGTATGTGTAAACCTATCTGGTTTAAAAACCTGTTTCTGATTCTAATATTTTTATTTTTGGCTTGTTTTTACCGTAAATTCATTAAAACAGCGACACGTTTGAGAGGTTTGGTTCATATTTAAAGCTGTACTTTTTTATTTTTATATGAAGAATGGGGTCAAATGATGCGTAAATAAAAACAGTTCACTACACATTTGGTTAAATAAATCAATGAATAAATAAATGTGTTTAAACATGTTTACAGCTACAGTACTCTGGTATAGAAAACTGCAGCATAGATTTACACATCTGGAGACATCTGGATGTGATGTCAACATAAATATCTGGTGTATTAGGTTGATTTTTCTTATGTATCGCTTGAACCTGAACAGCAGGATCATTGTCACCATCAGAGCCGCCTCAAAGTCTGACGAGAAACCTCCAAGCACAAGCAGCCAGACAGTCACAAAATCTCCACTATCAGCACTGATCAGTGAGCGCCAATCAATAGCTAATTGAGCAACTCAAACAGCAGCTGTTAACAAGACTGAAGCCCCCGGGGGGATCAGAGCCGAAACACGGAGGTAGTCCGATCAATAGAGATCTTTAGAGGCTGATACCAATTCCAGTATTCAGGGTTTTAAAAATCTGACATCAATTCGTCTTTTAGAACATTTTAACGCAGTGTTTTTACCTTTTACTTGTGTAGTTTTTATTCATTATTGGGTTTCGAAGCAGGGACTGTACTGTATTTTTTTGTGTTTCCAATCAACTTGCTGAAATGCCAATAAAGTATTGAATTGAAAATGAATAAGTATCCCTTAAATCTGGTTATTAAAGCAACGGGCAGCTCCCTGGTGGCCCAAGTGTTACGCTTGGGACCTTTGTTATATGTCAAACCCCCCTCTCTCTTTCTCCCCTTGTTTCCTGCCTGTATCTACACTATCAGGCAAAAAATACCCAAAAAACACATCTTTAAAAAAAATAAAATAAACTTGTCAGTTCTCTTTGGTGGGAAACGATGCAACAGTGACACCGTTTATAAATTACCATATCTTTGGTTTTTCTGTGTTGCAGCTCCTGGTTCCTCATCTGTAGATATAAACGCCAATATGAAGCGTTTCTGTCCAACTGGTTTTATTCGTGTTTTCATTTTGAGTGTAAAAAAACACTGTGAATGGAAAAAAATCTCAGCTAAAGTAGAAAAGTTGGTGTATCGAAAAATGTATATTTAGACCAATGGGAGCATTAGCGCCAACAAATGTCCTGATGTTCACATTCAACAGTCGTGGATGGAAACAAGCATTAATTAGCATTTTCTTTTGCTGATTTTCTGTAAATGTGGCTAAAATTTGACATTTTTTATGGTTACATTTGGATGGAAACTTACCAACTGATATATATGTGATGAGCTAATATCGCTCTAATTTGGATAAACGAGGCAAAAGAAGTTTAATGTAAAATTTCCCAAATAAATGAATTAAAAAGAACAAATAACAAAATAATATATAGATTTTTTTTAGGGGTGGGGCAGTTTAAAACAAACAAACACGTACACACACACAAACACACTCATTTTCACAAACACACACTCACACTAGACGCCCGGTAGGGGGTTGTTAGAGGTCGTCGCTTTCTCACAGCTGATTGACCTCTGAGGTCGTCACACTGAAACTCCCACAGGCTCTCTGTACCATTAGGTAGTGTTGGGAGGTGGACGGGGGATAATTTGAGAGGTCAAACCTTCACCCAGAGCCTGGAGAGACAAAACACACAACCCCCCCCCCGCCTCTCCTCACCTGTTCAACCCCCTCCTCCCTCTTGTTTGTTTCTCTCCTGCCTCTACCTGTCTTTACCTGCAGGCCTCAAGTTGTCAACACAGTGACGACAGAAAGAAGAAAAAAAAAAACACACCAACACTTATTTCCACAACAAATCAAAAAATCCAAACGCATCAAACGGAAAAACCTCAAGCAGATGCGATGCGATATAAACTTAGCGTCCAGAAAAAAACACAAACACCTGTGGAGATAATGTAATCCGACGGCAATCATCAAGACTGTCCGACTGCGTCAAACGTTCAAACGTTTTCAGTTTCTGTTGACACCGTTGAGTCAGAGAGGTGTTTGTGATGGTGGCGGTGGTGGTTGCACCGGGTTGTATCATCCCTCCTGACAGGTGTTTCTAATATTTTGTTCCTCAACGTATGAAAAACATGTATATTGGAAACACCTTTCCGTATAAATAATGCATTCCGATCCAAACGTGTAAGCTGGATTCACACTCAGAGGAAAATTACCAGGAGAGCTCATGTGATGGACAAAGTCTGTATCTACCAGAAGAAGAAGAAGATATATAATATAGAAAAGAAGACTTTAAAACTCAGAGTCTGATATCTCAAAAACAGTAAAAGATAGAAGAAACATGTAAATGCAAGATTTGTAGGTCAAAGTCTTGTGATTCTTTTAAAGTTTAAATGAAGTTTGTATCTAAAACTATGTGGAAGCAGTAAATGTTCGAAAAGGAGTATTTTTCTGTGTCCAGCTGCAGTTACTTATTGTCTCAGCACACCTGACAACACACGTCAATCACACTTTGACAAGGTCATGTGGGTTAAAAGTCTTTACTTTTCTAAAAATAATTGATGAAAATCAGGAATTTAATTTCTTTTAATTCAATTTTCAATTCACTTACTGAAATTCAAGTGGAAGGGCCCAAAACTTGCATGATTTTGATGACACAGGTGCAGAAAATTCTCATCTTTTCAATAAATCTTTCAAAATAAAAGCACACCACACTTGTAAGAAATATCCCTCATTTTTTAAAAAAGCTAAATTATCTGATCCCAGAGTGCGAGGTCCCGACCATCGCTGCTTACAGCTTTAATTTAAGCTGAATTTCTCTCAGATTAGAAGTAAACTGCCAGCGTGACAGAAACTGTAAAACTGAGATTTAAATCGAAAACTGAGAAAGATTCATAAAATATCAAATAATAAATAAAATCCATTATGAAAAGAGTCTTTTCTACATTGTGTACATGTGTTGCCAGTTTCTCCGTTCATCCCACAAACACACCTTTGGTCAGCTTCGCCAGCTGTCGTTCACCTGACCCGCTCTGACCCCGCCCCCCTGGCTTTTTCCACCCCCACCCCCAGTCCAATCAGGGCCCACGTGACCTTTCACCTCTAAGTCTGTTAATCTGAAAATCTCTCTCCGTGTGTCATCATATCAGTTTCTATCACTGATCAATCCCATAATGCCTCTTCTTCTTCTTCTTCTTCTTCTTCTTCTTCTTCTTCTCCTTCTTCACGTCTGGTACTAATTCCTACCTCTTTTCTTTCTCCTCCTTCGTCCCACTCAGTCCATATTGTCATAAATCTGAATTTAACATCTCCCTCTCTCTGCTTCTAATTTACATCTTTTTCTGTTTTTTTTCATCCTTTCAACCGTCTTGTCTTTCCTCCCAATTTAGTTCAAACATCCTGTATTAGTAAAACAGACTTTAACATGACCAAAAAAGACATTTAGCAAATACATCTGATGATAAAGATGCTAAACTAGGTAGTTTTACACTAATAATATAATAGAATAACAGGACATTTGAGATCTGGGGAGTATTTTTAAAAGAAACCTAAAATGTATGGAAGTCAAGAGCGGACATTTTTCTTTTCGTACTTAAAAATAAACCTAGTGATTATGGAAATCACTCTTAGGTTTATTGTTCTTAAATTAAAGTATATTTTGTGACTCGTTTTTATAAAGATTCATGCAACAGACACTGACTTTTCATGGGATTTGTTGACAATAAGAAAAATAAAGAACAATAGTTTAGTTAATGTTTTAGTTCACAATATGAAGATAACAATGAAAAATCATTTTAAAAAATAACTCTTGACTTCCGCACAAATTAGGAACAGTTAAAAAGTAGTTTTTAAATCAAACAAACAGGAAGAATCAGTGCGTTTGTTTGGGACTATTTTCAGCGGCGGATGAATCCATATTTGGTGGAGGCAGCAGGACGGCGTCAAAATAAATAGTCATGGTAACGAAGTCACCCAGTGCAGCTGACGTGTTTTTAATAGTTTAACAACGGAGAAATAAGATACTTGTGAGCCAAATAAAACAGGTGAAATGTTAATATTTTATTCTCCTTGACTGGAAAATTGAGATGTGCTACCTTTACATTTTTTGGACCATGCTTACTGAATCTTTGCGTTTAGCACTCCACTGAGAGTCCCACTGTTGAAGCGAACCATATATCATGGTTTGGATACACACATAATACATGTTAGTCAGATCTGTTTCAGTCTTTTTAAGGGATTTCTCAACAACAATAATAATTTGTTAAAACTGTTCAGCTCCTTTAAAAAAAATAATCATACTACTTCACTACTTTCTCTTCTTCATTGTTTTCTGCTGTTTCATAAACAGGAACATTAATCAATAATGACAGTAATTGTTAGTTGCAGCCTTACAATCATGTAACTGTAACTGTTTTAACCAAATAATAAATAAAAAATTAAAAAAAAACTGAGACTACAGAAGGGCTTTTCTTTCTCTACTCGCTCACATGTTTCTTTGTAACTCTGAACCTCCGTCTCTCTTCTGTTTTCACTCCGTCCCATTCATCTTTTAAAACTCTCTCTGGTATGCAAACCCACTGAGTCTCTCCCTCTGATGGCCTTGTAAAACCTGAAACTCGTGTGTGTTATGCATTAAAACAGCTGACTCTTTCCCACACTTGAGGACATACTGTGTGCATATGTGTGTGTGTGTGTTACTATCCCCAAAGAGTGTGTGAGGATAAAGAAACATGTCTGAAAGTGACAACCGCTTCAGTGCACATATGGGGGGAAATATATACGTACACTTGTGTTTGTTTTTTTTTTATATATCCTCACAGCTAACTACTGTCAGACACTGGAAACAGAGAAAAACCACTTCAAAGGCCGAGGCAGATGTGGCCTGTGTGTGTGTGTGTGTGTGTGTGCGCTAGCTGGATTAGCCTACAAGTGTGTGAAGAATCAATACACAGAGAGAGCGAGAGCGAGGATCAGAGGAATGTGTGAAAGATTGATTTTCAGCAGATGATGTTTCATCTCTCTCCGTCTGAGTAGAGTACAGTAGAAACCGACTCTTATACTTTTAACTCTCCGCGTTGGACGCGTTACAAACAACGGCAATGATTTCAGTATTCAGAGATCCGTCTGTTGGTCTTCTTTTTTTCTTGCACTTGGCGTTCAGTCTCGGCTTGGCTGCAAGGATTCATTGATTGGTTGATAGATAGGAAAGAAATCGCCAACTATTCTGATGATTGATTGATCGTTTTGAGTCGTTTTTTTGAAGAAAAAAACACTAAAATTCTCTCGTTTCAGCTTCTTAATTGTGAATATTTTCTGGTTTCTTTAGTGTTCTGTGACAGTAAACTGAATATCTTTGGGCTGTGGACAAAACATGTTGTTCTTAAGGAAACAGTGTTCGACATTTTTCAGCATTTTCTGACCAAAACGACTAATCGATCAATCAAAAAACAGATATCTGCAGCCTTCAGTTCAACCTCAGAGAGATTTATTTTTTCTAAATACTACTTTGAATGATGAGGCTGAGAGAATAAAGTTTGTTTTCCTGAAGTGAAACATTAATATTTAACTTCAGCTTTTCTTGCCTTTGAAGAAAGTATTGATTATGATGTACGATGGTATTTATCCTGATTTGCTGGTCAATGAAACGTTTGTATATGATGAAGGCGAAATTGGTTTTTAATTGTGTTGATTGTTTGTCTACATTAAGTCGTCCAAATTAAAACTCCAAAACAGGTAATTCTCAGAAAACCAGCGAAGAAGAAACGTTATACTATGTCAGTTTCCGCAGCTGCTTCCTGCGAGCAGATTAGAACAGAGAAAGGTGTCGGATAGCTACGTTTAGCTTTGAACAAGCAGCCGAAGTAGATAATAACGAGAGCAGCACTCGCATGAAGATGTCCGCCATCGTCCTGTTTCTTCTTCTTCTTCTTCTTCTTCTTCTTCCTCTTCCAATGAAACGCCGCGCTAATGCCGCCATCTTGCTTTGATGCGACAGTGCAACGTTTTCAGATTCAACATTCTCCATTTTCAGGGGAGAAAAATGTCGTTTTAGTCTGGACGGAGGACCAAAACGGAGAGAAGAAGATCCGTGTTTACGCATTTAGCCAGCTGAGGGTCTTCTATCAGGACATCTTGGGGTTTGTTAGCGGTCTTCATGGGTGCCAAACTTCATCCATGAACTCAACATGGTTTGACGGGTTTTGAGGCGACCTCGGTGTCCTCGGAGCAGGAACGGGACAGGGCGCGTTTCCGGCGGGACGGATGACGGAGGCGCAATGCAGCAAACAACAGGTGCTTTTATAAAAGCAAACAAACACAACGGCTGCAGAGCGGAGTGTGTGCTGATCAATAATGAATGCAGGGAGTGTTGCAGGGATGTAAGGGACTTAGCGCTCATGTATATTTTAATGAGCAGCTGTATGTGTGAGCTGCAATCGTCCTCCAGGGAGAAAATCGAGAGTCAGTGTTTGCAATCACGACATAAGAAAGGAAGAAAGAATACAAAGATAAAGGAAGGAAGGGACGAAAAATGAAGATTCCTAGAAGAAAAGGACAGACAAACAGTGAGATAAATACTGTGTGTGAGGACGAAGAGTTTGTCGATTCAGCCATTTTTCAAGCGGAAAATGGCAAAAATGTCAAATATTTCTTCGTTCCGGAGGATTTCACAGCTTTTCTACTGATATTAAACTCTGTATCTTTAGGTTTTGGACTGTCGGTTGGACAAAACAAGCAACTTGAACACTTGAACACGTATTCTTCACTTAAATCCACCGATTCTTTTCTCAATTTAATCAAGTTTATGTCTATGAAATGTCTATAACGTCACAAAACAATGAAAAACGGCAGTTATAACATCTTTAAACATCATGTTTTATCCGATCAACAGTCTGAAAACTAAACATATTCAGTTTATTATCATGTATGACAAAGAAAAGCTTCACATCGTTGTATTCAAGAAGCTAGAACGGAGATAATTTCAGCGTTTTTGCTTTAAAAAAATGACTAAAACAGATGTTCGACTATCAGAATAGCTGCAGATTTATTCACTCAAACCGAATAATCAACTAACAGTTGCAGCTCTAAAGACGGGAACTCAACGCAGGGTAACACTGGAGACTGTAGTCTTTGTTGCTGAGGTCGTTCAACGTGTCGTTGACGTCGTTTATTCTCATATTTCAGATCAGATTTATTTGAAAAGTTTGAAAAGAATGAGAAAAAGAAGTAAAATCCTGCTACTACTGTTTGTTTTCACGGCCGCCAGAGCTGCAAGAAGTTAGAAGAAAATGACTCAAAACAATTAATCGATTGTCAAAACAGATGCCGATTAATTTTCTGTCGATCACCTAATTGATCAACTGATTAACTGTTGCAGCTGCGGGAAGCTCGGAGAAAGAAAAACAGAGCGGGGGAAGCGCGGGAACGACTGGAAACTGAAGGTTTTTACTGGCATTCTTCAAGGGTCGCATTACGCACCGTAAAACACCGCGACTGTGTGAGTGTGTGTGTGTGTGTGTGTGTGTGTGTGTGTGTGTGTGTGTGTGTGTGAGAGACAGGACAGCAGAGCACCTGTTCCTCATTGTGTCCTCTGCAGGTCAGTGGAACAGAGCCGCCTGCTGCTGCTGCTGCTTCGTGCGAACCCACCAATGGGAAACCAGGTACTGTCTGGTTGCCATGGCGATGATGCTGACAAGTTTGAGCACACCTGTCCGTCTGACCTGCTTTCTATCTTTCAGCAGCCTGTCGTCCGGCAAAAAGAAAAAAAAACAGTTGAATCTGGCTCAACTTTTGCTGCAACGTGACATCATCCGGTAAGACGCTGCGTCGGCCAATCACATGCGAGCACAGGCGCCCTATTTATTCTATTAAAAATCATAAAAACTCCCGTCTTTATCTGAGAAACGGTTTGTTCAAAGCTGGGTCTGTGGTTCAGAGCAGAGTTACGGATGTCAGTGAGGTTTTTAATGAGGATTTCTTACTTCAGGAAGAGAACTCGGATGTTATGATTTCATTCTGGCTCTCTATTAATACTTATTAATCTAATAATAATAATAATATTTATACTCAAACTGGAGAGGAACTGGATTGATAGCACAGGCTAGGATACAGAATAAAACATATTCCCAGCACACAAGATAGTTTTTTTCAAAGCTTTCCTTGTGAATTACTTTTATTTTATCTCCTCAAACCTTTAAAAAGTTAAATAAGTCTTTTTCCACTACAGACAATGCAACATGTGACGAAGGGTAGGGAAGGTAGACTTAAAGTTGGCCTTAAAACCGGCTTGAACAACACACCTCTTCCACCAACGCAGCATACGGAGGGCTGTCAGTGTGAACACGGTTTGAGCTTTACAGAAGAGGCGCAGAGTGTTTTAAATGTGTAATGAAGCTAAAAGAAGATGAAAACGTAACAAAGCAAAGCAGCGATCTCTGCTTTTACTTTATTTTATCTCCTCAAACCTCTAAAAAGGTGACGACGGGTCTCGGGTAGACTTTGCTTCAATTTAAGAGGTCAGAGGCCAAAAAAACGGTTGACAACACGCCTCCACCAGCAGCATACTGAGGCCTGAACGTGGCCTGATGTTTGAGTTTTACAAAAGAGATACTGAGTGTTTTAAATATGTAATGTCAGTGAAGCTAAAAGTAGATGAAGACGTAACGATCTCTGCTTTATTTCTTGTGAATTACTTTATTTTATCTCCTCAAACTTCTAAAAGTTGTCCAAATAAAACACTCTTCCATTTAACTGATAGACGATACAACACGTGACGACGGGTCTCAGGTGGACTTCGCTTCAATTTAAGAGGTCAGAGGCCAAAAAAAAGGTTCCTCGGGTTTTAAATATGTAACATCAGGCTCACGTCGAAGCCAAACGTAGATGAAAACGTAACAAGTGAAGCAGGTTGAACACTGTAAAGGCTCGATTATTCGCCTCCGTCGAGCTGAGTTTTAATTACACTTCAGACCCACAGAGACGGCGCTGTAAGCAGGAGGTCCGCAGGTTCAAACCTCCGTCCTGCTGACAAGCAGAAGACTCCAGGAATGCTGCCGCAGCTACAGGAATGTGTGTGTGTATATGTGTGTGCGTGCTGACTCGGCGAGATCAGTGTGGCGGACTTGACTGGCTGGAATGTGACCTCGTACATGCAGACACACACACACACACACAGGAGGTATGAGGGTGTGTTCAGGTATGTGTAGATTAAAAAAAACCAAGAGATAGTAAGAGAAAGAAAAACAGAGAAAGTGATTTGAATGTATCTCCTCGGGTGTGACGGCTAATAACCAAAATAACTGCTAGTTGCATCCACTTCCTGCTTATTTCATCCATAGATTCTGTTGCAAAGTAAAAAAGACACAAACTGTAAAATCATATGAAACTATTTAAATCAGCAGGTTGATTAATAATGAGGATAAACTTTGGGAAATGTTCAGACAGACATGGAAAACCAGCATAGAGGAAAGTAAAACCTCGTCTGTCAGTGTAACGAACTGCCGTGTGGCGTTTTTGGCGACTGATAAGCCTTTGAACACGCTGTTTCCCACCGTTTTCCCACCATGGCAGCGAGCTCCTCAAACTACATTTTTGGCACTGCTCAGGGAGGTGGCACTAAACCCAAGTTCCAGGTACTCACAAGAGGGGGGAAAGGAATGCAACAGCTGGTCTGCAACACGGCAAACGCTGCGATTAGTAACGCGGGACATGCGCCTGGATATGTTTAGATGGGAGGTTTTGGGCTTCAACCAACGATCGTTTTCATTATCGATAGTTTTCTCGATTAATCGGTTGGTTGTTTGGGTTGTAAAATGGCAGGAAAATGTCGATCACTGTTTGGTGACGTCCATGAATGTCTTGTTTTGTCCCAAAAAACAACCGACAACCCAAAGACATTCAGTTTACGGTCACAGAAGACTAAAGAAACCAGAAAATCTTCACATTTCAGAGGCTGGAATTAAAGAACTTCATCTTAAAAATGACTCAAAACAATTAAATGATTATCAAAATAGTAGAATAACCGCTGCAGCTCTAGTTTCATTACACAAAAGATGTTCTGATCAGGAGCATGTTAGGGGTGACTTCCTAGACACTGGACTGGTTGTCATTGAGGAGACGATAAGGACGTGTTGGTTAAGCTGCGTGTCGATAAAAAGAACGCAACGCAGCGAGTAACTTAATGACGTGACGAGGCTCAGCTCGAGTTGAGTTAAAGGGAAGACCTCGTTCTTTTAGAAGCGTTTTTTGGGACGATACAGCTTTCTTCGGGGACCCAACCACCACAAACTGAACTGAAACGCCAAGGCAACGACCAGTCGGAGAGACCCAGTAACTGCTGGCTGGCCTGGGACCTCGGTAAGGTAAACCCACCTCCAGGCTGTCTCTCTCTAATTTTTGGAAACCAATCCCTCTACTTCTGCATCCTTCCAGGTTAGGACCGGTATCGGCACTCAGCACTGAATCCGCTAGACTTGACTCGTCCGTAACACGTTTTTTTTCTGCCTTTGTCAGGGTAAGCTCTGGATCTTGTGCGTCGTCGGGGAGTACGTTATGTTCTACCTTGGTGGTGACGTTTCAGTAGCCGCACAGCGTTGCCAAAAACTACGACCAGAAAAAACCTCTAGTTATCTTCACGTAATAGAAACTCTACACGAGCAGTACGACTGTGTTGTTCTCGCCACATTCGCCAACCAAACAGAACAAGTGGCGATGTTTGTGCCGACGTGGAACATTCGAGGTTTATATCGGAAACGTTCAGGTCTAAAAAAAAAAACACAATCGGTTACGGATCGTTAGGTTTCCGTAGTAGAAAAGAAGCTCAACTGAACTTCCTGGATTATATCTGTTCATTGATTTCCAACGTGGTCGGACAACAACAGCAACACCAGCACGTCATAGAAACTACTTCTTTTCAAGCATAACCACATTTCTGGGTGCACATCACATGTCGGAAAACCATCCGGACACATGAATGACATAAAAATTAGCCGACACGCTCAGAGGTTTTTTCCTTTTTTTTTTTTTGTAACTGTCCTACAACTGTTTCTTTTGTGATGGTTGTCTGTGGAAATAAATCTTCACGGGCCAAAGCGTGTCATGTGGCGTACACTTCCTGGATTTGACCTCCTCTGACAGGAAACAAGCCGTGACGCCTTCTGACTCCCCGAAACTCATGAAGAAGAAGAAGAAGAAGAAGAAGCAGTTCAGACAAAACACCTCATTTAGGACACAACAGAACAAGAGAGAGACTGAAATTAAATGAAATAAATGTGTGTCCAGACATACCAGACATACCGCTGCAGCTCTAATGTGCTTCTATTCACACCAGTCAGCTGACCCTAGCATGATCAGTGTGTGTGTGTGTGTGTGTGTGTGTGTGTGTGTGTGTGTGTGTGTTTTAACAACACCCAGAGGTCATGTGTTTCAGTTAAAGACAGAGAGATGAAGAGACTGGAACATATAAGTGAATTATCAAACAGACTGACATGCGGTTATTATTATTATTATTATTATACTTAATTCCTCTGTGTGTGTGTGTGTGTGTGTGTGTGTGTGTGTGTGTGTGTGTGTGTGTGTATAATCTCCGATATGTGTGGTAATCTAGAAAAAAGCTCTTAGATTAAAGACTGTTCTCACCAGATTAGTGCCCTAGTTTTTACATCTAACTGACTGACGCACACACACACACACACACACACACACACACACACACACACACACACGAACGAACAAACACATCAAACAAATCTGATCTTTAAAAATCTACTTTCATGTACTGAAACTGAATCAAAAACCACAACGCTGCCTCTAGTGGTCATTAAAAGAAGTGCAGAACTGGACATAAATTAATCAGCAGGTATCCCATCATGCTATGACACCATGGGTGTGTGTGTGTGTGTGTGTGTGTGTATATATGTGTGTGTGTTAATCTAACAGTTCCCATGGGAGCAGACTTCATATCTCATGATCCTGATGGAGCTATGAGTTATGGGAGGAATCCGAGGAATGTTCACATGTGCACATTCCTGTTTAAATCTACTGTGTGTGTGTGTGTGTGTGTGTGTGTGTGTGTGTGTGTGTGTGTGTGTGTGTGTGTGTGTGTGTGTGTGTGACAGACAGTTGGGGATATTTACTAATCCTGTCACAAAATTACCAGCAGGGATGCAAAATTCTGTGCCGCTGCAATTTTTAAATTTAGCGAATATATCCGTCTCTAGAGGGAGGTGATTTTATTACCTGCCGGTCAGTAAGTTCACATGAACATTAAAACATGTTTTTCTTGCTGTAATCATTCCTCCTGTTCATACTGACCATTAGAAGATCCCTTCATAATGACCTTACAGTGGAAGTGATGGAGGACAAAATGTATTTAAAAGTTTATGTGAAGCTAATATGAAGCTTCAGCGTCCAAATGAGTCAAATCCAGTAGATATCTTTCAACGTTACAGTCTTTTTAGTGGCAAAGTCCCTCTTTTTGTTTCTATACTTCCACCTGCAGCTCAACAGGGAAACACAAAGAGGAGAATTTGATGCTAAAAAGACTGTAAATGTGTCAGATATCCACTTGATATGACTAAACTCAGACTGATGAAGCTGAATAGAAGCTTCAGACTTTAAAAGTCTATCTGGACACACTGTAGGTTTTAAATGTTTATCTGGACACACTGTAGGTTTTAAATGTCTATCTGGACACACTGTAGGTTTTAAATGTTTATCTGGACACACTGTAGGTTTTAAAAGTCTATCTGGACACACTGTGGGTTTTAAATGTCTATCTGGACACACTGTGGGTTTTAAATGTTTATCTGGACACACTGTAGGTTTTAAAAGTCTATCTGGACACACTGTGGGTTTTAAATGTCTATCTGGACACACTGTGGGTTTTAAATGTTTATCTGGACACACTGTGGGTTTTAAAAGTCTATCTGGACACACTGTGGGTTTTAAATGTTTATCTGGACACACTGTGGGTTTTAAAAGTCTATCTGGACACACTGTAGGTTTTAAAGGTCTATCTGGACACACTGTAGGTTTTAAATGTTTATCTGGACACACTGTAGGTTTTAAATGTTTATCTGGACACACTGTGGGTTTTAAATGTTTATCTGGACACACTGTGGGTTTTAAAGGTCTATCTGGACACACTGTAGGTTTTAAATGTCTATCTGGACACACTGTGGGTTTTAAATGTTTATCTGGACACACTGTGGGTTTTAAACGTTTATCTGGACACACTAAATTTTAAATGTCTATCTGGACACACTGTGGGTTTTAAATGTTTATCTGGACACACTGTGGGTTTTAAACGTTTATCTGGACACACTGTGGGTTTTAAACGTTTATCTGGACACACTAAATTTTAAATGTCTATCTGGACACACTGTGGGTTTTAAATGTTTATCTGGACACACTGTGGGTTTTAAAAGTCTATCTGGACACACTGTAGGTTTTAAATGTTTATCTGGACACACTGTAGGTTTTAAATGTTTATCTGGACACACTGTGGGTTTTAAATGTCTATCTGGACACATTGTGGGTTTTAAAGGTCTATCTGGACACATTGAGGGTTTTAAATGTTTATCTGGACACACTGTGGGTTTTAAACGTCTATCTGGACACACTGTGGGTTTTAAATGTTTATCTGGACACACTGTGGGTTTTAAAAGTCTATCTGGACACACTGATTTTGGCCTCCATCACTTCCATTGAGAGCACATTTGAAGGAGATCTTTTAATATCCTGTATGAACAGGAGGAATGATTACAGCCAGGAAAAAACCTCTTTCACTGCTCATACAGACACCAGACTGCTGGTTTAAGACACACATGAGAAATTGTGAACCTGTCCTTTAAAATAACAACATATTATAATAATTTTTTATTTACAAATAAGCCAAAACAACTTAACTTGCAGTCGTACTTCTTTTTATTAACAAAATCTTGTGTGTTTAGTTTTTTAGTTGCGTTTTTTGGTGTCTATTGTTTTATACACTTACAAATAAAGAAATTTAAATCAAAATAAACACTTTAAAGCATATTAACGGTTAAAAGTGATTCATTATTGCAGGATAATAAACACTTTAATGACTCTATATTGCTGCAGTATTCTTCCACACACACAGTCACAGCTGTTGGTGTTCAGCTTGTTTATAAAGACAACAAAACAGGAGACACAATGGCACCTGAATGCCACACACACACTCACACACACACACACACAGACGCTGACGTCGTCGGCTGTTACCTGAACACGACAAACACAAAACACACAGACCACACAAAGCATTTCTGAGCCAGCTGTTGTGCTTGTTTCATCCTGTGTGTGTGACGAGGAGATAAAGTGTGGACTGACGCCACCTGCTGGCTGCTGCCAGACAGTTCAAAAACAAACATAATCCTGTCAGCAGATGAGATCGAATGAGGACAAATTCTTTATAATTTCTGCCTCCAGTCATGTTCAGAGTATCAGTGTGAACTTCTTTCACCACTGATGTCTTTCTCCTCACTGTCTGAATACAATACTGACATACCCTCTCTAATTATTCCCCTTTTTTTATAGGAAATATCACACACATTTCCTGGTGTATCTTCATATTCTGGGGCTCTACTGGAATATCTTTATATGATTTACAGTTAAAAAACTCCTTATTTATCTTCTATTGACCCGTCCTCCAACTCCAGTCTACATAGATAAACTATAATAGCAGGATTTCACTTCTTTTTCTCCTTCTCTACTCGAGGGCTGCAACTACAGACTCAGAAAATGTCAGAAAATGTCGATCACTGCTTCCCAAAGCCCAAGACGACGTCCTTATTTTGTCCAAAACCCAAAGATACTGCCATAAAGGACTAAAGAACACATTTGAGGAGCCGAATCAGAGAACTTGGACTACCAACGGACGGCCGTTTGTTGGCGTGTGCGAACAATTTGATGTCACTGCGAGGAGGAAGCAGAAGTAACTTTACAAACAGAGTTTTTCAGAGAAGGTTGAAGCCCTGGATTTTGACTTGCAGGGAGCATTTTTACACACATGCGTTGGACCTTTGATGAACTGAAGCTAATAAGCAATTCACAGTCACTGAATCTACTGACTGATTCAGTTGTTTATTAGTGCTTCAGTTATTTTTAGCCCACGTACACAGGGAGGAGGAACGTATGCATAGATGCATGTGTATCCAGTACATGCACACAGCAGCTTCACTCCTGAATCCTGCAGCTTGTTTCCACTCAGATCCAGCTCTCTCAGATGGGAGGGGTTGGACTTCAGAGCTGAGGCCAGAGAAGCACAGCTGATCTCTGACAAACTGCAGTCACCAAATGTGAATAAGGAATAAATTATGCAGATAAAATGTAATTTATAGTCCAACTATGTCCTCATCAATGAGCTTTTCCCTAAAATAAGCACTGAATCAACCGACTGATTCAATTGTTTATTAATGCTTCAGTTATTTTTAGCCCACGTATACAGGGAGGATGTGTATCCAGTACATGTAAGGGTCTGAGTGTATTTGTGTATAAAAGTTACAATCTTGGTTCATCTGACCCCCCAAAAACCCAACCTCCCATCCCATCTACATGTTTACCTCTCATCAGACATCTTATATTCCTTAGGCTGCATTCACACCACATCCGGCGGTGCAGCGAATCACCGCGGGTCAGTGCGGATTTGTAGTTGTGTGACTATGTGGGCCATTTGTGCCATAATACGCATGCAAGCAGTTCTCCAACCGCCACCAAACAACGAAAGAGAAGAAGAAGAAGCGCTCATATAAGGTTGTCACTCACAGTGACAATGAGTCTCTCCTCCACTTGCGCCTTTCTAGTCCTCCAACCACGAAAAGCGCTTTTTACACTACAAATCACATTCATACACTGGATGGATACAGGGCTACCTTGCAAGGTCCCAAACTGCCCATCAGAGGAAACTAACCGTTCACACACTGATGGCAGCTATCAGGAGCAATCTGGGGTTAAGTATCTTTCCCAAAGACATATCGACATGTGGACAGGAATAGCCGGGAATCAAACCGCCAATCTTCTGATTAGAGGACGACCCGCTCTACCTCCGGAGCCGCAGCCACCCAAAAACATTTTTGCACAGAAGGGTTAGGGTCCTACCTGGTTCAGTAGGTGATGAAATGGCGACGTCACCTCTTGGTCCTCCTCGACCTCCTCCTCCTCCTCCTCCTCTTCCTCTTCCTCTTCTCTTCCATCACTCTCTTCTTCCTCCTCTTCCTTTTCCTCCTCTGCTCCCTCCTTCCCTCCTTCTTCCTCTCTTTCCTTCTCCTCCCTTCTGCCTCCTCCGTCCTCCACCCTCGTGATCTGATCGGCCGTCTCGAGGTGGGCAGTGCCAAAAGGCTCCGACAGGCAGGAGTCGTCCTCGATGGTGACTATGGCGACTCTGACCTCATCTTCCTCTCCGTCCTCCTCGCCTCCTCCTCTCCCTCTTCCTTGGCGGATGGAGGTGGAGAGGTAAGGAGAAGAGTCGAAGGAGGAGGAGGCGGAGATTGGGGTGTGTCCATCAATCAGCTCTCCTCTAGCTGAGTCTTTGCTGCTTACCTTCATCATTTCTCTCTCCTCCTCCTCCTCCTCTTCCTCCTCTCTCCTTTCTCGAAGTTCACTCTCCATCTTTTCCTCAGCCCTCCGTTTCCTCTTTAGGTCCTCACACAGCAGAGAGAAAGAAGCAAAGCACCATCCTGAGAAGACAGAAGATCAATAATAGTGATGACGAAGAGCTGCAACTAATAATTATTTTCATTATTGATTAATCTGCTGATTATTTTCTTTTACACAAATAAAACAAAGCGAAAATTAAAGAAAAGAAATAAACAATCTTGTATGAGATCCACCAAATAGTGATTTTTCCCTCTAAACTTCTCACATGCTTTAATTTCAATAAATGTTCAAATGATCCAATATTTCAGCAAAAATCAAAGTTTAGAGAAAAAGTCCATAAACTGAAAACAGATTTGTGTATCAGAACTTTGTTTTTTCTTCTTTCCTCTCCCATTAATCATCTCACGACCCCTCAGATTTATCTGCTGACCCTTTGGAGGGGCCCCGACCCCTAGGTTGGGAACCAGTGGACTAAACTAGCTAACTGTATATAAAGTAGTGTAAACTAGCTCCACCTCCAGCAGCTACAACAGTAACATGCACACAGCAGCTTCACTCCTGAATCCTGCAGCTTGTTTCCACTCAGATCCAGCTCTCTCAGATGGGAGGGGTTGGACTTCAGAGCTGAGGCCAGAGAAGCACAGCTGATCTCTGACAAACTGCAGTCACCAAATGTTAATAAAGAATAAATTATGCAGATAAAATGTAATTTATAGTCCAACTATGACCTCATCAATGAGCTTTTCGCTAAAATAAGCAGACTGATAAGACCTTCAGAAACGTCACATTTCAGCAAAAATCAAAGATTAGAGGAAAAAGTCCAACAACTGAAAGCAGATTTGTGTATCAGAACTTTGTTTTTTCTTCTTTCCTCTCCCATTAATCATCTCACGACCCCTCAGATTTATCTGCTGACCCTTTGGAGGGGCCCTGACCCCTAGGTTGTGAACCAGTGGACTAAACTAGCTAACTGTATATAAAGTAGTGTAAACTAGCTCCACCTCCAGCAGCTACAACAGTAACATGCTGCTCTAACACTGATGCTTCAGTATTAATAATCTAATGATGTCATATATAATAATATATCAGTCAGGGGGACCAAACCACTACTTTTACTGCAATACTTTAACTACATCAAGCTCATAATACTGATGTACTTGTACTGTAGGAGGATCTTTCATGCATGACTTTTACTTGTAATGGAGTGCTTTTACATTGTTGTATTGATACTTTTACTTACGTTAGTAATCTGAATACTTCTTCCACCACTGCCTGACCCACTGGCAAAATACTATTCCTCTCTGTGTTCTACAAAGTGTAAACAAAGGTCAAATCAACCAATAAATTACATAATTAAGTTGGCTGACAGATACAACTAAAACGTATATATTGTTTAAGATGAACGCTTTACGTTACTGAGACTTGCAGGGAGCAAGATCTAGAGCTAAGATCTAGATGTTGCTTAGTAACGTGAGAAGTTTATTGTCTAAAGTCAACGGTTGTTAGCTTGTAGTGATGTCACAGTATTCACCTAAAGTAATGTAATATCTACCGTAGTAAAACGTTTCTCAAACATAGATGGCAATTTATGTGTTCTTAAAACAAAGACAAAACTTGTAAATTCAACCGGACTGACCTTTAAACCTCCTCCGGTCTTTAAACTTTAAACGCCGGGATTTCTTCTTTTTCTTTATTTCTTTCACAGGTGCTTCCGGTGTTTCAGCTCGAAATCCAACTAGGCAGCTTTATAATTAACATCAACAATTTGTTTTTTAAAAACTTTTTCATCACAACTTTTTAAAAAAAGACTAAAACTTTCTTCGGTCCGTTTTGGGTGTATCTTTCCCCCTTCTGCACATGGAGCTTTGTTTGGCGCATTTTGATGACGTCACTCGCTTTATTTACGCGGGTAATAATTGTACAATAGTATATTAAGTTATCGATATTTTATTATTATTAACTGATAAAAATACAAATAAAACTATTATAAAACGTGTCATGTATGAACATCACGGTGTAGCTGATCATTCACTGAATATGTTTTACAATAAATCACAAACGGTACAAGCCTGAAAACTGTATGAGGAATTGGTAACAAATACACAAAAGATTTTGTTTTTCTGAATTTCTGTGTCACGCTAAGAAACCAAGAAAATTCAGACAAGAAAAAGAAAAAAACTACTTTCAATATTCTGAAAAAACATTAGCATACTTGTGAAAATCACATACCACCACATCAGGGTTGACTCTTCTCATTTCATCAGTTTGATCAATGAAAATCTAAGAGACAACTTAAAAAAAAAAAAAAAAAAAAAGTTTTGTATAATTTTTATGGAATGTAATAAAAGTATGTGAAAATCATGGTGTAGCTCATCATTAACTGAATATTATATATAATCAGTTTAAGGGCAAATGCAAAACCAATACTTTGTCCACATATAAGAGTACAAATCTACTTTCACACTTGTACAACCTCCCTGAGTTCAAAATAAAATAACCCTAAAAGTAGTTTTATACAGATGTTTTGCAGATTTATTGTCCAAAGTTTAAACAGAAACCAACAATTGTTTTTCATTTAGTCATTTCTCAGGTTAACCATAACTGTAAAGAGCTTTTTTGATTGACAACTGCACCTAAAGTTCAGTATCCTTGTGTAAGAAATGAAGAGAGGATGTTTAAATTCAATCTAAAGCTTCCGGCCACAGCAGATACATACAGTCACTCCTCTCTACATATATCCTACAAAATACTATTGAACACTATACAAAATAATATAAGAAACTATCAAATGAAACATGTGATACAGGTTATATTCTCTCTGCATGATGTGGACACAAGACAAAAGACATGTGTAAGTAAGTAAAGTTTATTTAGTATAGCACCGTTTACAGAAAAAAGTCACTAAGTACTTTACAAGAGTAACATTATTAAAAATAAGACCATAAAAACCAGTAAAAAAAGAAAATATAAACAACAGAAAGACATTAAAAACACAAAATTGTAAACACTAACTCAAACAAGGAGAGGCAAAGGCCAGTCTGAATAAATGAGTCTTCAGCTGCTTTTCAGATGCTTTCAAAGGCATCAACAGAAACCTCAGATCATACATCTAGTGGAAGAGCAACAATCTCTGGAAGTGAGGTCCAAAAACACATCTGCAGTTAGCACTTAATGCCACATGGTTCCGCCGGAGAGAATTAAACAGCCACTTTAAGTGAAGATGACAAAATGCAGATCCAGACTCCGGTCCGGATGGATCATCAGGATACAGCTGATCCTCTCTCAACACACTCCACACTCACTCACCTAAGACCATCCGATCCAGCTGATGAGAGAAGAAACAACAGAGATAATAAATCAGTGTTTAGTGAGACTCACTCCATCAGCTGTCAGTCAGTGATGCAGCACATCCAGTATAAAGACCAGCAGGGACTTCAGCCCTGTTCAGACAAGAAGTGGAACAGCTGTGCAGCGTAGCAAGCTTCCTTTCAGCTCTCTCTCTTACTGCAGAGGACAATAAACTGCTGAGAGTCATGAACAAATCATCATTGCACCTACATGACCATTACATGAATGCAACTGTATTATTTATTATAAATCATTCACACTGCATACACTGTTTACTCCTGGTCAATGTCCTCATTGCATTCTCTTCTGTTTAATATCAACTATGGTCTCACTCACCATTGCACCTTACATGTCACAGTTCAGTGGCCTTCATTGGCCTTGTACAGACTCACTCATTGGTACATATTTAATTTTAAGTCCATCCTGGATCTGTTCCCCTCTTACTTGTGGATATATCTCACTCAAAACTAGTAATTATTGTTTACGCTCACATGACACCCTCTTACTGTCTGTTCCTAAAGTTCACATTGAATTTGGTAAACAGGCTTTCCTGTTCTCGGCCCCTGCAGCCTGGAACCACTTGCAGACAGTGATCTCGATTAGGGCATTTTAAAATTCAGAGAAGGGTTTGGACACAAATATAATTGGAATTTGTAATGTTTGTTTTGTTTTATGTGTTTTTAATGTTTTCTTGTATATTGTTTGAAACACTGTGTTGCTGCTATCTTGACCAGGGCTCCCTCAAAAAAAAGAGATCTTGTAATCTCAATGAGATTCACTTTGTTAAACAAAAGGTTTAATAATAAAAATAATAATTTCAAATTTCAATCTATAGCTGCTCCTATCATCAGAATATATTTTATGTTTTATTTATTTATTTTACATTTATATCTTACAATTTCTTCTATTGTAATTTCTTGTTTCTAAATCATTTAGGACCTCTTAATTTTGTGTATATTTTTGACCACACCAACCAACTCAACTTGTATGTAATCTGGGGTAACTACTTAGCAATTGAAGGAGATTCTGATTCTGATCAATTCAGATTATTCTCCTCTTACAGCTTCATTGGGGAAAGCAGCCACTAAGAAGGTTTGAGGTTCACCAGGAAAGACTGGAACTTTGTTTTGATACTGTGTTTAATACAATACTGCTGAAACCAGCTTGGACTGACTCCAACTCTCTACTGACCTCAGAGTCTCCAGTCTACAGTTTGGACTCTCCTTAAGATCACACAGCAGCTTCACATCTGAATCCTGCAACATGTTTCCTCTCAGATCCAGCTCTTTCAGATGGGAGGGGTTGGACTTCAGAGCTGAAGCCAGAGAAGCACAGCTGATCTCTGACAAACGGCACCAACACAATCTGCATAAAGAATAAATTATGTCACTTTAGAAGACAAAGTTCCTACTTGAACTGTTTTTCATAATCTGCTAAAGAAGGTTTAGAATGTAAAAGTTTAGAAAATGGGAATTTCAAACACCTGAATCAAACAGGATGCAGATTAAATATCTGCCAACAGTTAAAATACAAACAGTGAAAAAGAGTTGTCGTTAATATGTTGCGTGGGAGTGGAGCAGGTGAACCCAAGTGCAAATACGCAGAGGCAAGGAGACAGGGACACAGAAGGGCAAGGTATTTATTAAAGCAGGTCAGAGGAAACTAGTACTGGTAGCTGAGAACCTGGGACTGAGTCTTGGAACCAGGAGTTGAAGCAGGGTGGGGCAAGGGGAGAAGGTATGGACTGAAAGCTGTGAAAGCTGGGTAGAGCAGGGGTCCAGGGCAGGGAAGCAGGGCTGACAAGACGAGGGACAGAAGACAGGGAATAGAGACAGAGCAGACAGGACTATGGTGAACAGAAAACAGGGACAGGAGCCAGAGCAGATGGGACTGCAGGGAACAGAAGACACAAAGGGGACACAGAGCAGACAGGAAGGTCCTAAAAGGGAATTTGCCTGAATCAGAATAATCACAAAATCTAAAAGGGGAAAAGGCAGGCAGGTCAAAAGTCAAGACTTAAGCACTGAAGAAGAGAATACATTTTACCATTAAGATGGCCATTATGGATCAGCATATCAGCTTTATGTCTGCAGTTAAGTGTCATCACAACTTTCACATCATATTAATCTCAGCACAGAAGTAAAAAAAATGGTGTCTGACCTCAGAGTCTCCACTCTACAGTGTGGGCTCCCCAGAAAATCACACAGCAGCTTCACTCCTGAATCCTGCAGTTTGTTCATACCCATCCACAGCTCTCTCAGATGGGAGGGGTTGGACTTCAGAGCTGAGGCCAGAGAAGCACAGCTTATCTCTGACAAACTGCACTCATTCAATCTGAATAAAGAATAAATGATGTTGATAAAAATCCATTTATAATCCAATTAAATATGCTCAGGTTTTAAATGTGCTTAACAATGAGCATTAATACAATTTTCTTAAAGAATCAGTCATCTTCTATAACTACAGTCCAAGCTTCATACAAAAACTTAAATATATATAAAAGGAAATTAACTTCATGGATGTAAATTATAAATGTAGGTTAATTAGGTCCAGTTGTTAAACATTAAGATCAAAATAGTTACAGTCAGTGAACTGACCTCAGAATCTCCAGTCTACATTGTGGACTCTCCAGAAAATGACACAGCAGCTTCATTCCTGAATCCTGTAGGTCATTGTTTTCACTCAAATCCAGTTCTCTCAGATGGCCGGGCTTGGACATCAGAGCTGAGACCAGAGAAGCACAGCTGATCTCTGACAAACTGCAGAGGCACAATCTGAATAAGGAATAAATGATAGATAAAAATCCATTCATAATCAAATCAAATGTGTTCATGTTTTAAATGTCCTATGTCTTCATCAATCTTCCCCCTAAAATGGGTAGATTCCCTTTGTCATTGTGTTATTGTGGATCATCATAATGTCAGCTGTATTGATATTTACTGTTGTATACTTTCTAATAACTAACAGTGGACTTTTTCTACAGTTTCCTTAAGAATCAGTCAGTTTTTATAACTACAGACTAAACTTTGTACAATAAAAACATTAAAAAAAAAAATATATTTCATGGACGTTTAATTGTTAAACATTACGATCAACAATAGTAACACACAGTCAGTGAACTAACCCCAGAGTCTCCAGTCTACATTGTGGACTCTCCAGAAAATCACACAGCAGCTTCAACCCTGAATCCTGCAGCTCATTGCAACTCAGCCACAGCTTTCTCAGATAGGAGGGGTTGGACTTCAGAGGTGAGGCCAGAGAAGCACAGCTGATCTCTGACAAACTGCATGAACTCAACCTGAATACAGAATAAATGATGTAGATAAAAAAAATACATTTATTTTCCAAGAAGAGTAACTTTGTCACTTTTAACACCTGCATTGATCTCCTTCTGTCCCTCTGTGTCTGTGTGCATGTGTGTTCTGATGGATCATTATCAATGATCAGATTAAGTTCATTAAACACATTAAGGAATATAACAAATAAATATTTCTCCTTTGGCAAGTCAATTTGATCGATTTGAAACATTATTTGAGAGGATCTTCCATATACAGATGTGACTCTTTACCAAAATTGAAAAATATTAATTTAAACAACTATCAGTGGACATTTTCTACAGTTTCTTTAAGAATCAGTTATCTTTTATAACTACAGACTAAACTTTATACAGTAAAAAAATAAATATGGAAAACAGAAAAATAACTTAATGGATGTAAGTTATGTGTGTTCACAAATTCTAAATAATCATTTATAGGTACAGTCTAAACTTTGTATAGTACAGTTAGGTTCACTTTTAAAAAATTAAGATCAACAATAGTAATACACAATCAGTGAACTAACCCCAGAGTCCGCAGTCTACAGTGTGGACTCTCCAGAAAATCACACAGCAGCTTAACTCCTGAATCCTGCAGCATGTTTTCACTCAGCCACAGGTCTCTCAGATGGGAGGGGTTGGACTTCAGAGCTGAGGCCAGATAAGCACAGCTGATCTCTGACAATCTGCAGTCACTCAATCTGAATAAAGAAAAAATTATGTAGATTAAATACATTTATATTCCAATCATGTTTTAAGGTTTTAAATGTGTAGTTCAGTATTACTATGTCCTCATCAATGAATCTTTCTCTAAAATGAGAAGAGTAACTTTGTCATTGTTTTATTGTGGATCATCATGTCAGCCTTCTACAGACATAATCCAAATGTCACATTCAGACACCTATTCATGTCAACACTGATTCATGTCAACACTTTAAACAGCCGCATTGATCTCTCTGTGTCCCTCTCTGTGTCCCTCTGCGCATCTGTGTGTGTGTGTGTGTGTGTGTTCTCATGGATCCTTATCAATGATCAGACATTATTCATGAAACACATTAAAGAATATAATAAATAAATATTTCTCCTTCAGCAAGTAAATTTGATCAATTTAACACATACTATTTGAGAGGATCTTCTATATAAAGATGTGACTCTGTACCAAAATAAACGTTATAAATGTTAATTTACAATAACAACTAACAGTAAACATTTTCTACAGTTTCTATTAGAAGTCATCTTTTATAACTACAGACTAAACTTTGTAAAGTAAAAAAATAAATAAGGAAAACAGAAAAATAACTTCATGAATGCAAGTTATGTATATAAACAGATTATCTTTTATAAGTACATACTAAACTTTGTATAGTACAGGTAGGTTCAGTTGTAAAACATTAAGATCAACAATAGTAACACACAGTCAGTGAACTAACCCCAGAGACTGCAGTCTACAGTATGGACTCTCCAAAAATTCACACAGCAGCTTCACTCCTGAATCCTGCAGCTTGTTCTCACTCACATCCAGCTCTCTCAGATGGGAGGGGTTGGACTTCAAAGCCGAGGCCAGAGACGAACAACTGATCTCTGACAAACTGCAGCCACACAATCTGAATAATGAATAAATGATGTAGATTAAAATACATTTATATTCCATATCACGTATTAAGGTTTTGAATGTGTAGTTCAACACTAGTATGTCCTCATCATTTTTTTTCTAAAATGAGATGAGTAACTTTGTCATTCTGTTATTGTGGATCATCATAATGTTGGCCTTCTACAGACATCATCCAAATGTCACCACAACATTCAGACAGCTATTCATAACAACACTAATTAACAAAAAATACTTACAATACCTGCATTGATTTCTTGATGTCCCTCTGTGTGTGTGTGTGTGTGTGTGTGTTATGAAAGATCATTATAAATGACCAGACTTTATTCATTAAGCACATTAAAGAATATAATAAAGAAACATTTCTCCTTAAACAAGTAAATTTGATCAATCGAAAAACGGATATTAGGATTTGCTTTACCATAAATATCAATACTAATTTACTTTAACAACTAACAGTGGACATTTCCTACAGTTTTTTTTAATAATACCTCAGCTTTTATAACTACAACTGAACTTTGTACAATACAGTTCAGTTTTAAATACAGAGAGACAGTGAACTGACCTCAGAGTCTCCAGTATACAGTGTGGAATCTCCAGAAAATCACACAGCAGCTTCACTCCTGAATCCTGAAGCAGGCTTTCACTCAGATCCAGCTCTCTCAGATGGGAGGGGTTGGACTTCAGAGCTGAGGCCAGAGAAGCCCAGCCGATCTCTGACAAAATGCAGCCACTGAATCTGAAGAAAGAATGAATGATGTAGATAAAAAACATTCATAATCCAATCAGATGTATTCAGGTTTTCAATGTCTAGTTCAACATTACTATGTCTTCATCAATGAGCCTTTCCCTAAAATGAGTAGAATAACATTGTCATTGCATTATTGTGGATCATCATAATGTCTTCTACAGACATCATCCAAATGTCACCAGGACATTCAGACAGTTATTGATGTCAACACTGATTCATAAAAATACCTGCACTGATCTTTGTGTCCTTCTGTGTGTGTTGTGGAGTATCAATATCAGTGATCAGAGATTAAGCATTAAACAATAAAAACATGATGTAAAAAATATAGTTAAGCAAGTAAAATATCGAAACATCTTAGTTGAGAAGATATTCTGTATGCAGATGTGACTCTTTACCAACAATGAAAGACATTAATTTAATTTAACAACTAAGTGGACATTTTCTACAGTTTCTTTAAGAACACGTCATCTTTTATAACTACAGACAACTTTGTACAGTAAAGTTCAATTTTCAACATTACAATCAACAATAGTTACAGACAGTCAGTGAACTGACTTTAGAGTCTCCAGTCTACAGTGTGGACTCTCCAGAAAATCACACAGCAGTTTCACTCCTGAATTCTTCAGCAGGGTTTTACTCAGGTCCAGCTCTCTCAGATGGGAGGGGTTGGACTTCAGAGCTGAGGCCAGAGAAGCCCAGCTGATCTCTGACAAACTGCAGCCACTGAATCTGAAGAAAGCAAACATTCATAATCCAATCAGATGTATTCAGGGTTTCAATGTGTAGTTCAACACTACTATGTCCTCATCAATGAGCCTATGTTATTGTGGATAATCATAATGTCAGCCTTCTACAAACATCATCCAAATGACACCACAACATTCAGACAGCTATTAATGTCAACACTGATTCATAAAAATACTTTAAACACCTGCACTGATTTCTTTGTGTCCTCCTGGGTTTGTTGTGGAGTATCAATATCAATGATCAGAGATTAAGCATTCAACAATAAAAATCATGATTAAAAAAATAAAGTTTTAAGCAAGTAAACTTGATCAATTTAAAACATATTAGTTGAGAGGATCTTCTGTGTGTAGATGTGACTCTTTACAAAAAAAGATTCTACAGGTTCTACAGTTTCCTTAAGAATCTTTCATAATTACAAAGTAAAGTTTGCACAAAAAATATATATATGGAAAAAATACTTCATGGACATAAGTTATGTATGTGCATAAATTAGGTTAAGTTGTTAAACATTAAGATCAACAATAGTAACAGTCAGTCAGTGAACTGACCCCAGAGTTTCCAGTCTGCAGTGTGGACTCTCCAGAAAATCACACAGCAGCTTCACGCCTGAATCCTGCAGATCGATGTTGCCCATCAGATTCAGCTTTTTCAAAAAGGAGGGGTATGACTTCAGAACCAAGGCCAGAGAAGCACACCTGATCTCTGACAAAAGGCAGAGACTCAATCTGAAAAAATAATACATGATGTAGATAAAAATCAATTCATAATGCAATCAGATGTGTCACAGTTATAAATGTGAAGTTCAACATGATTATATCCTCATCAATCAGTGTGTTTACATTCCATGTAGTAACCTGGTTACTGTAAATGTGCACATGCAGCAGGTCAGTAATCAAATTTCTCCCCTAAATCTGACCTTATTCTGGAAGCATGACTCACAGATTCGAACTGTATTAAAGTGAGAAGACACTGTTTTCTGAGCTCTTGTTTTGTGTTTTTGGTGTGAGTGTTTGTGTCAGAATAGATATTCGTAAAGTGAGAAGAGGACAGACAGTTAAATGTTCAGAGCTGGAAATCAACTTATTTAGACTTCTACAGGCTGCTTTGTGTTAGTTTCAGTTATTTCAGTTTCAGAGATTGACTTTAGATGCTAACATGTAAAAACCTGATACATAACAGAGAGACCAGAGTTCTCCAGGAGAAATCTACCTGTAGAAACCAGGTTTCTCTAATCCTCAACACAACCAAAATTACAGAAACTAGATTTTTTGTTTGTTGTTGTGTAGATAAAAAATCATTTATAATCCGATCAATTGTGTTCAGGTTTTAAATGTGTATTTCAACATCACTATGTAGTCATCAATGAGCATTTCCCTAAAATAAGTAGAGTCATTGTGTTATTTTTGAGTCATCATGTCAGCCTTCTACAGACATCATCAAATATCACCACACCATTCAGACACACATTCATGTAAACACTGATTCATAAATTAACACCTGCAATGATCTCAATGTCCCTCTGTGTGTGTGTGTGTATGTGTGTGGATGGAAGGATCAATATCAAGATCAGACATTATTCAGTAAAACATATTAAACGTAACATAAGCCAAATAATATTTAACTTCATTTTCAAAACATGAAGTAAACTTGACATAAAACAGATTATTTGAGTTGAGAGGATCTTCTGTATACAGATGTAACTCTTTACCAGATATTATGAACATTCATTTACTATAACAACTAACTGGGCATTTTCCACTGTTACTATTGATACATGTGAACTGTTATAAAAGTTTTAAAGCTACAGAATTCTCTTGGGATTTGAAGATCTTTCCTGCTGTTAAATCATCACATGACAATCAGATACAGCTCCCAGCTAAACACCTGGTGTGTTTCCTGGACTTCAGAAGAGATTCTCATCTGCATATGGACCACATAGTTACTACACACAATGGTGGTTTTGTGAAATAAGAGCCAGTAATTTGCAGGTTTCAGTTAGGTTGATTTTAGAGCTCTAACAAGGATGATCTGATCAATTCCTTAGTGTTGAAATAAGAGAACAGTCACTTTCACATCAGTTTTGATGGTACAACAGTTTGATGATGAGGACCACTGTCTCTGTACATCTGGACTGATTCCAACTTTCTACTGACCTTAGAGTCTCCAGTCTACAGTGTGGACTCTCCTTAAGATCAAACAGCTGTTGCACTCCTGAATCCTGCAGCTTGTTGATACTCAGCTCTAGCTCTCTCAGATGGGAGGGGTTGGACTTCAGAGCTGAGGCCAGAGAAACACAGCTGATCTCTGACAATGTGCAGAACCTCAATCTGAATAAAGAATTAATAATATAGATAAAAATCCATTTATAATACAATCAGATGTTTTCAGGTTTTAAATGTGTAGTTCAACATTACCATGTCCTAATCAGTGTGTGTGTGTGTGTGTGTGTGTGTTCTGAAGGATCGATATCAATGATCAGACATCATTCATTAAAACATGTTAAAGAATATAATAAAGAAATATTTCTCCTTCAGCAAGTAAACTAGATCCATCTAAAATAGATACTAGTTGACAGGATCTTCAGTCTCTTTAAGACTCAGTCATATTTTGTAACTACAGACTAAACTTTTTACAGTACAATTGGGATCACTTGTTAAACATTAAGACCAACAATAGTAGCAAACAGTCGGTGAATTGACCTCAGAGTCTCCAGTCTACAGTGTGGACTTGCTAGAAAATCACACAGCAGCTTCACTCCTGAATCCTGCAGCTTGTTGTCACTCAGATCCAGCTCTCTCAGATGGGAGGGGTTGGACTTCAGAGCTGAGGCCAGAGAAGCACAGCTGATCTCTGACAAACTGCAGAGACTCAGTCTGAATAAAAGAAAAAAAGTATGTCACTTTAGAAGACAAAGACCGTGCTTCATGTCATTCAATGTTTCATAATCTGCTCAGAGGTGAAGAAGATTTAGAATGTAGAAGTTTAGAAAATGTAGACACCAAACACCTGAACCCAACAGGATGCGGGTTAAAAACTGTCAAATACAAACAGTGAAAAAGAGCTCGAATTAATTTTAATAACAGCATGCTTCTACTTCAATAAAGATGTAGTGACTTCACCTCTTAAACTCTGCAGTTCCACACTGACCCCATGTATACAAGATCTCAACATTTACAAATATGTCAGGGTGGATTTTTGGGAAATAGAAAGAAAGGGATGTTCAATGCATTTATATATTTACATTTAATGGAATGGAATGGTCTGAGGTTTTTGGTTTAAATATTTTAAGCACAAAATATACAGCGAAGGTGAAATCTAATGTAAAAATCAAATGTTTCAGAAGTTCAGAGTGAATTACCCAATGTAGATTTTTCTTGTAATATGAAGCTTTTAAATGTACAGCGCAAGATTTTTCTGATACAGTCGATAGACTAAACCACTGAAGAAGAAAAAAGAATCTACCATTAAGATATTCAGTGTGGATCAGCATGATATCAACTTTAGTGTCACCACAACTTTCACATTTTATTAATCTCAGCACAGAAGTAGAAAATTGTTTCTGACCTCAGAGTCTCCAGTCTACAGTGTGGACTCTCCAGAAAATCACACAGCAGCTTAACTCCTGAACCATGCAGCTTGTTTCCACTCAGATCCAGCACTCTCAGATGGGAGGGGTTGGACTTCAGAGCTGAGACCAGAGAAGCACAGCTGATCTCTGACAAACTGCAGGAACTCAGTCTAAATAAAGAATAAATGATGTAGATAAGATTCCATTTATAATCAAAACAGATGTGTTCAGGTTTTAACTGTGTAGTTCAACATTACTATGTCCTCATCAATGAGCCTTTCCCTAAAATGAGTAGAATAACTGTCATTCTGTTACTGTGGATCATCATAATGTCAGCCTTCTACAGACGTTATCCAAATGTCACCACAACAGACACCTATTCATGTTTACACTGATTCCTTGAAATATTGCATTCATACTCAACACCTGCATTGATCTCTGTGTCCCTCTGTGTGTGTGTGTGTGCGCGTGTGTATGTGTTCTGATGAATCATTATCGATCACTTTTTTTCATACAACACATTAAAGAATGTAATAAAGATATATTTCTCCTTCAGTAAGTGAGCCTGATCAATTTTAATATGAAATACTCTTTGAAAGGATTTTCTGTGTGATGTAACTGATTTAACTCTTTACTAAAAATGATAAACAATTTAGTTAAACAACCCCTAATGGACATTTTCTTTAAGAATTAGTCTTCTTTTATAACTAAAGACCAAACTTTGTACATCATAAAATAAATATGGAAAACAGAAAAATAACTTCATGGATATAAGTTATGTATGCATACAAATTAGGTTCAGTTGTTGAACATTAAAATCAACAATAGTAACAGTCAGTGAACTGACCTCAGAGTCTCCAGTCTACATTGGGCACTCTCCAGAAAATCGGACAGCAGCTTGACTCCTGAATTCTTCAGTTCATTGCAGCTCAGATCCAGTTCTCTCAGATGGGAGGGGTTGGACTTCAGAGCTGAGGCCAGTGAAGCACAGCTGATCTCCGACAAACTGCAGCCCCTCAATCTGGGAAAAGAACAAATAATGTAGATAAAAATCCATTTATAATCTAATCATATGTGTTCAGGTTTTAAAAGTGTAGTTCAACAATACTATGTCCTCATCAATGAGTTTTTCCCTATTCCCTATTACTACAGATGAAACTTTGTACAATAAAAAAATCAAATATGGAAAACAGAAAAATAACTTCATGGATGTAAGTTGTGTATGTACATAAATTAGGTTTAGTTGTTAAACATTAAGATCAAGAATAGTTACAGTAAGTGAACTGACCTCAGAATGCCCAGTCTACAGTGTGGACTCTCCAGAAAATCACACAGCAGCTTCACTTCTGAATCCTGCAGCTTGTTGAAGTTCAGTTCCAGTTCTCTCAGATGGGAGGGGTTGGACTTCAGAGTTGAAGCCAGAGAAGCAGAACTGATCTCTGACAAACTGCACCCCCTCAATCTGATTAAAGAATAAATGATGTAGATTAACCCTAATCTTACTGACTGGGGTACTCGCAGACTGTAAAGGTATCAGTGGAGGCTGGTCCATTGAGGCAGGGGAGGTTGATCCTCCTCCTTTTTGGAGATCAAAATATAAAAAAGAATATTTGGTTTATTTGGTCCAATTTTATCATGTGGGGGACAATGATACATAGTTTGATGAGGTTTGTAAGATTCCATGTTGGTTTTCCTCCTGTCCTCCCCCATTTTTGAGTCACCAGCCACCACTGAAAGGTATACTTTTTGTCATATTTCACATGTGATTTATTCTGACATTCTAATCTTTCATGACTGTCATTTGATTTGCTCCTAATGTCTTCACATCATTGTTTTCTGTATTGTTTTAATTAGTGTTTTTTAAAAATACCTATGCATTGGGGTTCTGGGGGACCCCAGTATGAGACACTCTCAGTCATTTTGAAGAACAAAGACACAGATCTAGCAGAGACATATTTTCAAATGTGCTCTTTCATGACTTGGAATTTTTGTTTTAAACAACATGTAAATTAACTGTAATTTTCCTAGAATAACAAAAATGTTTTTCAGGTGACATTAACTACATAACTAAGTGTTTTGAGAGGAATGAAGTTGCTGCTATGATGGTTGTTTCTTACAGTAGTTGATTCTTGGGGTCCACAGGCTTCGGGTTAGGGTTAGGTTAGGTTAGGTCATTATTCATTAAACACATTAAAGAATATACTGAAGAAATAGTTCTCCTAAAGCAATTAAACTATCAATTTAAAACAGATATTAGTTGAGAGGATCTTCTCTATACAGATATAACTCTTTACCAATATTATAAATATTAATTTACTTAAGCAACTAACAGTGGACATTTTCTAGTTTCTTTACAAAATCAGTTGTCTTTCATAACATCAGACTAAACTCTGTAAATTGTTAAACATTAAGATCAACAATAGTAACAGACAGTCAGTGAACTGACCTTAGAGTCTCCAATCTACAGCGTGGACTCTCCAGAAAATCACACAGCAGCTTCACTCCTGAATCCTGTAGCTTGTTGTCACTCAGATCCAGCTCTCTCAGATGGGAAGGGTTGGACTTCAGTGCTGAGGCCAGAGAAGCACAGCTGATCTCTGACAAACTGCAGTAACTCAATCTGAATAAAGAATAAATGATGCAGATAAATATCCATTAATGATTCAGTCAGTCTTCAGGTTATGAATGTGTAGTTCAACATTACTGTGTCCTCATCATTCAGTGTATTTCATTCATGTCAACACTGATTCATAAAAAATAATTTAAACACCTGCAATGATCTCTCAGTGTCCTTCTGTTAAGGATGTGCAGAGATGCCAGTACTTGTATTTGCATCAGTATTTGAGAGTAGATGAGGCAGCAAAAATATTTGCATTTGTATTTGTATTTCAATAAAAGAAAAAAAATCAGGTGTTCTCATTACACCTCTAATTTGCAAGGCACTCCTGTGGCAACTGGTCTGAACATTAAGATGAACGTTAGTGAGAGACAACCAATGAACTGACCCCAGAACTGCCAGTCTACAGTTTGGATTCTTCAGTCCAGCAGACAGCAGCTTCACTCTTGAATCCTGAAGGTCATTTCCACTCAGCTGCAGCTCTCTCAAATGAGAGGGGTTGGACTTCAGAGCTGAGGCCACAACTTCACAGTGAGTCTCTGAGAGTCCACAGTCAGAAAGTCTGTAATGAAACAATATATTACAACATATGTTATTATGAAAGAGGACACTTTATACTTACTTTATGCATTTGATGATGAAACAGTTTTACATTCCCAAGTTTGATTAACATTTGTTCTTTACATGAGTTTTTCAGCTAATCTTGAAAAGCGACAGTTGAGAGATATCAGGAAATAAGAGGAGAAAGAGACAGAGAATAACATGCAACAAAGGTCTGCTGCCGAAACTGGACCATGGACATATGTAGTAATATGGAATGCTTCTTTAATAGTAGGCTACTAGAGCACTCCTGGTTCAACTAATTATGTCTTACTGTACTTAAATGATGAAACAATTTTCTCTGACTTCAGAAATCACCTTAGGAAAATGATATAGATCTTATCTTAAACTCTTAATCACAGTGGTAAAAACAGTGTGTGATTATGTATTATTTACAGAACCATATTTATGTAATAATAACTTTACTGCATTCACTGATAACTGTAAAACACTGATATATGTTGTGATACAATGCTGCTGTAATAAAAACTCAACTACAACCTCTAAAGTCCTTTGTTTATTTTACCAGGTTTGAATGGTGCCTGTCACCCTAAGTAAGATAAATAAATGAAAAAAAATGTAAAATTCAATAATTACTAGAAATAAATAGAACAACTGCGTTCATTAATTTGACAGCTTTAAACACATCGAACTGAAAAATCAACATTATTTGCACTCACAAGATTTGAAACCGCTCAAGAATATCTGTGACTAAATATAACAAACATATTATTTTGGCTCTAAACAAGTAGAGCACTATCTTAACAATAATAAGGATTTTATATAATTTATAGTTGAAGAACTAAATTACTAATCTCGACTGATTGATAATGATAATGATCACATCTGGACTTACTGAGCCTTTCTGCAGTTCCTCACAGCTGGGATCAGTCTCCGTCGTCCCTCATGTGATGTATTGTACTTCTTCAGGTCCAATTCATCCAGAATCTCCTCTGATATCTGCAGCATGTAGGCCAGAGCTGAACAGTGGATATCAGAGAGTATCTCCTCTGATCTGTTCTCTGACTTCAGGAGCTCTTGGATCTCTTCATGTACTGAGTCATTCATCTCCATCAGACAGTGGAAAATGTTAATACTTCTGTCAGGAGAGATATCATGAGTAGGTATCTTCTTCAGGTTGTTGATGGCTCTCTGGATGATTTCAGGACTGTTCTCTGTCTGACCAAGCAGGCCTCCTAAGAGACTCTGATTGGACTCTAGAGAGAGGCCATGGAGGAAGCGAACAAACAGGTCCAGGTGGCCATTTTTACTTTTGAGAGATTTCTCCATGGCTCCCATCAGGAAGGCATCAAGTGATAAGTTACTGTATTTCTTCCCAAGGAAGTCCTCCAGTACCTCTGTGTTGCTGTTGCTGTAACAGTGGTACATGTAGACTGCAGCCAGAAACTCCTGAACGCTCAGATGAACAAAGCAGTAGACTGTTTTCTGGTAGATCCCATATTCTCTTTTGAGGATTTTTGTACAAAAACCTGAGAACACAGAGGCCTCTGTGACATCAAGACCACACTGCTCGAGGTCTTTTTGGTAGAACATGATGTTTCCTTTCTCCAGATGTTCAAACGCCAGTCTCCCCAGCTTCAGAAGAACTTCCCTGTCAGCCTCCGTCAGCTCGTGTGGACTCGTCTCTTGTCCCTCATCATACTTCTTCCTCTTTGTCTGAACTTGTGGACTTGTCTCATGTCCCTCTTCATACTTGTGCTTCTTCCTCTTTGTCTGAACCAGCAGGAAGTGTGAGTACATGTCAGTCAGAGTCTTGGGCAGCTCTCCTCTCTGGTCTGTAGTCAACATGTGCTCCAGAACTGTAGCAGTGATCCAGCAGAAGACTGGGATGTGACACATGATGTAGAGAATCCTGGATTTTTTGATGTGTGAGATGATTCTGCTGGACATCTCTTCATCACTGAATCGCCTCCTGAAATACTCCTCCTTCTGGGCATCAGTAAAGCCTCGTACTTCTGTTACCCTCTGAACACATGTCAGAGGGATCTGATTGGCTGCTGCGGGTCGAGAAGTTATCCAGATAAGAGCCAAGGGAAGTAGATTCCCCTTGAAGAGGTTTGTCAACAGCACACTGATTGATGACTTCTGGGTGACATCAGACACAACTTCCTTCCTGTTATTGAAATCTAATGAAAGTCTGCTTTCATCAAGGCCATCAAAGATGAACAAAACTTTACAGTCAGCGAGCTTCTCTGCTGTGACTTTCTGCAATGTTGGATAGAAATTATGGATCAGCATGAGGAGACTGTACTGCTCATCTTTGATAAAGTTCAGCTCCCTGAATGAAAACAGAATCACCAGATTGACATCTTGGTTTTCTGATCCCTCTGCCCAGTCCAGAGTGAACTTCTGCACTGAGAAGGTTTTTCCAATGCCAGCAATACCATTCGTCAGAACGACTCTGATGATGCGTTTCTTTTGGTCAGGTAAGACTTTAAAGATGTTGTGGCAATTGATTGGAGTGTCACAGAGGGCCACCGTCTTGGGAGCTTTCTCAAGCTCCCATACCTCATGCTGGGTATTAACCTCTTTACACTGTCCCTCTGTGATGTAGAGCTCAGTGTAGATACTGTTGAGGAGGGTTTCATTTCCTCCTTCATCAGTTCCTTCAGTAGCATTTTGTAATGTCATCCTCAGACTGAACTTGAATAGATCTGAAATCTCTTGCAGACCACTTTCTGTCAAAACAAAAGAAAAATATTGATTTGAACATCTATCAATGTGTTTCAGGAAATCAGGAACGTGTTAACATGCACAGAACTGGTTACTGTACTGTGTTGTACAGGCAACAAATCAGTGATCAGATTTCTCCTCCAACTGACCATATTCTCAAAGCATGCCTTCCTTATTTTATCAGTATTAGTGATAGAAGATACTTATCAGTCCTTATTTTTTGTTATGTTTTCCTCTGTTTCAGTTTTACTTACATTTTAAATACAAGGTTGTTTCTGTTTCTGTGCAATGATCTCTACCTTCATTCAGCAACTTTAATGTAGTATCAATTATTTTATTTTAGATTAAATGTGCTGAAGCACAGAGCCTGAAGGACAAAAAATGAGTATGTGTTACTGTCCAAATACTTACTGTCTGGACTGTAACATTATTATAAAATATATAAAGATAAAAGCTCTTTCTCCTCACAGACCTGCTGTCTGGATGTGATGTGATGTTTGTCTCTTCTGTGACTGGCCTTCTGCTCCTGAGTCAATGTTTGGCAACTGCATCACCAGATCATTCCTACTGATCCTCTTTAAAACGCTTTTGAGCACTTCCACAGCTCCAGCGAATTCATATTTCTGCACCATCAGATCCACTGTGTCCCGCCTCTCTGCCTTCGACAGTGGGTTCTCTTTGATGGGTGGGATGTCGCCCACCTTTTCATCCTTCAGGTGCCACTTGAAGTTGTAAAATTCATCGTCTCTTAAATCATCCAGAATGTCGAGGAGGTCACTCTTCTTCATCTTGGCTCTCTGGTAAAATCAGAGAACACTGATAAGAGAACAGTTGTGTTTCTAACTGTCTGCCAATAGAAACTGCATCTGACTGATTTGACAAAAAACCCTGTTTGGCCACAGTCGCTTAAGTGTCACAGAAGCTCAAGAGGATCTTCAGTCAAAACGTCTCACCACAAGTCTACTCAGTAGCTTGGAGATTGAGTTTTCTCAGCTGTCATTGAAATGTACATGTTAAAAATGCATTTTTTTCTGGCCTAAATGTTGAGAATAAAAGTTCAATTTTAAATATTAGTCCATAAAGCAATCTTACCACAAACTCCAGTTGGTATTTGGCTTTCCCAACTCACCTGTTTGTTGTGGTTCAGTCAAGAGTGCCTGAAAATGACGGTCTTGTCTCAAAGTGCACTGTGTCTTTTTTTTTTTGTTCTATGAAAGCAAAAAGAACAAACAACAGGATTTTAATAGAAAGATACACTTGTGATTACTCATTAATTAAAAACTTAACTACTATTAAGTTCATCTGCTGGATGCAAAACTATCAAGGAAGCGATCTTATACATGATCTGTAAGCCAGCAGTTCCCCCCAAAATATGAGCGAAACAAGTGAAACATGGTGACTATCCTCCTATAATATCACACTTTTTCATCCCGTTTCATCCTTCCCGTCTTTCTCTAGTTATAAATCATATTCAAGTCCTAACTAATGATGCTAATAGTAAGTTATTTCTCTTTGAGCTCTTTGTGACACCAGAGAAGATCAATAAATCAGCAGATTAAGTCTGTGTTTCTGATGACTGTATAAGGAATTTTCAGAACTTTTTCTGTTCTGCAAATAAGAAACAATATTAAGGTGTTTGTGTCAGAACTGGGTCTTTTGTTTCTAACTGGTAATGCTGAACCCACCTTAAAGCCTTCATTGTTCTTCGTTGTACTTTTATACCATTTTCACAAAGAAGTGTGTTTGAATACCAAATAACAAAACAACCAATGTACACACTATGACTATGGCATCTGTGGTTCGTTTTGTATCTACAGCTGAAATAATATGTGAAAATGAAGAGATCTAAGGTTTTAAAAGTATAACCATTGTGAATATAACACATATCCTGAATATTTATCATGTAAACTCCCAGTTTAGTAGAGTCTGATGCATACATGTAGTTTGACTGTATCATTTACAGACATTTTATGAGCTGCACAGCTTTTCTATACACATCAGGTGCCACTTTATATTTAGATGGTTGCCGCACAAGATCTTGGCACTCACTAATAACTGATGGATATGGCTGTAGTAGAGTGTGGGTGGTCAGTCAGTGGTGTTTTTAAATTACATTAAAACACTGAATCATCTTCAGGTCAGTTTACAGAAGAAACGGTGACTTACTTGGTGTCTGAGGGTCCAGGTTCATTACTGAAGTCTGGAGGATCATCTTTAGACCGGTCACTCTTCATAAACAGACGGCTCGCTATTAGAGACTCTCCTCTGTCCTCCTCTTCTGATGAGTCTGAGAGGTAAACCAGTAACACTGGAGAGACACACACACAAATACACAGTATAATAAACCCAGTCATACCTTGACAAGTTTACATTATTAATTTCTAATCGACATTGAGGGTGTGTGTGATGTGCTGTGGTGTGCAGCTTTGTACTTTGTATGGTGTTTTCTGCATATTTTTTGCTTTGTACTGTTTGTTGCTATGTTTTGATTGTGGGGGACTGTGGATGTAAATTAGCTTTGAGCTAACTTTGGTGCAGTGCATCTATCATGTCAAAAACCGTACACTGTCCCAATAAATAAATTCAACCAATTCTCTCAAGCCAGCAGTTTCTTATTAGTTTACACTACTTTAACTACAACCATGTGTGTTTTCTAGTCATCACAAAAATAAACTTATTTTTAACTTTAAGAATAAACTCTGGTTTAAACCCAACAAATGGACTTCAGCTAAACATCTGTCTTGTTCTTTACTGTGATTTCTCTCTGTTTTGACCGAAATAGCGAGCCACGTTATAACACTGTGAGGGCGCAGTAAACAGGAAAAGAAAAGAGGAAACAACGTTTGAAGACGTCGACACTGTGATCAGATTGATCCATAATGACAATACTCATTATTTGCAGCCCAAATATTAACACTCACCCTGCCTCAGACTTGCTGTTTTCCTCCGTCTACTCTGTCGACGTTAAAACGCAGTCTGTAAATAGACGGAATAGACCCAATACTTTCATCTTTACTTCCTACATGTTTTCTCCTCCCCTCGTCTTTAATAGAAGTCGCGCGTGCGCGTGTGTGTAGCGCAGATAAACTTCTTTAGCAGCCCCACCTTTGGCAACATCTTGTCAGGGCTTTCTCCACAAATACGAACGGTTACCACTTCACATAATAGCAGTTTCCCTCCTTGTTTTTTTTTTTTTTTTTTTTTTTTTTAAATCAATAATCAAATAATTATCAATTTGAAAAAGTAAAGACATCCAACAATACTTGAAGAAGCGTCTACAGCCACGCAGTGAGACTCATATTTAGTGACTATGTTGTTTTAAATGCTGACATCATCAAACTAACATGCGGATGTTAAGCAGGAGTGATGTGTGTGTGGGTGCTCATATGTGTCAGCCAGCCGCTTCAAACGGGGATAAACAGTTTTCTTTTTTCTTGTCACCACTTAAAATCGCTTCAAGTGTGAGCGGTGAATTTAATTTAAGAGCTTTTTGAAAAGTTTTCCGACTGTTCGCTCGCTGTCTGGTACAAACACAGAAACGAAGACTTCCTTATTGAACTAAAAAAAAAGAGTTATTTTCCAGTTAAAGTGTGTTCTGTGTCAACAGATGAAGTCAAATTCCGTGCGTACAGTCCACAGGGAGACTAAACCAAGCTCTCTGACAGTGAAAAAATACCACAATAATGTAACACTCACGCTGCGTCACCAATGTTCCTCTGCCAGCAACAACTGTCCCTCAAAAGTGATTTGCACTGTGTCACACTCTCTGCAGTTAACTTCTCTTGGTCTTTTATCATGGGCAATTTACAGTGGAAAAAGGCTTGTTGTATACTAAATAAACATTATATTAATAATAAAGTGACAGAAGTGTCCTTCAAGATTTCTTATCAAATTTACTCTGTTAAAGAAGTGTTGGAAAGATGTACGCTAAATACGTACTATAGACCAGATTAATGTATTTAATGTAATGTTATATTTTGTATTCTAGCGGTGGAAAGCAATATTACCTATATAATTCAGCTTATCATCATTCTTGGTAAAGTCCACATCCACCAAGCAAAATGATGAGGCTCCAAACCTGAATTCTGACTCAAATAATAAGAAAAGACTCAGACTCAGGATTTAGTAAGAAGCAGAATCAGAATTGGAGTCAGAACTGAACAAATCTTAAAGCCCAACTCTATGCTCTACTGGACAAAAAAAATGGACAAAATCCATTTTTGACCTCATTATGGCACTGGGTGTTAAGTTCCTGATTTCATGGTGATCCATCCAATAGTTGTTGAGACATTTCACTCTGAACTAAAAATGTCAACCTCATGTAAATAGAAGAAAAGTCAAGATCATCAAAGTTAGTATGAATTATCATCTAGGGACTATGAATTTTTGTACAAAATTTTGTTATAATCCATTGAGTAGATGTTGAGATAGTTTACTGGATAGATGAAAACTATGACATGCTGGTGGGGCTAGAGTAGAGAGAGAGTAGAGAGTCAGTAGGATTCATTCTCTCTGCATCAGTTTATTGTTGTTTTTTGGACAGCTGTTCTTACATTGAACTCTTCCTTGTGCTAAATATATTTTCAGGTGAAGTCCACTGATGCAAATATTCAAAATGTGCAAAAGAAAAACTTCAGCAGAAGAAAGAAAATAAATACAATGACAGTTTTTGAATCAATTCTGGTAAACAGAAGAAGTGCAGTGTTGGAGGAATAACACTTTATTAATTAGTAGATAGATTACATATATATATATCAAATATTAACTACATACATACATAAATAGAGATACATAAACATACAAATATCATCATATGAACAAACTTGGCACTGCAGACTTTTCTCAGTGTCAGCCACTGTTGGTTTGAATCAGAGACACTTTAAATATCTCCTCGTCTAAACTAATATCTTTTTTTAAAATTACATGATTCTCAGTGATTTAGCGTTTATTTATTTTTCTTTAAATACAAGGATCATTATAATTATACAATTTCTATTCCAATCAGGCCAGATGTACAAAGATTCCTCAGCTTGGTTAGTGAAATTAAAGGTGCAGAATCACAAAAGGCATTTCAGACATAAAGTCATTCAATCAGGAGGAGATAGGAAACAAATAACTGGGATTCAGTCCCGTTAATTATCATAAACATTGCAGAAAAGACAGTATATATATATTTTTTAAAATCTCATTACATATTCTTAGATGTAGACATTTATTTTCTTCCTTCATCATCTGTTGAAAACCGACTAATGTGACCGATGTGTTGGACCTGAGCTCTCAGAAGACTGTGTGTGTTTTATCATTTGTGCTTGAATCCTGGTGTATCCACTTTCAGGTAGTTTTTCAAAACACAAAATTATTATGTCATGAAAACTTTCTTATGACTGTTTTTTTTTGTGATGATGAGAAAATGGTCTCTGACCTCAAGAAAAGGAGGAATAGTCTAATGAATTGTTTTTCTTTTTTCATTTATTTAATGACTTTATTGAAATTGTATTTTGAATATTGTTTGGACTGAAGGGACAGAGTAAAGTTATTTTATATAGCTGTAAGGTGATATTTAAAATCAATGAATCTCTTCTGAATCAATTAACTACCTAACTAAAAGGCAACCTCAAAGGGGTACAAAGCTTGTAGGAAAAGGAAACTCTGTATAGATAGTATTAGAGTGCAGCTGGCTTTTTGGTGGGGATTAATATAGTAAAGGAGAACTTCACAGGAATGAGAATATCATAAGAGTAAGAAGGATTTACTGTTGTTAGTGTTGTTGGTGAAATTTAACAAAAGGAGTTAGTTAGGAGACTGTTTGTACTTGACAGTTGAGCAAGGTCCCTTCCTCTGGCTTCAAAGTAAGAGTTTGCCTTAAATTTACTATTAGAAGGCAGGTACTCAAAATCAGTTGCAGGAATACGTGGAGTTATACACATTAGTGTGCAAATTCAGTCAACTAAAGTAAAATGGTTTATAACTGAAACTAACAATTTTCAAACAACTAATTGGTTTAATCAACTGATGATTTCAGGACTAAAACGGGGGAATGATTCATGCTGAAATGCAGCTCCCCTTCATCCCCTGGGGACCAGATATTTTAAACTTTATAACTATATATGGTCATTTATCAGTTCCTAAGAATTAGAAGCATAAGCATGCTACATATTGGAAGAAGACCACTTTGACTTTAGACGGGACGCCGGTATATGTATGTACTATTTTCATTGCATTTTTTAAAAACCAAAAGACTGTTGGCCTCTAAATGTTGGAATGTTACTTCTAATCAAATCAATCAAAGCTTGAATGTGGTTTCTTTTGCCATTTTGTACTCTAATCCTCCACAAAGGACACATGGCTCGGAAAAAACTGCAAAATTCAGAAAATATTTCAGCAATAGAAGGCAATGCCAATTTGAAAACTGCAATGACTGTTTTGTCTGTCTGTTCAGGACACAGTCCCCCCATCTCAATGTGAGATTTATGCTCGAATCTTGCCTTTACACACCTGAATTAAATTGGAATGCATCCTCAACTAAAGTGTTTTAATGAACACTTTGGACAGAATTAATCTTAATATTCAAATGCAGCCACAGAAAGTGTACATAATGTGCTTTCATGCTTTCATGTTGGAATGTGTCATTCCACCACCACATCAAATATTTTCATATTAGAATTAGGCCCTTCATATTCAAAGAATAGAAAGTAGTTTCTGTGCTTCATATTGGAATGAAATGCTCCATCTTTTTTCATATGGGAATGCATCCTTTCTATAAGACTTCATTACTTCATTAAATCCAGAAAAGAAGGACGGAGTAGGAGGCACTGTCTAGACTTCATGTTGGAAAGCAGCCTAACATTGGTTATCTCCAGGTGGGTCTGGTGGCCTTGCCTGAGTCCCGAGATTGAGTGGACTTGTCGGAAAAGCTGCCACTATTGTTCCGCCGGTGGCCTTTCGGGGGAGCCAGTGTGTCATGGAGTGGTGAGCGAGAAGGTGCCCTGATGCTCTGAGTCCTCCTCAGTGGGGAGGAGGCTGAGGAGGGCGGGTTGTGGGGATCTGAAGATTTGGAGGTGGTAGAGACTCTCAGCGAGCCTGTTCGGGTGAAAGGCGAAGAGGTGTTGGCTGGGGGGACGGAGGAGGAGGTCTTGGGGGAGGATTTAGGGGATGAGTCTGAGCCAGTGTGGGCTGAATGAGGGGGAGTAAGGGTGGTGTGGGTCCGTCTAAAAGAAGAGGAGGCGGTGCTTCGGGCGAAACCGGGAAGCACTGATGATGAAGGGGTAGTGGCTTTATGCAAAGGGGTTGCAGGGGCACTGAGGCTACCTGCTCCTCCACTTCCTTCTACAGCCTGATTGAGGGCCCGCAGAGTGGTGCGACACATCTTCTCCTCTGGCTGGGATTTGGGTTTCATCAAGGGCCTTTGGATGGACGACTTCCTTTCCTGGTTCTGCTCTCTGGCAGGTAATTGAGTGCCTGGAACCTTCTGATCCTTTGGATCCTTAGGGTCCTTGTGGATGCTGGAGCGTTGGGATGGTGGAGCAGTTGAGGGCCTCTTAAGGTTGGAGACATTCAAACTGGAGGTCACTGGAGTGCTGGAAGAACCTCGGTGGCCAGCAGGCTTTTCAGGATGTTTCCCCACAGATGGAGGACCGCGGCTGGTCCTTGAAATGGGCACAACCCGCCTCATGCCTTGATTCTCGGAGTTGGTGAGCGTGCGGACAGGTTTGGATTTGTTAGTGTTTGGGGTTGTGTGTTTGATCCCAGCCGGTCGAGCTTTAGAGGTAGCGAGGTTCTTGGTGGATGGCTTGGACAATGTTGCAGCTCCTGCCTTTCCATTGGTGGAAGGAGCTACTTCTGTATTTTCACTGGTCATGTGAGATTGAGCAGTCTTGTTTTTGCTCTCTGCTGATTTTTCACTGGGGGTTTCTAATTCTCTCTCCTCACTGGTGGAGCCTTCTTCTCCTTGACTGACTGGGTCTTTAGCGTCTTTAGAGGCATCTGCGGTGATAGTTTGACTGGAAGATGCCGGTTCTGCTGGTTGCCACCTCTTGGAAGATATGGTAAGTGGTGAGTCGTCACAGCGGGAGACAGGCACTGGTTGGCTGCTGATGGGTACAGGCACTGGTGTCTCATTGGCTGGCTGAGGTTCTGAAGGCGTGCCATTGGCTGGGACAGAGGAAGCTTTCTCATTTCCTCCTTGATTGTCACTTGAACACTGATTCCTCTCAGTTTGTTCAAGTGTGTTGTCAGTGTGTGTGAGATCATCGACTGCCTCACACACACCAGTCACACACCATACAACCACCTTGTCCTCTTGGCCTTCCTCTTCCTCTCTCTGCAATGAGGAAGAGCTTGTATCAGAAATTAAAACACCAAACTTTTCTGTATTCCTAATATAGGAGTTACTCTGTGCCTCCTGGACTTCGGATTTGTCCGCTCCCTTCTCTTCCATATCTGTGATTACAATATCGTCCTGGTGATATCCGTGAAGATGACTGCCCTGTGTGTTCTTGTCGAACACTTTCAGCTCAGGAACCAGCGTGCACTTCTCTAAAACCACTGACATGTTGCTGTTTTCAGCACTAGGTTTGGGTTTCTCATCACAGGAGACAATTTGTCCACTAAAATCCTGATCAGCTCTTGATTTTTCAGCATTGTCATTTATTGTAGCCATTTCCTCCCTCAAACCAAAGTACATTTGATGGTCTGAAGGCATTACCTGGCTGCCCAGACTGAGTCGATCTTTGCCATTGTTGTTGTGGTCGGATTGCTGGTTCAAATCAGAGGTAGGTTTGACTGTAACTTTATTTGTGGGATTGATGATGTTAACTTGAGTCTGGGTAGCATTATTCTTGAGGTAAGTGCTGGTTGTACAATGTGCATTTGAGTTTTTTGGACTCCTAGGGGTCTTGGGAGGTGAGGAGGGGGTTTGCGATACTATCTCGCCTGCCTGAGACTTCTGGTTTTGGGGGAAGCTGAATGTTGTCGCTCTCAGATTCCGGGGCCAAGTCTGAGGGGAGAGTCCTGGACTTCTGAGCCCAGATTCAGGTGAGGCTGATTGGAAAGCTGTCCTTGCCTCTTCCCCTCCTCCATGCTGGGTGACTTTGTGGTCAGGGGTCGCCATTCCAAGGACCATGCTCAATTCACGCTCAGCAACAATGGATGGCGAGCTGGATGGAGAATTCCGGGAACGCCGTAGGCTCCCTGAGCGACCCAGAGGAAAGTGGGAGTTGTTTAGAGGTGAGCGAGGGCTGAACCTGGGAGACAGGAGCTCCATCAGCAGCCCAGCCTCATCGTGACATGACATGCCGGTCTCGCTGCTGGAGCGCAACCCAAAGGCTCCTCCCACCTACAACAGGACAACATAGTTTAAATTCATTACTTGCCAAGCAGTTTGTGTGTATTTATGTTTCAGTGTTTGGTTGCGTGATGTCTTACGTCCTCGCCCCCAGACCAAGAGTGCCTCTTCTGCTCCTCCAGCTCCTGCAATCGACGGCGTCGGGCCATCTCTTTAGCCTCCCTGTCCATGTTCTCCTTTAGAGACAGACAGAGAGGAGTGAGTCGTATGTAATTTCCCTCATTTTCACTTCTAAACTGCACCTTTTATCTTTGAATATCAGCAGATTTAAGCAGCAGTAAGTTAAACCCTATTATATCACACAAACTAGTTTTTACATAGAGTTTTGTTGTTGCCAACTATTCATACCCACTAACTGCCCGGTGGAACTGTTGCCTAAAATTGCTAAATGAAGCAACTGACAAAGCTAATATAAGCTTGCTAATATCTGACTTGGATTGAGGAGTAAAAGAGGTAATATGGAATGTGGTTGACATATCTGACCTGACACTTTACATTTCACAGAAAAACTTAAGACTAAATAACCAAAGAACAACTGTTGCCTTAACATAATTGGATATTTCCTTCTCACTGTAAACTGTGCGAATATTTCTAATTCCAAAACACAAATTTTTCTCCAGACATGAGGATATGAATTAAGCAACAATGAGATGATTAATCAATTGACAGAAAATTATTTGCCAACTATTTTGATCATTCATTAATTGTTTTAGTAATTTTCCAAATTGCCAAAAACTCTCTAGTTGCTGTGAAAGTGTTATTTTTGGAAGTTATGTTACAGCACATGATGCTACATTGACTTCCTGTTTACATAGCTGGTTGCTTCTTACAGATGTTTCCTAGCAACATATTTACAGATTACTAAAGTGAAGATAAGATATTTCTTTTAATGGTGCAACTCAAATTATTAAATCACTAGCTTGAAACTAGTTAGCGGTAGCTTAGTTAACGAGTTGGTAGTAAAAATCAGTCGATTTCAACATTAAAGCTGTATCATAAAATTCATAACCATTACTGAACATATCACAATACTGATACCTGCCAGCTTTAGTGTATGTTGTTGGTTATATTTAATTGTGTGTACCTTGACAGCATCAGTGAACCTTGAACAGAAAGTGTGGAAGATGCTGAAACAGTCGTCCAGTCTGAACATGTCTCTGTCCTCACAGAAGAAATCAATCAGCTCGCTGCCTTCCTTCTTCAGCTGCTGCCGGCTGCTGCGCAGCGAGCACAGGGACGACGTTGCACACTGAGAGACAGAAAAACAAAGACAGACAGGAGAAACTTCAACTTTATTATTATCCTGCAGGAAAGGAATGAATGCACTGATGAAAATGAACAACAAAAATCAATAATCAAAGATATAAAACAAATAAAATACACAGTATAAATAATAAAATATACATTTCAAAATAAAGACAGGAACAGATTCAGTCAAAAATAGACACATTACTGCCATATATATATATATTTATATATATATGTTGGCTTGTCCAGCTATCTTTGTGAGGGCCTATTTCAATTTCGATTCCTGGCAATATCTTTCTTAAAGTTTATGAAATAACCTCCAACAATAAGAAGCAAATGTGTTCACAGCCAGTATAAGAGATAATATGAAAGACATTTGAAAGAAAATAATAATATAAAAAACAAATATATATACAAATTAAAGAGAAAAAAAGTTTCCTTTCTTTCTAAAAGGATTCCCATACTGATATAATCACATGATATTTTCATTATTTGTACGTTTGTGTTGAATTCAAAAGTATAATTCACAGAAAACAGAACAATCAACCTACAGTATGCTCATTTTAAACCATCTTAGTGAGGACATTTGGCCTGTTTGAGGGTGAAGACTTGTTGATTGTCAGGTTACCTGCAGGAAGCTGTCCAGTTGCTGCAGCAGCTCTGTGTCTCTCTGGACGCTTTCCTCTACTGAGTGTGTGCGAGACGTCAGACACTGCAGGTCGGTGTCCAGCGTTTCCAAGGAGATCCTACAAACAAATAAACAAACAAAAAAAGATCATTAAAAACAATAAATATGGAAACAAGACATTTCTCCTTTTCTGCATTTTTCGCTAATCTACAGCTTTATATTTGGAAGGAAATCTGCTGTAATGCTTTACACCAGCAGAGGGCGCTGTTACAGAGCAAATGGATTTAAAGCTTTCAGATATTTGAAGTGATGAAGTGACATCTTACCTGGCTGCAGTCTGAACATGAATCAACTTCAGTGGAAACTCCAACAGCTTCTCATCCTTTTTCTGTGCTTCCTGAAGGAGTGAGAAGAAATATTTAATTTCTAAAGTTTGCATTTAAGTCCTTTCTGAGGTCTTGTTTTCCTAAATTATTTATACCGGGGTCAATGTTAAAATCTGGACAATGCTTTATTTTACAGATCCCTTAATTTTATACAAATTTCCTTTGTTTATTTATTTATTTTACATAATTGCAGGTATTTAAGAGTAAATCTTTCAGAATATTTTACAGAGAGGATGGTGCAATTTGGTACAAATTATTAGAAAAAAAGTTAAGTTGGTTTAGATGTACCACTCATTATATTTGGGTTGTTTCTTTGAAAAAATCTTAATAAATTAGACTCAACAATTATTAAAAAAAATACTTAGTTTTCAGTGTGTACAAAACTGTATACTGAAAACTAAGTATTTTCTGTCAGTTAAATAATTGTTAAAGAGTCTAATTTATTAAGATTTTTTACACTTACATCTACATTACAAATATAATGAATCAACACTTACCAACTAACCAGTTTATTCTTACAATTTGTACCAAATTACACCACCCTCTCTGTAAAATGCCCTAAAAATTAACTGTTAAACACTTGCAAATTACTCAGAAAATTTCCAAGAAATGAGTATAAAATTAAGAGACCAGTAAACTAAAGTGTTATCGATATCAGCAATGTTTTTGTTACCGACCAGAGCAACAAAGTGCAGCAGGTTCATGCCCGGCTTGTTGGCCTTGGTGTCGGCCAGAGAAAGGAGGGATGACAGCTTGAAGCCCACTGCGTTTCCTGCATAACCTCCCTGCAACATACAGAAACACAAAACAATGCAGAAAATAAACACAAACTCTGCTCCCACAAGTGCAGTAAGAGATCTGCAGTTTCTGTTCGCTGTAGATTTTGTGTTATGTGACAGTGAACGCTAACAGAAACCACGACCGGCTATAAAAGTATCTTAACATTGGTGAGCATCGAGGGAAAAGGAGGAAATTTAACGAGACAGTTGAACTTTTTTTGGGTTGTTTGTTTATATTTCTGAAGGGAATCTTTAAACTTTTCAATAAAATTTTGCTCAGTTTTAATAGACGACTAGACAAAAACCAAACTGATCAGCTGCTCCAACAATAAAGACTTTGGACTAAAACAGAAAGTAGAATCTTCTGATCCATTAAAAAAAAAAAAATACTCACAATAGACAGACTAACTTGACTATTTTTTTAAAATATATATTGATTTTTTGTATTTTTCCTTTAGACCCACATTGTTATTATCATTTTTTAAATAGTTTTATTTAGTCACTAATGTTTATTATTGGGAACGTACTAATTTAAATGTTTTGTTTTGCCTACCATGAAAGGTATCATAAATTCAATAAATAATGGTGTATTTACACTTAATACACCTTTTTAGTCAACAAATTACATGCAGTCACATGTATTTAATCTGATTTCAAGGCAAGAAATTATGTAATGCATGTTTGTTGTTCATTGTGCAACACTTTAACATCCATACTGCGGAGGTTGGACAAAAGCTGCATGTTTAATGTCATTTTCCTCCCAAATCTGTGCCATTATCAACTTTACACTTATGTTTCGACACAGAATAACCTCCATATTCACACAGACTACCTTGTGAATCTCATGTGTTCATTTTGACCTTGCTTCCACAGTAATGGCATTTACTATTTCTTGCCTAATTACTGGTTTTTTTAATTTTTTTTCCCTCACTCACAGCGTTGAGGATGTTTCCAGCCTGCAGTACCAGATGAAGAACAGCATGGAGCTCCTCACAGCACATTAACTCTGGAGGAGAAAAAGATCAAGTTGTTTATTTGCATCACCATGAAGGACAGATAAATCCAAAAACGTCACCTGCTTGAAATCAGGAAGCAGAGACATAAACACATAAATAAGTAAAGTGGAAAATATCTTCACACACACACACACACATAATAAAAAAAGATAACCAGGAGTGTATAATCCTAAAATCCCCACGTGCACCAGAGAGTGTGAGTTTTGTCACCGGCAGTCTTAGTGTGTGAAGGGTTAGTTAACATTCATGCAGTTATCAAGTTCACACACGCTTGCTAAAAATAGCAAATGTGTTATTGTGTGGAGTGTGTGTGTTTAGGGAGGAGAGTAATTTATTGGTGATGTCTCACTCTATACCATTTGCACCAAAGATGGAGACAAGAAACCAACTCTGTCACAAGTACTGTACAATTGTGAGGAACTTGAGTATTTCCATGTGATGCTGCTTCATACTTTCTACTCCACTACATTTATTTAACAGCTTAAGCTACTTTTCACATGAAGATTTGACACAATGGATAATATAACAAGCTTTTAAAATACAACACATTGTTAAAGATGAAACCAGTGGTTTCCAACCTTTTTGTCTTTTGACGTCTTACAAAAAGCAGTGTGTAGTCGGGGTCACATTTCACATGTCTATGAGTTGTTAACAGCTCCACCAAATAGTGATTTTTCCCTCTAAACTTCTCACATGCTTTCATTTCAATAAATGTTCAAATGATCCAATATTTCAGCAAAAATCAAACATATCAGAACGTCATTTCTTCTTCTTTCCTCTTGTGAACAGTAACAGTGAGTAGAAGGTAGATCTCAGCAGGTTGATCTTGAATAACAACAACCTGCAGGATTCAGAGGAGCAGCTGCTGCAGACTGATAAGACCTTCAGAAACGTCACATTTCAGCAAAAAGTCCAAAAACTGAAACAGATTTGTGTATCAGAACTTTGTTTTTTCTTCTTTCCTCTCCCATTAATCATCTCATGACCCCTCAGATCTACTGACCCTTTGGAGGGGCCCCGACCCCTAAGTTGGGAACCACTGGACTAAACTAGCTAATACTTATGTACTTTTACTGCAATACTTTAACTATATCACGCTCATAATACTTCTTCCACCACTCACAACCAGCTCATCGCGACACTGGAGGCATCAATCAATCAATAGTTCTCAGGACAGCATGGACAGAGCGCTTCAGTAGCATCTACACACTACTGACATCCTACATTAAATGTCTAATGTATTTGTCAGAGCCAGTTGATTCCTACTAAGGATGCAAATCTTTAAATACACAAATATATAGTTTTACTGAAAAAAAAACAGGCTCATCAATATTCTAAAACGCCCGGCGACTGTAGATTTAGCAAACAAACATGAGGAAATGGTGCATTTTTAGTGGCAGCGTATTTCTGGCAGCAGGACAGTGTGTATGTGGGATTGAGTCAAAATAAACTACAGTAATGAAGGATGGTGTGGCTCATTGAATTATGTTTTTAAAGCTCTTGGACAACAATGGCGGTCTACGGCATAGAGGAGTAACATATATCAGGATACACAGAATACTTGTTAGTAGATCAGTTCCTTGTTGGTTTCAGTCTTTTCATGGGATTTATTGACAATAAGAAAAACATCCTTACAAGACTTTACAGAGTTGTTGAAGTTTCCAACAACACGCAGATGTTAACTATGAGAGCTTCTAGACCGAGGCCCCATGTGGAGAGCCGTAAACTAACGATGCTGCGAGGTCATTACCTTTGGTGGCGGAGCGAAGGATCTTAATGTCGCGTTTCATGGCCTCACACGCCCCGGGGAACTCTCTCTTCAACAGCATGGACTCAATACGGACCGAGTAACTATAAATGGAGATTAAAAAAAAAAGCCTAAATCTTAATCTAATTACATAATAATTCCATCTTATAATAACAGTCATGAACAAAAATGCATGTTGGACACAATTTTCTATTAGTCACATCTAAAAACTACATCTCCCACCAACAGCAACTGCATCGCATTCCCCGACTCCCGCAAGTGAATCAGATTTTGACGTCTTTTCATTCTTTCCACCATCTGCTGTTACCAGAAACCCTGAAAGCTTTAAGCTCCATTTGCTCTGGATGAGGTCTTTATTTGGATCCCCTTTAGCCTTCACACAGTGGCTGCGACGGTAGGCTTTAAGGGAGCCGATTTATCTTATTTGTCGGTTTATTTAACAGGCAGTGCACGTTAATAAAAATGACGTAAATGTGCAAGTGTGGCCAATGGAGAGAAGTTATAATATCGAATGTAATTCTGAAAATAAAGAGCAGTTAATGTTGTATGAATGAAACTGGAACAATTAGGAACCGATTTCACAAATGACAATTAAATTCTACATCAAAAACAACCTAAATGTACCATGATCCTGTGTGTTTGGAGGACTTAAGGTAATCTCTACAAATCGATGTAGGGAGGGCCTGTGTGGTTTAAAGGTAAGTTCTTAAAACAACAGTCAGGTGTCCATATGAACAGTAATCGTAACAAAAGATCTTCAAATGTGCTTTCAATAAAAGTGATGGAGGTTAAAATCCACAGTGTGTCCAGATAGACATTTAAAGTGTGTGTGAAGCTTCTGTTCAGCTTCATCAGTCTGAGTTTAGTCATATCAAGTGGATATCTGACACATTTACAGTCTTTTTAGCATCAAATTCTCCTCTTTGTGTTTCCCTGTTGAGCTGCAGGAGGAAGTATAGAAACAAAAAGAGGAACTTTGGCACTAAAAAGACTGTAACGTTGAAAGATATCTACTGGATTTGACTCATTTGGATGCTGAAGCTTCATTTTAGCTTCATATAAACTTTTAAATACATTTTGCACAGAAGGAGGACTGTGTGGGTTTTGTCCTGCATCACTTGCACTCTAAGGTCATTATAAAATGATCTTCTAATGGTCAGTATGAACAGGAGGAATGATTACAGCAAGAAAAACATGTTCTAATGTTCATTTGGGCTCCTGACTGTTGTCACCAAACATGAGTTGTGTCTTCTCTGGTTCCAGTCCGGCGACGGGCCTTTATCACATCATTTTCCTGCCATCTATCTTCTATAAACTCTCTAATAAATGAACATGTCTTAGAAAAGACACAGAGCTTCTTCAACAGCAAAATAAACCCTGTGATCACCAACATTATAAATAATGAGATTAAAAAGTCGGGGGTCACTTTACCAAGTCTAAAAGTACTAAAACAAGATATCACTCTGATCTTAAAACTCTCACCTGGGGAGCTGAATCAGCAGGTACACGAACGAGTCGGCCAATGAGAGCTTAGAGACGTCGCCTCGGTACGCCTTCACCTTCATCACCTTCAGGAGAGAAAACAGGTGAGACACAAACTAACATGATGAAATTAATGTATGTATGTGTGTGTGTGTGTGTGTGTGTGTGTGTGTGTGTGTGTGTGTGTGTGTGTGTGTGTGTCACCTCCTCAGTATCTGGCAGCAGTTTCAGCAGCTCCCTCAGAGGCTCCGCCCCGTACGGATCACTGTTTCCATGGCGAATATCATCTACTATCACCTCATTGGACCTGGAGGAGAAAGGAGAGTTCACATTTAATCAACAGTAAGCAATTATTCACAAATAATTCTGAAATCATCACCGACAGAAAAATTCATCACGTCAGTTGTTTATCAAGCAAAAAAAAATCCAAAATATTGTTTCTAACTTGTCAAATGTGAGGATTTCCTGCTCTTCATCACTGTGAACTGAATATCTTTCATTGGTCAGACAAAATAAGGCATTTGAAGAAATTGTGAAGAGCATTTTTCACTATTTTCTGACAAAAACAAACAAACAAATGGACTAGAGCTGCTACGATTAGTTGAATTTATTAGTTGTTCCACAGCAAATTAATCTATAACTATTTTTTTAATTAAATAACGTTTTTAAACATCTTTAAATGTCAAACATTTGCTGTTTGCAGCTCCTCAAATGTCACACATGACAGTAAACTAAATATCTTTGGGTTTTGGACGGTCGGTCAGACAAAACATGACATTTGAAGACGTCCCCTTGGGCTGTAAGAAACAGACTTTTTTTTTCTCCACTATTTTTTGAAACTTTATGAATAAAGCGATTATTAAAATAATGAAAACAATCATTTGCTGGAGCCCTAAAATGGACAACCGTATATCAGAGCATTTCCCTCTAAATGCTGAGTTTCCATTTACTGAACTATATCAAATCTGTGCACAACTTGCATTACGTGGCCGACTCTATAAGTGATTCGAGGTGCAGTAACTGAACTGTTTCCAGGGAGAGCAGGAAATATTTCATCATATCTATCAATACTTACATAATACTTATTTTTATTGGTGGTGCATGTGCTTGTTTCTGGTTCATACTTCAGCTGTCATACATTGTCTCCCTCCCTCATGCCTGTATGTATCTCAGTGTGTTTGGTAAGCACTCAGTCTGAACATATTGACACAGTCAATACAACAATCACATTCAGGACACTTAATGATCCAGTTGCCCTCCTCCCCCCCCTTTATGTTACTAAAACACTCTGCTGCAGTATCTGGACGCCATTTGTCTCCCGCACTGTACATTCAGTTCCACTCGGGATGCAAAATCACTGACTTTGACGCTTAAATTCACAACTTTGGATTGGTTGACCCTTTCCTTTTTGAAGTAATTTGGATGATGGACGTTCAAATCAATTCCTCTAACTCGCTGTTACTTCGCCCTCGCCCCTCTGATGTGATGCAAACGCGGAGTTATTCACATGTCAGGAGCGTGTCTGTCTGCATTCTTGCACAACATGCCAGCATAACCACATCTGTTTACCCACAACACTTTGTGATGAGGGCGAGAAGACACATCACGCCAACACCCTCCATGTCAGATTGTTGCCCCGGGGGGCGGGTTCTACAAGAGACATGATTCAAAAAACGCAGATCTATTGAAAGCATCTTCAACCTTCAACCTAACCCCTCCCCAACGGACACGTGCGTTCAGTCCAGATCTGCTGTTTGTCTCCCTCGTAAAATATCTGCAATGTCTACCAAAAAAACAGCTGCTGAAATGTGATTTTTAGTCTTCACGTTTGTATGACGGGTGCTGCAAATGAAGCTCAAACAGAAAACGCAGGTTTGCCGGCAACAAAAGCCGAACCAGCCTTGATATTTAAGGAACATGTCGGGAAATACACTTCAAATACATGCAAGAAGATCAATACTGCTCTGAAGTCCGTGCAGGAAATATGAAGCTACTTAGTTTAGCTAAAGGCTAGAAAAAGATGCTAAGCTAAAGCAAAACAAGCTAAACTGGAAACAGAAGGAAGCTCTGTTCAAAGTGACAAAATCTGCCAACAAGTACCTATAAAGCTCATTTAATTCACACATCATATCTTGTTTGTTTAATTTGTACAAAAATTGGAGTGTAAAAACAGAAATTCAACATTTTATGGGGGCAGATTCAGGCTAGTCTTTATGCTAGGCTAAGATAACGAGAGTAAAGTGATTATTGCTGTGATAACTTTCCAGAATTGTAAAATCTGCTCTGTAGTATTTTGATGTCTGAAACTCATTGTGATATTTCGCTGTAAATAGCCATTCTGGTTCTTGTTTTATTGAATTCTGCAGAAATTTATTTGCCTTTCATGTTAGAAAACGTTCAGGCTGCAGTGGAAAAACTCAACGGAGGTGAAAAGTGTGTGTGACTGTGTGTGTTTGTCGTCAGAGTCACTGAGCGAGGCTCACCTCTTGAACTGTTTGAGGAAAATCCCAATGTTCATCCCTCTCTTTGAGTCAAGAATAGAGACCTGGTTGGTAGAGAGACATAGAGAAAGAAGAGAGAGAGAGAGAGAGAGCGAGAGAGGGGGGGGGGGGTAAAGGTGAGCAGTTTGAGGTCACACAGCCCAGGTGGAAACTGTCCACACACACACACTTCACCTCCTCCACACCTTCAACAAACAGCAGCACACACACACACACCTCCTCTCTGATGTCCCTGAACGAGCTCCTGGCCTTCCCTCCTCTTTTGGGCGTGCTCTTGGCGTTCGATTGAGACTCATTCTGACCAAACAGCTCCTCGATGGTCTGGACGTCGATCTGGTACTGCTGCTGCACCAGACCCTGAGTCCAAAGGTTGGCCCGCCCCTTCACCTGTGACACACAAACACACACAAACACACACAAACACACACAAACACAAGAGGATAAATGGATGTTCAGTGTGCTTTAATACGATAAACGTGTCAAGCGGTTGTTCAGAGACTTTTACCTGCTCCGCTGGTATCGTTTTCCAGAAGAAACTCCTCACCCTCTTCTTCTTCCTCAAGCCTCCTGTGGGGTCTCCCAGTCCAGGGAGCAGGGATGGCAGGGGAGGAGGAGGAGGGGGAGCAAGACCAGGAGGAGGAGGTGGAGGAGGAGGAGGAGGAGGAGATGCTCTCGTCTGGTTATCAGAAAATCTCGATAGAGGAGACGTCGGCACGGCGACAGCGACGTCCTCCTCATGGAGAGAGAAATTTTCCCTCTCGTTGGCCGGGGAGACGCTGCCCATCACATGCATTGTCGCGGCCGGCTGGCGGAGGGTACGGCAACAGACTGGGTGGTCACCGAGCTGATGGGCGACCATAGTCAGAGGAGGGACGTTGAGCGCGACGACGACGACACTGAAGACGCGTCATCGTGTTAGGAACATCCGAGGTCGTTAGAAAAGTTCAGGGGTCAAATCCAGAGGTCAGAAGACACTGCAGAGAAATGAATAAAAAACTAGATGAGGAAACTTTGCAGAAGCTTTGAAGAAACTCAGGAAAATTAGTGGAAATGATGCAATAAAGGTCGCTAGCGGACTCGAACCAGGGAAGACGCAGCTCATGTTCAGTGCTTAAAACAACAGTCAGAACAGAACGAACACTGAATTTTATGTATATTTAGTCAATTCAAAGCTTTTAACATGAAGCAGTAAAGCAGTAAATGTTGGGTTTGCATCAGCAGTAACTTAACACAACCCTTCCTGAAAGCTGACCAATCAGAACAGAGTGGGCTCGTCAGGAGGGGGGGGGGGCCTTAAAGAGACAGGAGGGGCTGCATAAAGGCCAGTATAAGATAAATAAGGAGTTGTTTTTTTTGTGAACTGTGAGTCATGCAAAGCTACTCTAGTGGCGTCCAAGAATAAAATTATAGAGCTGGAAATGATAATAGGTCCTCTTTAAATTCTGATTGCTGGTTAGATTGATTGTATCGCAAGAAGAAACTGTGCTGCAGAGCTGAATGTAAACTGAGACTGCAGCACGGAGACAAATGACTCGGAAAAATCCATCTGGCATGCGACCATGTTGGACTCACACTGACATTCTTCTGTTTTATTCATATTGACCAATGTGTATATATGTGTGTGTGTGTGTGTGTGTGTGTGTGTGTGTGGCTTTCAAAAAATGTCTTGTAATTATATGAATGTTAATTAAACATTTATAACGTTACGTAATGTTAAACATTTGCCTTTGTGTCATGTATATCTGTGTATTAGTGTCTCCATTGAAACCTGTTTGTTTTCTCTGAACGATCAAACAACTCCGGCTGGCAGTTTCTCCATCATCGTCCTCCTCACACACACACACACACACACACACACACACACACACACACTTCTATCACACCTTCAGCCTAACCTGAATGTGAAACCTTTTATTTCGTGCTGCTGTACATTGTTTTCTGTCTGTAAGTTCTTTGAACAAACTATAGAAAAGCTGTAGAAAAGTTTGGATTCGGTTGTTATTGCAGCACATAAAAGAGACAAAAATCAATCAATCAATCACCTGATATTAATAAATGTGTACCATTTCTACCTGTCGATTATTTTTATCACCTTAAACCTTTTTTTTAAATACACGTCCATCTGTTTTCAACACAAATATATGAACGGACAACGGAGAGTGAATATAAGTAAACATAATTCTGAGCATTAGTAACGTCATAAAACTATTGATAAAAGTTCATATTCATGGATTTTGGTCACTCCTGTTATTATTATTTGTGCCTTGTCTTACTTTCATTTGGGGGATAATCACACTCTCAGTTCCCATAATGCTTTGAGCCTCTTTTTTTTTGCCTATATCTGTTTACATTTTAGCAAATTGGCGCCATTGAAATAAGCCAGATTAGCTGTTATCAGTTTGCAGTGTAGCTATAAACATACAAACAAACAAACAAACAAACATCCTGATTAGTATTTTCCAGATAAACTGACACACCTGCCGAGTCACATCGCGTTATTTACGAGTTGAGTCGAGTTTTGCTATCCTGAAGCGCTTAAGTGTGTCGATCTACTTTCAAGTTCTGAGTGTAAATCCAAAGTCTGATACATTATTCCTCCATTGTTTGTCCAAAAAACTATTAAAAACACGTCCGTGACATACGTGGCATGCTCCTCCCTTACCATCAACACATTTATTTGGAGCCAGTCCCACACATACCATCCTGCTGCCAGAAGTACTCAAGTAAGTAAACAAGTAAAACAGCAAATCTGTATTACTCCGCCGATGAAAATAGTCCCTAACAAAAGCACTATTTCTTCCTGTTTGAGTAACATTTATTAAAAACTACAGTGTCCAGGTGATTTAAGAAATCACTGAGCCTATATATGACCTCTTTTTTTATAGATGTAAACAGGTGAGAAAGTCAGAAAACAACGAAACCATCGCAAGTATATTTGTAGCACTGTTTTAACCACGTAAAGCACTTTGTAACTTTAATTTAAAAAGTGCTGTATAAATAATGTTTTGCATTGTATCTTATATTTTTGGATTATTTAGTGTCAGAAACCTAAGAAACGTTCAAAATGTGACAAAAATCATCAGTCTAATCCTGCAGCTAATTAGCTTTTCCCATAAAATGTGGGGAAAGGGTGAAAACTGTCTCGTTTCAGCAGAACAGCTGTCCAAAACCAGAGACATGGAGCCGGTCCTCCCATCAGAGAAGGTTGGCAGGTTTTACTTTCTCAATTATCTAAAATTTTTCTGTTGATTCATGACTCGCTTCAGTAACTCAGTGATGAGAATTTCTCCTTTTGTTTCTACCCACAGATGTTTATATCTGATCTGAGGCCACTTCGTCATGGTGACACTTGTCGTTTTGTTTTGTTTTTTTCTAACAATAATGAGTAAACACATTCACTGCAGCACTCTGTGATAACCGCTCTTCTCCACTCCGCACAGGAAGGAAGAGGATCGTACAGGAAAATCCATACATGGCTCACGCTGCGTTCAGACTAAATCCCTACAATGCTGAATTATTTAACACACACACACAGACAGAGGCAGAGTCCCCCGTGTGAAGTTCTGGATACATGTCAACAAAGATGCACACTTCCTACTGATGAATTAAAGATGTGTGTGTAAGTGTGTTACATAACCTGATCTCACATGTTCGATTGCTCGATTTTCTTCCGTCAAACTTGCCACTTAATCGCGCTAACAACCCGTGTGTGTGTGTGTGTGTGTGTGTGTGTGTGTGTGTGTGTGTGTGTGTGTGCAGTGGTGAGTTACTGCTCTGTACTGACCTGATTACTGCTGATTCATTCATTCATTTATTTATTCGGGGGAAAGAATGACACATTCAAACTCCATTTAAAAAGCAAAAATAAGCGCTTTGTCCAACGTGACTTGACATGACGAGCTGTTACACAAGTAAAATGTTAAGTTTCATGACTGTTAGTTTCTGTTTTTATGTAGTTTTTAATATTATTTTCCACTTTAAAACGTGCCAAGATTAACATGTAAGTTCACTAGCGTCCCCGTATACATCCATTCATAAAGTTTCATGTATTTTTTCATTATTATCAGACATGGTATAGCTAAAAGGTAAAACAATCACATCTATTATGTATTTGTTTGAAGCAGGGGGAGAATACAAACATCTTGAATTCTTTGAAAAATATATATTTAATTAATTTTTAATGAGCATTCAAGGGAAAAAAAATGTTGTTTCATCCTGTGAATAAACAACAAGATGCACATATTTAAAGATTTTTATATTTTTAGCATTACAAGAGCACAATTTAGCTTTTTTATTTCTTTTTAATAGCAATTTATGGCTCTTGTCAGTTTAGAAACAAACATTTTGGTAGCAACTTGTGCAAATAATGTCAAAAAAACTGTCTGTCTTTCCATTAAAATAAGTATTTCATAGCTCAGAAAACATCTGAACTCAATTTATAGGTTTGATTCATTTGTTAAAAGAGACTAAACTAAATTAACAGGATTTACAATGAAGTTTGGTGTGTCGTTCTCTCTTTTGCACGGTGTGTGTGTGTGTGTGTGTGTGTGTGTGTGTGTGTGTGTGTGTCAGATGCCAGGACTGGGGTTGCCATGTCTACCATGGCAACCAGTCAGAGTGCTCCGGATTGTTGTGGTAACAGACCTGGTTACAAACAATGACAGTTTGTTTACTTGGCAGACAACAAAATCGAGGTCGCGGCGGGTTTTTTGTGTGCGTGTACACGTGCATGTGAGTGTGTGTGTGTGTGTGTGTGTGCGTGTGTGTGTGTGTGTGTGTGTGTGAGTGTGTGTGAGTGTGTGTGTGTGTGTGTGAGTGTGTGCGTGTGTGTGTGAGTGTGTGTGTGTGTGTGTAAACCAGTGGGTCAGATTATTAATATTATCTCCTCATCTTCAAAGGTTCAAAGGTCTACTGTAAACAAAAGGTGACGGAGGGGCGATTTAAACTCGAGATGACATCATCCAATCACGCGACTCCAAGTGTAAAAATAGACGGGGGGCCAAACCGCTGACCCGGTTCACACGAAGGACCCTGATTGGCTAACGGGGTCACAGGGTTAATGAGGAGTCAGAGTGAACAAGACGCAGTGATGCGTGAACGCAGTTTGACAACTTTGATACGACCACTGTCAACAAATCCCACTACAGCTGATACCACTGCTAACGTAAACCACTGCTGCTGCATCTTTATATAGAAAAAATACCTTTTTTTTACTGTTTGTGGATTAATGTTGATTCTGTTTTATCGCAGTTTCTCTGACTCTGATTTTTCTTTTTGCTCTGTGCTGTGGTATGTGAACAAAAATAGACTGAACTGTCTTGTCAAAGTGTCCAGTAAAGTTACTGGCGTGGGCCAGCGTCAACTCTCTGACATGTGGAATAAACATTTTTTTTAGGAAGGCTGAGGTTATTCAGGCTCATCCAGATCATCTTTTGTTCATGGAGTCTGAGTTACTTCCATCTGCTCGTTGTTTTAGGTACCAGTTGTAAGAACTAAAAGGTCTAAATCATACTTTACTTCAAGGTTATATCTGGTGATTTCTGTATTTTTCTTATTGTCAACAAATCGCATGTACAGACCAACAACGAACTGATCTACTAACAAGTATTGTGTGTGTATCCAACGTCTGCTATATCTTATTCCTGTTTGCCACAGACCTCTGTTGTTTTCCCAAAAACTATTAGAAACACGTCACTGCTGCACCGGGTGACATGTTCCTTCATCAGGAAGAGTTTGGTCATGTTAGTTTGTTTAGAAATGGCTTTGGATTAAAAAAGAAAAATATAGAAAAATGCCAGCCCAATCCTTTGAGTAAAGGATCTGAACACATCGTCCACCGTTGGAGCGGACTCCGAACTCCACTGGTTGACGCATGTGGCTCCATTTCAAACGCATGCTGCGACACTGAAGTCTACTCATTCAGAAAAAGGAACTTCTAATTCGCCTGAGCTGCGCTTGTGTGTGTGTGTGTGTGTGTGTGTGTGTGTGTGTGTGTTTGGTGAGCTGACTGCGCAATTGTTAAGTTATCTTTTCTCAGCCAACCCAATTATGATCCCTTCATACATCCATCCTCTTGCCTTTGCTCCACATTCCTACAACATCGGCACTGACCTCAATACAGAGAGAGAGAGAGAGAGAGAGAGCGAGAGAGAGAGAGAGAGAGAGAGAGAGAGAGAGAGAGAGAGAGAGAGAGAGAGAGAGAGAGAGAGAGAGAGAGAGAGAGAGCGACAGCCCACGGCTCTGAATTGTGAGATGGGAAAAAATGAAGTGACGACTCGTGAAAGACTGGTGGTGAAAAAATAGACAAAGAGTGAATGAGTAACTGACACTGACAGTGCATGACAAGACTTAGATCCACCATGAAAGATCCCTCTCTTCCTCCTCCGCCCTCTGTTTTTTCTCCTGTAATGATTTTTCTAGCTAACTGGCTGCTGCTTTACACACATCATCAGAGTTTAGAAGATGGTATGAAACACTGTCAGCTGTGTGTTGCTGTTACGAAGGAACATCAGAGAACAGTCTGTTGGAGGATAATAAGCAGAGAGCCGGTTGAACAGGATTGTCGTCGTGGTTAGTTTGTAGATGTAATTCAGCTACGTTTGCAGCGTGGCTGGGAATTAAAACCATGCAGGCAGCTAAAAATTAACTTCACAGGTTACACTGTAAACGTGATACTCTGTTGTCCTAAAACCTGCTTTTGTGGCTGGTGAAAGCTGGGATTCAGTGAGTTACAGTGGACTACAGTAAGAGTGGTAAAGTGGGAGGAGATATTTATATTTATTATTGCCATAGACGATGTTACGTGACTCACAGTTTAGGCATTTCTGCGGCTTTGATCAGTGTGAAACTCTCCCTGTTAAATCATTAGTACAGAAGGTAAACAACTGTAATAGAAAATATCTGGTTCTTCAGTGAAAACTCAAAAGGTACAAGACTGTACTCAAACATCTCGGGCTAGAAGTTAACTACAACTCCGAAAGGCGCATTCAAACAAGGAACAGCCAATCACCAAGCTTAAAATTCAGTCATGTGATCCTCTATAGGCAGGCAGAAGCTAAAGATTGCGGTGTTGAGAAAAATGATTTTACAGTCTACAGAGTGAATCAACTATGGCTGCAACTTTTTTACAACTTCAGCGAGATAGCGCCCATGGCTTCTTCTCCATAGCAACAAGTCTTGTGGTATTGTAGTATTCTTAACTGTCCGCCAAAAATCAAGGACAAAATGTAATTTCTCAGAAACAAAGTTGAAATAACTGAAACTGGTGGTCATAATGTAAATCTAGGATTGTTAGATTATCCAGGAGAGTCCTGAGTTTCCATGTTCAGTAACATCGCAGAGATAATTTAAAGAAATATCTGATATGGGAATACAGAACAAGGAAAAGCACTTCAAGAACTAGCGTCCACTCACATTTAGTAACTCTATGCGGATAAAATCCTCCATCGGCAGTACATGTAATTTAACACAGTGATGCCAATAGATGCCAAACCAGACTCTAATACTCCAGTACTCCAAAACAACACCACAATATACTTATTTTAATAACAATAATTCTGCAAATGATCACAAATCAACTTTATAATTAATATGTACTTTTTGACCAGAATGTATCCAGTCTATTTTAAAAAGGAGTTTACTGAAGCAGCGTGAACTACATCCGCATTTACAACACTGGGATTATGATAAGTTTTGTACAACATGACCACGGCATATGTTTATGGGAATCACTGGTTGCTATAACGACATTCATAGAGCTGGACTGGGAAACTAATATGGCCACCAGTGAAAGTGTACAGTTAAACACACACACATACAAAAGTCACCACAAACCTGTTTGAGAAATAATACACTGACAAATATTTACACTACAAATGAATTCGACCTCTCAAGGGAGGACACACACACACACACACACACACTAAGATAACACAGCATACAAATCTTTTACTAATCAAACATCTGCTTACACACACACACACACACACACACACACACACACACACACACTCAAACACACCTATATGTGGCTGATGCTGATGACTAACGCTCTGCCACCAGCAGTGACTCATACTGTGTGACAAGTTATTATTAAATGACAGCTGATTAATGAAACACAGATTATCGGGAAGTGATGTAAGACAGATGTTTTCCAACTTTCTTGACTTGTATCTCGTGGACGATGAAAGCTTTTAAGGCAGGTATGAAAAAAGTAAAGCTTGGGAGGCACTGTACATCAATCTATGTACAATTTTTTTATGACCGTCTTTCTGCATAGTATTATATGTGACATCGTTTGATTATTAATACTGAAGCATCAGTGTTAGAGCAGCATGTTACTGTTGTAGCTGCTGGAGGTGGAGCTAGTTTACACTACTTTATATACAGTTAGCTAGTTTAGTCCACTGGTTCCCAACCTATTTATTAACCAATTTATTCTTTATTCAGATTCAGTGGCTGCAGTTTGTCAGAGATCAGCTGTGCTTCTCTGGCCTCAGCTCTGAAGTCCAACCCCTCCCATCTGAGAGAGCTGGATCTGAGTGGAAACCAGGTACAACAAGAAGAAAAAAAAGTTCTGATATCTTTGATTTTTGCTGAAATATTGGATCATTTGAACATTTATTGAAATGAAAGCATGTGAGAAGTTTAGAGGGAAAAATCACTATTTGGTGAAGCTGTTAACAACTCATAGACATGTGAAATGTGACCCCGACTACACACTGCTTTTTGTAAGAGGTCAATCTACTGAATAAAAAGTTATATAGCCTTGAGCTAAAGGTAAGACAGCGTTTAATTCAAGTTTACTTCCTAAAATGAACTTTGGTTGATATAAGACATGTTTGATTGCACACTGATATTCCAGAGCTTTTAGTAAAATATAGAACTTATAAATTCACATTCACTATTAGGAGACTGAAAAAGATATCTTACAAGTCGGAAAAACTGTGTTCCTTCACCACTATGAACACACACTGTAGTTTATTTTGACTCAACCCCACACACATCATCCTGCTGCCAGAAAAAGCAAAAAATGCTGAAAATAGTGCCTAATAGATGAATAATTTACTCCTGTTTGAGTAACATTTGTTAAAAAACTACAATGCCCAGCTGTTTGAGGAAATTACTGAGCCTTTTTAAAAAAAATGAAACCATATATTTGTGACCAGTATTAAAAGATTGACATCATCAAGAACCATCTAACAACCAACCGAACAGCCAAACATCCCTTCGGGGCAGGGTAGGGATGTGAAGGGAAACTTCTGCCACCTGCAGAAGTTTTTTAATGACTCAGCAGGTGTGTCTCGGACGCAGAGGAAGGTGCGTGGGGTGAGGAGGCTGATGAAGGACTTTGTGGAGTGATGTCAGTGAAACAACCTCTTAACTTTAAGCAGACAAAACCGCTTTTACAAGTTCAAAGCCACCAGAGGGGTCACCTCAACGTAAAGTCACACTGATGTCCTGCAGGAGAGGCACAAAGTTGACTCAGAGGTGGTTTCCTGTAGACGTTACCTGTAGAAAAGACGCTAGCACAGAAACAAGAGCTACCACTGCTGACAGCACCATTAATGCTGTTAATGCTTTTTCCAAAATGCTGCAGCTATCAATTTTAGAGTTTCTCCAGTGACTCGGCGGAAAATCTCTGGCATTTTAATGTGACATTAAGGAAAGTTTTGGATCCAACATGGTGAGACGGGACAAAATAAGTGCTAGTTTGCCGGACGAGCGAGACACCCAGACCCTCGTCTCTAATCCCCGGTGGTTGACACTGAGGTTGAGTTCAGATAGTTTCCAGCTAGAGACGAACGTCAGCACAGATCCTCCATCGCTGCGGCTGTTTTCCACCCACGCAGTTTGAGTTTCTGCAGGTGGTTTCTATATCTGTTCACCCATGATTATTAAAAGAAAATAAAAAAATAAAATAAAATCCTCGATGGCAGGAAAGAGCTTACAGACGGAAAGTCTTAGAGGACATATTCCGCACATTTCCTGGTCTATATTTATATTGTGGGTCTCTGGGGCTTAAAAACCTCCTTATTTATCTTACACTGGACCTTTACGCAGCCCCTTAGCTCAGCCTCTGCCTCAAATAGGCCGTTTCAGCTCCTTGTAGAGCAGGTTAAAGCCCTGGGTTTTGACTTGCAGGCAATACGTTCACCTCAAGTTTTGGGACTTTGACCACGTTTAACATATGACATTATAACAGCGTAAAAATAATAGAAATCACAATGAAGAGCATGATATATCTTCTTTAAAACAGCAAACTGAACGGCGTCACTTCCAGCCAGCAGACAAAGAAAAGAAAGATACAACCGTGAGCAGTTATTACTAGAACATCATTCACACCTTGTGAGCACAGAAACAGTCTGATTAGCAACCTGACAGCATCGTGGTGAAGCTGTTGCTGGAGCTCCGAGGGCCTAAATTAGACAAACAGAGAGGAAACCGCTTCAGACAGCAACATACGAGTCACAGCAGGATTTAAAACCCTTTTTTTTCTTATGATTTCTTTAGGTTTACAAGCTGGCTGCTTGCTGCTCAGCATTCTGACAGATTATCTCTTGCACTTTCTCCAGCAGTGACAGATCTCCCAACGCCTCAGTTTGAGGATTACAGCAGCGGGTCAGCAGACCACATTCTCTTCAGACTGAATATCCACAAACTGAAAACAGCATACGAGCCCAGAAACCATCCTGACATCATCACGCAATGATTTAAAGTATCCAGAAATGAAGTTCTACAAAAAAATGCAGCCCAGAAATAATCCAGAACATCTCCAGAAAATATGCAAGAAACCACCCAAAGGAAACTACTTTAAAATGTGCAGAAAATACGTACCCTTACTTCACAAGAGGAAACAGGTACAGTTCTCTAGCGCTGCAACTGATGATCATTTTCACTGTCGATTAATCTATTAAATATTTTCTCAATTAATCGATTTGTTCTTCGGTCCATAAAATGTTGATCGCTGTTTCCTGGAGCCAAAGGTGACATCCTCAAACACTCCACAACCCAAAGATATTCCGTTTACTGTCAAAGAAGACTAAAGAAACCAGAAAGTATTCACATTTGAGAAGCTGGAACCAGAGAACATACATTTGTTTTCTTAAAAAAAAAAGACTCAAAATGATCAATCGATTATAAAAATAGTTGGCAATTAATTAAATAGTTGGCTACCAATCGATTAATCAACTAATCATTACGGCTGTGAACTTCTCCTGCAGTCCAGTTTGGTCCTTTAAAAAGAAAGCAGTGTCTATGTTCTCCAGAGCAAAGTCACAGTTGACGAAGAAACGACTGAAACGATTCTTCGATTATCAAAATCAGATCAACTAATAGATCTTTTTTTTCCCCCATGTATAAAAAAATTACTTCAAAAACAGTTAAAGAAAGTATCCACAAACTCTCCAGAAACTATCCAGACCCACAGATGCTGGATACAACAGATTAGATGCACACACACTCTCAGTCACCGTGGAAACCCCAGTAAAACTCCCCCGAGGAGGAGAAGGCCTCTGTCTTATTTACCAGACAAACAACAGTAAACACGTGTGTGTGTGTGTGTGTGTGTGTGTGTGTGTTGTTGATGTGATGGGGGAGTAACCAAGGACCCCCCACATTGATGTGGCTCAGAAAAAAGCTGCTTTTTAAACAACATTAGCATTAAAAAACATCAGTTTTGGCTGAGTTTTCAGTTCTGTTGTACAAAAAAAAAGTGTTAAAAAGTAGAAAAATCCTCTTTCATGGCTGAACTGAGCGACTGACGGCTCCTTTCTTCACCAGAGGAAGCGAGAGAGAGATCGAGGTTTACAGCTGTGTTTTACAGTCGAGGCGAAGCAAATGGCTGGCCACGCATCGCTCGACTCTGGGGTTACCATGGCGACGGAGAGAGACAGTTCCCCGACGGCGACCCGTATCTAAAATGTCATCATCATCGTTCGAGCTCCAGGCGGGTCGGGGGCAGAACACTCAACCCGATGAAGGAGCACCGCGGTCTGGCCACGGTCTGCTGAGAGGCCTGGAGGGAGAACCAGCAGGAGACACACAACTACACACACACACACACACACACACACACCTGTTTGACTCACACTATCCAGGGATGAAAGAGATTTAGCTCTAAATCTTCCATAATTGCAGTGAAAATGAGTCAAACGAGGCTTTCTCATGAGATCCTGTGAGTCCAAAGTGAAGAGGTGAGTTGTTGTTTGACAGGAAACAGGAAGTGGATCAGCGTGCTTCAGGTTTGGATGCTTGTTCAGTCGATCATAAACTTCCTTCTCAGTCTGGAAAATTAATCCAGAACCTCTGATTTCAACTTTTCATCATGGTGTCAAAATACAGTTTCCAGTCACATCTTCTTTTATGAATCTGTCCTTCCTCAGTTTTCATACAAATAGATATTTGATTTATTTATTACAGCTACTTCGGTCTCCCTCTATGACATGCACAACGATTCCTAACAGTGTACGTTCAATACATATCAGAGTTAACATCATTGTCCTGTCTTTAGTCTACTATGCTCAGTTTATCTTATATTTTACCTGCCTACTAAACCTTTCTATGTAATTCATCTTAAAAGTTCTGTTGAAATGACAGAAAAGGTTCATAATTAACCAAAAGTTTGTTTAAAGTATTGATTTATTAAGCAGCAGGATGGTGAATGGAAGTTTCTTAATTAAAGAGCAGCTTTACCTGCAGATACAGTGTAAATCCTTCACATGTTGCACTAAAATCTGCTATAAAACTTGACAGTTTTCTGAAAGTAAGTGCAGCTTGGAGGGTTTCATGTTTTCTAAAGTCATTAGATTATGATGATGATTTGATAAAAGTCAGACTTCAAGTGATTCAAGGTGTCATTGTGGATCAAATTAGTAGATTTTTGAACGGAGTCTGGTGTGACGATGTCGCTCTTACAAACAGAAAAAAAGAGAAAACAAGAAGCAGCACATGTTTGTTAGAGATGCTGCAGTTTGAACAGGAGGTTGCAGGTGTTTTCCCAGAAGCTGAATTTCCCCTCTGAAGCGCCTTTGAGCGACAAACACCCTCACTAGCAGCATCAAGTTCAAGTCTACAAAGTTTAAGTCTTCATTAAAGGAAGCTGTGACTGTATTTTACAGCAGTTTAGTTGAGTTTCTCACGTTGGCGGAGTTATAATCCGTGTTGACTGGTGTCATGTGCGGTAACCGTTTCGACGCTCCGAGGCCTGAAAACCTGCTGAATGTCTAATCTTCTCTGCAAATATACAGTAGTCAGTGTTTTAGATACAGTGGACCTGCAGCAGTCTGAGGGTTACGATGCAGATTGGTAGACTGATAGAAAATGACTTGATTAAAATATGAATGACTTGATACATCGTTTGAGTAATTTATTCAGGAAACAGTGACATTTGCAGCTTTTCTGTTCATTATAAACTGAATATAATACAGTTTGTTTTGGCTTTGGCAGCTTGAACAGTTAAACTATAACTGACTGGAGAGACACGACAGATGAGAAACTGAACTTATTGTGTCATAGTGGCTCCAGAGTGGAAAAATATCATTAATCATCAGTTCCAACAGCGGATCTCTGTTGCTTTTCATACCCCCCCTCGTTCTCTCCGTATTTCCCTTCCAACCTAATTGCTGTTTTCTTCTGGAGAGCGGCTCGTTCTCTCCACTGAAATCTGTCTGATAAAGCCAACAAAAAAAAACTTCAGCTCCATAAGCACACTATCAGGATGTAAAAGTAAACAGAAAATTATTTGGCGGCTAACAAATATTTACATCATCTACAGAAGATTTTCTTGATTCATTGATTTGCCTGTTATAATTTCTTAGAGACAAATGGTGACGTCTTCAAATGTTCAGTTTTGTCTGATCAAATGTCCAAAATCCAAAGATATTCAGTCATTTATGACACAGAAACGCTTCTAAACACCACATCCAGTAAATGTTTGACATTTCTCCTTCAAAAATGACTAAAATGATCATTTTCTGCCAGTTGTTTGATGGAATAGGTGTTGCAGCTCTAAATTAATTGTTCATTTTCAAGGAAAAATGCCTGTTTCAGCTTCTCAAGTGTGAGGATTTGTTCATGTTCACTGTCATACAGGACGGTAAAGTACATATATTTATGTTTCAGACTGTTGTTCAGACTCCCGGAGATTTCCTGACATTTTATAGAAGCTCTACTGAGAAGCACATACAGCAGATAATGTATTGTAATATTATACGTTTAGCACATAAGATGACGCCACTTCCTTCTATAAATAGCAACTGGGCACCACTACAGATTATATCACTATCAGTATATCATTCAGTCATATGAATATACTGATTACAACAATAACACGTAAAAAAAGCGCCTGAAATAGGCAAAATATTATCAAGATATTAATAACGATGAAGCGCCACAAAGTCAGTGAAAACTCAGAGCAGACAAAGTGCAAATAACTACGAATATTATAGAGATAAACACCAAAAAACATCCAGAGCAGCAAAGACTAATTTCATCTTTACATGATGATTGGGCAGCAAAGAAACTGTCCTGAGTGCTATCCTATACACTACAGGAATATTCAGGAATATTAAGGGACATTAATGGTTCAAACGGAGATACACCAGGAGATTAAAAAGCCAAATAATAAATAAATTAACTGTTGAGAAGACTACACTAGAAACACAGGTGTTATTAGACCAATAAAGACTCGCTTCACATTATTTAAAAGGAATAGATGACTAAAGTCAGTATGATCTTACTACTAAGTGTCATATACACACTGCCGATATATGATAGAGGTTGAACAGCACAATATAAACCACTACATGAATATAACAGGACCGTTTTAGAGGATGGTGGTAAGCTTTTTTCTAAGGTAAAGCTGAAATGTGAGTGTAGTGTGGTTGCTGTTCGCCTGCAGAGTAAATTGGTTTCCTCCGGTCAGCACAGAGAGAAACCAACAGGAGTCAAACGTACACAAGTGAGCGCTGTTATTTCCATCAAAACTTACCGGAGAAAAGGTTTCCTGCGGCGGGGATCAATCCTCCGCTGAAGTCCCGGTGAAAAAAAGAAGAAGAAAAGAGCAAATTTACGGCAAAAAATAAAGATTTACTGATCCAGTTTGACTCCGGTTGGCATCCAAAGGGCAGCGCGCGCGCTATGCAGCCGACCGACACACCGACACTGGCTGCGTGTGAGTGAGCGCGTGAGGTGCGGGAGAGAGAGAGAGAGAGAGAGAGAGAGAGAGAGAGAGAGAGAGAGAGAGCGCGGTGGGAACCCCAGCCAGCCCTGCGCATGCGTGATGGCTCAGGTGGAGCAGGGAAGCGTTTTCTCTCGTACCCGCCCACCTGCACACAAGTCAGTCAGGACTGTGTGCAGGACAGTGTATTCACTGGTGGTTAAGATGTTCTAAATTTTGTAGTAATTAACTCGGAATATCGTCGTTGAGAATAATATTCCCTCAGTGCAAATGTTCCGCTCTGTTTATGGTGACCTGAAATGGAAATAAACAGACCAATATTATATTAACTATCTCATTTAACATTTTACTTTGAATATAAGTAAAGTTCAGTGGTTCCCAACCTGTGGGACGGGTCCCCAACGAATACAGCAATATATATACATACATATATATATAGTACACACAAAATTGTGATCTAATTTTTGCTTCATTCGTTTGAAAGCTGCAAAGTTAGTCAATTAATCGATTAGTCGACTGACAGAAGGTTAAACAGCAACTGTTTTGATAACTGAATAATCGTTTTAGTCGTTTTTATTGAATTTTCTGGCACCTTCTTTCGTCTTTTTGTTGTTTATATGTTAGTTTTTTGAGTTTGACCTGTTGTAAAGTTGATGAATTTTACATTATAGACTTCAGCTGTGCAAAAAATAACTGATGTCCATTTGTGTGTGTGTGTGTGTGTGTGTGCAGCCCAGATAAGCTCTTTCAGCCGCCCCGCCTTTGGCAACATCCAATCAGAATTTCCTCCTCACACACAAACACATGCACGGTTATCATGTCATGTATTTGGCAGTTTCCCTCCTTGTTTTTCAAAAAAAAAAAAAATACAATCAATAAACAAATAAATATTAATAAAAATCACAACATCACAACACAACAAGCGTCTACAGCCACGCAGTGAGACTGTATTTAGTGACTGTGTCGCTTTAAACGCTGACGTCATTAAACTAACATGCTGGTGTTTGGCAGGTGTGATGTTTGTGTTCACCATCTTAGTTTAGCCTGTTAACATCATGGAGCGGGTGACATGTCGACTGTTATGTTACAATAGTTCAGAGGTGCGGTTCAGCTGAAGTTATTTTAGAGTCAAGTCAATTCAGTTTTATTTACATAGCGCCAAAATCACAACAGAAGTTATTTTAGGGCACTTTTCATATAGCAGGTCTGGATGGTTCTCTTTAATCTACAGAAACCAAACAGTCCTCTTCATGAGCGGCACTCGACGACAACAGTGATGAAAAACTCCTCTTTAATGGGAAGTAAACTCAAGCAGAACCGGGCTCTTGGTGGGCGGCCATCTGCTTTCAGGGTAACAATTAGTCAGCTTAGATGCTGTGAAGCCGTCAGTCACTCAGACTGACAGTGATTGATGTGTGTCAGATAATGTAACTCTGATTGGCATAAAACATGAATGTCTGATGTTTTTCCTGCTTGTTTAGGGGAGAAAGAGTGAGCCAGAGTCTGAGTGAAAAGCTCACAGATAACAGCTTTTGATTTTTGGTGTTAGCCTGTTTACTGTTCGTGATTAATATATTGTCAGTGAAAGTTGTTACAGTCTCTTTGTCTTCCTGCTGAAGCTACAGTACTAAACACAAAGTACAGCTGTCATTAGTTATCCTGAGGTGAACATAAGTATGTGAACCAAATTTCACAGTTGTTGATATTTTAGGATGTCATCCTTTAGGAACCATGAATGTCTGTCCAAAATGTAATCGCAATCCATTCAATAGATGTTGAGATATTTTATTCCAGACCAAAATGGGCCGACTGATATCGCTACGCTGCTAGCTTGTTAAACAGCAAAGATTAAAGAAGTGTAACTGTGTGTAGCATTACATTGTTGAGCGATACAGACAAGTTAATCAAAATCTCACTGAGTTTCATTCCAATGATGAACCACTTTATAAAAAAGTCCCAAAACACAAGAGAGAGAGTCTTTGTTGAGTAACTTGTTGCCAGCAATGGAAGAAGGACATAAATCCAGTTAAAGTATTAATGTCACAATGTGAAAATAATTCATTACAAGTAAAAGTCCTGCATTTAAAATCCTACTTAAGTAAAGATATAGAAGTATTACCAGGACTTTCATTCAGGACTTTTCTTTCATATTTGCATTTGTGTGAAATATTGGAGAGTTTTACCTCTTTGTCTCTGTAGTGGAACTGCAAACAACTCATAGACATCTGAAACATGAAAAGGAGACACAAATACAATATTCCAAAAGTCAAAAAGTTTGGGACGGCGAGGTAATCTATAAGATTTGGCCCCCATTCCTGGACTATATTGGTACTAGACTGGGGTCTGGTGGACCACAGATGGAAACCACACAATGGACTAACGCACAACTGATTTGCTAAGGGATTGTACACATTACAATATGCAAGTACTTAGGTGTTAATGATACTGTACTGTACAGGAATGCAAGACTTGGATGCTGTCTCTGATGAGGGTGATCCCCCCTTTATTTATCTATATTATTTTATTTATGATTTATTGGTTGTTCTGGATGTGAGACATGTTTGCTTCCTCCTTCATACTGTTTGGCTCGCTGGCCTTTTGTAGTTGTTTGTATATCAGAAAGCTCAATAAAGACATTGACAAAATAATAAATGAAATAAAAATAAATGTAGAGGAGTATCGTATAGTATCAAGTAGCATGAAATGAAAATACTCAAGGGAAGTACAAGTGCTTTAAAATTGTACTTAAGTACAGTACTTGAGTAAATGTACTTTCCACCACTGCTTGTTGTTTTCTGTTTTACTGTTGAAATGTTTGTGAAAATGAGGAAGAGACAGTCACACAGACAAACAGTGGACTGGGGGGTTTGTGTGTTGGTGTTGCCTGGTGAATAATTGCCCCCTTTTTAAAGCAGTCAGAGCAACAGAACCACAAACAGACCAGAGATTCATTGTAAAATCACTCCACTAATCCTCCCACACATTACACAGAAACACACTGCATACTAATCCTAACTGTGCTGTGAGTCTTTGTGTCCACATTTCTTGATGTTTTATGTTGGTTGGTTCAGAAAGAAAATACAATTTATTTCAGCTGCAGTTTTTCATAAAATGACGAGGAGGAGAGTTTTACAGCTGCAGGGATTTTTTTTGCAGTATCATGTTACTCTTAAAGGATGTTGATATTACTGATATTAAGTAATCAGAATTAGCGATTAACCTCAAATGGTGATCTAAAAAAATGTATTTTTACTATTTAAAAAAAAATAAAAATCTACAAACAAAACATAACCCTTTCAGAATAAAGTGATTGATCTGGATAACAAAGAAGAAATTTAAACATGTCTGAATAAACTCAGATGTTCGTATTTTCAAAAAAAAAATCTAAATGTTTGCTTTCATTTTTTTTTATTGTCATAAAGACCTGGTTATGATTTATTTTATGGGTCTATTTCCTGGAAAGAACTATATAACTTGGTGGTAATTACAGTTAACACTTCAAAGAACCAACTTATTCCAAACCAAATACTCATTCATTATTGATTTATTACTGAAAACTTCAGTATTTCATACATTTTTAATTGTAGTCTTGTCTGTAGGTTGTTGCATCTTCAGATGACTTGAAGACTCCACCAACTCATCTGCATTTAATTAAATGCAACCATAACAATATAACACTTTCTCAGTCTAACCGACATTTAGTACCAAACCTTTTCAGGAAACGTCCTCGAAAATGATCACAAAAAGTACATATAACAAGTGTTACCTTAACATCCTCATTTCTTTTTCTTTTAAATGTCTCTTTAATCTGCCAATAAGACTCTTTGCGAAAGTGAAAGTGAAAACCACCACGGAGAGGAAGGTGAAATCCAAACTGTTGCAGTGGAAAACACCTGAAAGATGCAGCAAACTAAGGCTGGTAAAACCATTAATTAGTGCAGTCATCATCCAAGTCATTATTTATGATTATAATCTGATCCTATCAGGACTTTCACAGTTATAGTTATACATTTTATTAATTCTCATTTACATAGGAACCACTTTTTTTTTTTAAAGAAAGTTCAGTCACTGGTTTGCTTTCAATATCTTTATTTGGCAGTTTTCAAACAACAATAAAATATTTTGGTATTTCTGCACATTTTGTCATTTATAATGCAAATGAAGAAGAAAATCCCACTTTACCCGTTCACTCTAACGTCTTTGGTCCTACTAGTACAAATGGATTGCATTGCGATTATGAGATCAGTCTGTTGGAAGAAAACCAGCAAGACAACCAGCACTGTTGCTGCTACTGCTGCTGAACAGATAACTGCACAGGAGGCTCGATTTGTGAACAGAGGTTACAAATAATTTAAATTACGTTTGTTTTCACAAAACCCTGAAAATAATTAAGATTGGAGTAAGTCTCATATCAGATTGGAGAATATATTGATTTCCTCAGGTGCGATGGCCAATAACCTTCCTCTATATTTTGTCTTACAAGGGTTGAAAAACAAACATTTAAGGGAAAGGTCACTCAATTTAAAATCATCACGTTTCCTGTAGTGTAGAATATATAATAACAGGTGGACATTTCCAAGAGGCAAATGTAAAACCAAGCTAGAAAGGACATGAACTGTACATGTAATTATTTCCCTTTTGTTTTCCAGTGATTATCAGGGAATCATTTATGATTATTTGTGTCATCTTTCCAGTGACAGTGACAGTGAATAATCTGTCATCGCATCGTAACATGTCTTGGCGGCATGTTTTGTCATGACCATGAAAAAATAATCTTGAAATAATCTTAGCTCAAGTTTTTCCCCCCAGGGCTTTCATCTCATGGTCGTCCTCAGTGAATGAATGGAGTTTGGCTCAGTGTACTTAGTATTGGACCTCGAATAATAATAAAAAAAGTTTCCTTGCTGGCTTTTGCAGGTGCTTTACTACAAAAAAAGTACATCCATTGTGGAAGACCTTGAGAGGAAACAGCCATTGCAAGCTCTGGAAAATAATGGTTTGTAGGTGGACCTTGAGTTAAGATTTTCTCCCCCAAGATTAATAGGATTTTTTTTAAAACAAACTACTGTTTGTCTTATTATCACATGGAAACAAAATCTTTAAAAAAAACCCCAACAAAACAACAAATTTTGCCTCTCAAAACATCCATATTGTTTGTAGTTTCTTTTTGTCAAACTCATTTGGCAAAAACTTGGAGTTCTGTGATTTATGACTTTGGTTGGTGGCTGTTTTTGGCCTCTTATCACATGACAGGAACTACAGTTTTAATTTTTTTTTTTAAAAATTGAGTGGGATTTCCCTTTAAGGCAATATTTTATCCAAGTGGGACAGTTCTGTTTTTCAAAACACACACCGACTAAGCAAAGACAATTCACTGGTGGTGTAAAGTATATATAGTTTTTTAAAGTGAGGAGGATTTTGGGGGATATTATTGCACAAAAACATCCACAGTCATTGCATAGTTACTGTAGTAACAAGGACTTAAGAAACAAAAACACTTCCATACATGTCTGAAAGGGGTTAATTCACTGAACATTTCATCATACAGTATCATGGAAAAAACTGAAGGCAGGTCATGCTTTGGAAAGACATTTTAAGTGCAAAGAGTGCGAGAACATGCAGTAGGTGAACAAAAAAACCCAGGAACATTTCACATTATGATGCAAAATGAAGGTTAATCAACAAAAATAAACTGTATAAGCTTCACAATGTTCAGGATGTTGTATCAGACAACATCAAACTGACTAGGTGTTTCTGTTATTTTGTCCACCAAATGCTGGATCAGGATGATCAAGTGAATTTTTGGTCTCGATCAGAAAAATACATATAAAAATCAGCACAATTACTCAGCATTTCCAACTAAACTGAACATCTTTACCAGCATGGTATTTTGGGGGCAACATGATAAAAATCACAAAAACTGGTCTTTTTGGCACAATTGCAAGTGTGCAAAAGGAATATTTTGGTTTTAAATTTTAATGAAGACTAAGAAATTGATGATAATGTTTGATCAAACATCATTTGTTGCCCAAAATGCTTGTGACTGCCAAACTTTCCTCAACATTTCTTTAATTGTAGACACTGTACACACTAGACTGGCAACACAACTGATTTATTGGTGTTTTTGATGTGTAGCTGTCTGACTGAATAGTTAAAATGAAGATTAAGTCAGTGTACATTAAGCTGTCTATCATCTGAAATGTAACTGTAGTGCAACACTGGAGTGACAACCACTGTAGGTTCTGGACGCAATTTCAGTTACGGTTAATCGTATCTGTATTAGAAGTCAGCCGAGGCTTAAACACTTTAAATAAACTTACAGACTGACAATGATATAGCATTTAAATAGACAGACAGCAAATAAACACCAACACTTTGACTACTGATGAGACATTTTCAGAAAGATTGGTTATAACCAACCTTTCTTTACCAACAACCAAGACAACATCGTCGGCATACAGCAGCATTTTTTGGCTTCTCCGAAATGTTTGGTCCCAACATTATTTCTGAACGTCTTAATCTGTAAACCAGTGACGGAGATTACAGCAGACAACCAGACAAAAACAAGTGAAACTAAATCTGTGGTTGGAAAGTTAAGTGAACAGGTGATCATTAATCAGCTGTCCTGTCTTTCCTCGATGTGTAACCAGCTGGTGCGAGGGTTGAGTTTCGATAACATTTTGTCAAATCTAAATTGTCAAAGCTTTTTAATGTGTCATGCATGATAGTAAACTGAATAACTTTGGATTTTGGACTGTTGATGAGACAAAACAATACATTTCAAGAAGTCACCTTGGGCTCTAACAAATTAGAACAAATAATAGTTGCAGCCCTACATCATTTAGGTACGATGATATAATCTGCTGACAATGTTTCACATCAAAACTGGTTAAAGGGATGGTCAGAGCTGTTAACTGAATGTTTTCTATATTATTTAAAACATGGGCACAAATATTAAATGGTTTTGACAGCTTTGGAGCTCAGCGAATGCAGATATTATCAGAATATAACTGACTAGAAGATCCTAACCCGAGCTGGTGAAAATGTTTCCAGCAGTGGTGTTGAGGCACTTTTAGTGGCTCTAAGTTTCTGACTGCAGTGGCTGAGGATTTTTAAAGTTCAAAGAGAGGCTTAGTGCCTCACAGAGGATTAGATGGATTTACTCCCAAACACAGTGAGACAGAGGAAAGAAAACCAGGAGGGGTACATATATATATGTGTGTGTGTGTGTGTGTGTGTCGTTAAACAGGTCAGAAGTCACAAGTAATGTATGTCTGTGAAAGCATGTGAGGTACAGAAAGAGATTTCTTTTGTCCTAAATATAAATCGCAACAGTTCAAAATGGTGAACATCCTTTTCAGAACTTTCTTGACTGACTTTTATGCTGTTCCACAACATTTTGAAACCTGGAAATCAACATTTTCTGTGCCTTTCCAGACCAGTATGAGAAACCCCAAGACCCAGGAACCCCATACAATGTCCATAACAATGAATTTCCCTATGACATAATAATCTTAATATATAAAGAGTTTTCCAGAAGCTGGAATCCCAATCCCACAAAATTCAATTTCACTATTATAAATAGGTATAAATCAAATTCCTACCTATCAACCTGACTAACTATTGCTCCCAAACTTTTCCAACAGCAGCGTCCATGAACCCCAGAATGTCTTCTGAACCAACATCTGTCCACCTTCCACACGGTGAATTTTTGTTGTTGTTGTTGTTGTTGTTGTTGTGTCAGCAGTCCTCCAGCCAGGAGGGGGCGTCAATGCTAGGGTTGTTGAGGTTTTCGCTGGCCTGCTGGATGTTTTGCTCCAGGAAGGTGTGACATGATGAACTGTGATCTGCTATAGCCTTGTGGAGAAGCCATAACTGGTTATGAAGGACTTTGACCTGGAGGCAGAGGGAGAAAATGAACATTATATCAAGTCTGAACCTGCTAGAATGTGAAACTCTTTACTTTTTTTCCATAAATATTTATGAATCAATTTTGGCATTTTCATAATAATTAGTTGTCGAACCAGGGTTGCGACTGCATTTAACTGTCCCAAAATTGCACACTTACTGTTCATTATATTACTGTGGCTGTAACTGGAAGTCGCTTTACATTAGAGTGTCTGCTGAATTTTAAATTAAAGAATTTAGGACTGCATATCAACCCCTAAATATTTTTAAAACTTAGAGAAAGCTACCCTTTACAGAATTATAGAAAGCTAAATCTGTGCATGCTATCGAATGCATGCAGAGATTTGTAACTTTGTTTACTGTTTTTGATCAGATAGTTCCTGATTTAATTCAAACTGCTAATTTTAGACTTTTTTTGTTGTTTTGTTGTTTTATCTTGTCAATATTTAACATATTTTCACTTTGTTTGAGGGTTTATATTTCTCAAAGTAAGCAATCAAAAATGTGTTGTTTAGGTATCAGTATTATTAGTTCAGGTATTGTTTTGGCACTGAAACATTTAAAACGATACACAACCTAAGTGATATTATTCTTACTGTTTCCTACCTCTAAACAAAAAGTTATCAGTCAGTGAATCAACTTAATGGAGTTTCATGAAAACTTTCAATTTGTGTAAATGCCAGAAATCTGGAGAAAAAAATGGCCAAAAAGGATTTTATACTTGACTGATTTAGAAAAGTTGGTGTAATTCTTGACATCATCATCTTTGTCTATTTGTAGCAGTCCAGGAGGATCAGCAATGAATGGAAAGATAAATCAGACCACAAAAGATGACCATTTCCTGGTCTTCAAAAGACTCTGATCTGTCTCACCTTATTCTCCTCTAGCAGCTTGAGTTTGACAGACAGGTCGTCTTTGACCCTCTGGTACTTCTCCCTCTGGCACTGGAAGTCTTTCTGGGCCTGCTCCAGTTTGGGCAGGGTGGTGGCGTCACGGGGCTTCAGGTTCAGCTCCTCCAGGTCGACTCGGTATGCATCGTACTCAATCCTGGAAGTCAGAAAAATTTGCACGGTCATCTACAACGGCTGTCTCAGACCATTTTTTAAAACAATTGTCCTGAGGTCTTGTTGGGGAGGGATAGCACTGAAATAGATGTTGGGCTGTAGGCAGGTAAAATATTAACTCTACTAATATAATATAAAACACATTTTTTTGAGCAAAAATGCCAAATACTTTGTGGTTTCAGGTTCTCACATTTGCTGCTTTTTCTTGTCCAACATTATAGTTGTAATTTGATATCTTTGCCTGTTGAACAAAATCAGATATTTGATTGTTTAACCATCTCTGGGTAATTGTGATGGGAACCTTTCCCAGTTTCATGATATTTTAAGGTAGAAACAATTAGTTATTTGATTAATTAAAATGAGTTGTTTAATTGATAAGTTGACTGACAGAAAATCTATTGGCAACTACTTTGATAATTAATTGAATAATTGTCATTTTTTAAGCATTAACTATATTTGCGCTTTCTTAAATGTGAATATTTACCATTGTAAACCGAATATCTTTGGATTTTTGACTGCTGATCAGACAAAATGATGATTCATCAAGAAAATAACTGGCACATTAATCAATAATGAAAATTCATTAGCTGTGGCCCCAGTTTAATTTCTGCTTGCGTCATTAAACAAATTGGATTTCAAGTGCTGTCGTCATGTGATTTCTACTTCCATCATGTTTCTCTAAATTTCCCAGAATGCCTCTCTTTATCATCCCATACCAAAACCCCAACCATCCGTGTGGCTGTGTTGCATTCTGGTTAATTTTCACCCCCTGTGAGTGCAGACTAGTCTCTCTCTTTCTTTTTTGGTGGATTTCTCTGTTTGATTTTTGACTGTTGAAACATTTTCTGCTATTAAACTCATAAATATCAGGACACGACAGCTGTGACATCATTTACATCGATACTGTTGTTGTGTCTGGATGCTGACAGGAAACAGGAAGTGTGTTTTTTCCACCTACCTGACAGTCTCGTACTGCTTGGCGTTGATCATGGTGTCCTCAATGGTCTTGTTGACCAGAGTGTTCATGTCGGATGTGAAGGAGTTAATGGCCGCCGTCAGAGTCTCGCCACTCTTGGACAGAAACTTATGAGCTTCTGCGTTCATACCAAACTCCACCTGATGTTCGGCATAGTATCACAATAATCAGAACCTCGTTAAAGCCTCTACGTCCGCCATTGAGCCTCATGCAGAAAATATTTTTGTATTCTTCTTCTAAACTTTTTTCTCTGTTTGTTTGTACGATTTCGGATTCAACAAACCATCTTAAATCGCTTATTTCATCCTGATGATTTCAGGTCTAATTTTTTTTTTTTCTCTGTTCATGACTCATACGACAGACCTCGTGGTGAATATCACAAATTTCCTCGCGTCACTTGATAACGAATCGCTTCATCTGAGTGTTTCCTCCATGAGGCCCAGTGTGTCAAATTTAGATATTGATACGTTTTGCAACCACAAAAACAATAAATCAAGATACAACAAGAACAAGTCGTAAGTGGCAACATTTTTGTTGATTTACTGGCAAAGATATAAAAACAAACATTAGAGAGCATTTAATGAATAGTGCGTCAGGTTCCAGCTCTTGAAATATGAGGATTTGTTGTTTTTCTTTTCTCTTGGTCAAACAAAACAAGCAATTTGAGGTCATGACGGACATTTTCATTCATAAAAGGCCTCATCAGAGCATCCTCGTTAGCGGCAGTGGTGCGTTACTAACGGTGACAGCGATGACGATATTTTTAAACTCACATGCAGCGATGGTGATTTGAGGCTGAGCTCGTTGAAGGTGTCCCCCAGTGTCTTCTGGGTAACTGTGAGCTGAGAGAGCTGATTGGCCAGCGTCTGAGCCAGCTTGGTCATGTGATCGTAGCGTTGCCGGTCGTCTTTGAGCAGCTCCAGACGAGGCTCCAGCTCCAGATCCACCGTACGAGATCCACGACCGAGCTTCTCTGACAGAGCCTGCCGGGTGCACTGCAGACAGAGAGACGGAGGGAACTATTGATCCGACGATTCATCGATCACTGATCACCTTTCACCAGATATCAGGTTCATTTTCCGCTTTGTAAACACAGATCTCTCTCTTCTCTCACCTTATAGGTGTTGATGCTCCACTTGCGGACTCTCTGCAGCTTCTCGCTGGCCGGGCTCATGTTGTTGCCCAGAACGACCACAGGTCCACTCTCCTGTTTCTGGGGTGAGTCCGGGACGTCTGTAGGTGAGGTCAAAGGTCAGAGTTACTATAATGACATGAATTCAGATTAAATCCTAACATACAGTTTATTTAATTGGCAGAGTAGACAGATTGTTAGATATTGAAACCACATTTTTACAAATTATTTAGTTGATTTCGTCTTTTTTAGCGTGTATAACTGTTGATTTTTGATGCTTAGTCAATAGTGTTACTATGGATGTGTGTTCAGACTGAACACAGAGTAAAAATAAATTAGAAGCAACGTGAACATGTAGAAGGTCGATGTAAAGATGTTAATGAACAAAAAGACACACAGTCAATCAAAGAAGCGTCCACTAAAGTCAGCGTGCGACAGAAAAAGGAGGAAAATAATCAAAACCAAAAAGAGTTCCTGGTAAACGTCTCTAACAATTTTGAGGTGCTTGTACTTGAGTATTTCTACATTTCATTTACTTTCTACTCCACTACATTTATCTGACAGCTTTAGTTACTTTTCAGACTCAATGAGTAATATATCAAGCTTTTTAAAATAAAACATGTTCATAGTTTATGTGCAGATTTCACCAAGTGTCTCTGAACTCAATGAAAATCTGGTTTTAAGGGTTTTAAGGGCTTACGAGCATCATTTGTGATCACAAATAGCTTGGAGCCAATCCTGGTCCAGTATTCCCTCTTAGACCAGTGTGATGTGGAAACCAGAAGCCTTCAGTGCAGAAACACTGAGGACTGACTTCACAGTGAAGCAGGAGACATCCTCTGTGAAGCAGTTAAACTTTTAGACTTTTTAATGAGGGAGAAGCGTCAGATGCCGTTTTAAGGGCTTTAACATGGTGGAAAAATCAAATCAGACAAACATCATCGTTCCAAGCAGAGTTTTTTATGTCTTAATACGTGGAGGGGATTCTTCATGCTTGTAACGGACTATTTTTACACTGATGTATTGACACTTTTACTAGTAAAGGATGAGAATATTTACTCTTCTTCTACTACTACTAACCTTTGCTCTCTTCCGTTTCCATGGTGATCTCAGGTGTGGCCTCAGCTGGACAGGAAGTAACATCGTTGTCAGTGTGGTTGCCGTTACTGTTCACTTCCTATAATAATAATAAAAAAAAAAGAACAAACAAAAAAAAAACATAAGTAAATGGTTCACATGGTTCTGGTTTTTCATTAAAGTAAGACGTCCAATCAGCTTCAAGCCTCCTCAAGTTAATTTTCAATAAAATTCAGACTTGGAAGACGAGAGAAATATGACTGAAAACAACTAAGATCATCTAGAAAGGAGGAAAAAACTAAAACACCCCACATTGTCTCTGTTCCTGCTGTTGTATTTAATCATGACGTTTCTATGCAACCTTCATCAGATGTGTGGACGAGCATCACGGAGAACCACAACAAGTGTGTTTAATTGGTAAATTGGAGGCATTTTTCATCTAGTTATAGTAATATTGGTTAACAACCACTTTGGTCTGGACAGAAATATCAAAATAACTAATATTCCCATTACTTTCACTCTGAAAAATCAGTTTTATTTCTATGTCATGCCGAACATCTAGCCCCTCCCACATGGGATTACAAAGACCACACAATAGTCTGAAAGTAATATCTATTTTCTAGATATAAAGTTTTACTGTGGTTCATCTCAGTCCAGGTTGGGCCCTGTTGTTTTGTCACATTGTCAGTTTGTCTAATACACGAGCAGACTCTCTGTCAGCTCTGATCACACGATGTGGAAGAAAACTATTTTACATCTGGTTTGGATGATGGTGCAAGAAAAAATAACACATGTTGCTACTTCCTTCAACTCTTGGCTACTTGTTAATCGTCTGTTTTGAACCAGTTTTGACCGCCTTCGGGTCAGAATCAGGTTTTTTGCCAAGTAGGTTCACGCATACGAGGACACTGTCTCGGTGTTGTGGCATAAAGAGTACCAGTAACACAAAATGTATGAAATAGAAATTTACAGTAAAACTTTTTAGGATAGATTGCAGCGGAAGGTCTCTATTTTTGCAGGTCAAACCGAAGTTGGTTGTTTATCGCTTTGTTTTATCATCTGGTAGAAAATCTTGGAGGAGTGAAGACCAGCAGCAGCTGAGTTAAAGGTCCCGATCCCATCAGCTGCTTTAGAGTTTTCCTGGACTTCCAACAGCCCTCGAACACAACACGGACATCAGAAGTAATCAACAGTAAAAAAAAAAAAAAAAAAAAAAAAAAAAAAAGGTCAAGGGTAAGATGTCAGTGCACTGTGACAATACGGTAAGGATCACCGTGGGAACTGGAGCTTACGGGGGCCAATCAGAATCCAGATCAAAAGGTTGTGAGGTTGCCACGGAGATGATGGCTCCCTGTTGTGATTGGCGGCAAGCAAACAGGTCAGAGGTCAGTGGAGCACTCAAGACAGGAAATAGTCACCTGATGCAGATGAGCGGTAACGACACACACACACACACACACACACACACACACACACACACACACACACACACACACACACAATACTGCTGTCCACTCAGATTAAAAGAGATGACACACAAGAAATATCAACAACCTGAGTGTGTGTGTGTGTGTATACTTTCAGTCTGGTTCCCTGAACATCACTTCCTGGAAAAACGGCAAAAACACGATGGAGGAGGGAGTTAATGTTGTTACACACACACACACACACACACACACACACACACACACACACACACACACACACACACACACACACACACACACACACCTGTGGAGGGCTCACCGGGCCGGAGGAATTTGACTCAAAGTTGTTGTGTCGCATTGAAGAGACAGCGAGGCATGTAGTGACGCAAAACGAGACACACACACACACACACACACACACACTTTATCCACCTTTGCTTTTACCAAAGGTTAGAGAAGCTGGCGTGTGACCGGAAGGTTGCTGCTTTCTACAATAAGCTCTTAAAAAAAACGGGAAAATCAACTCAAAACGCTTCGAAAACACACATTTATTTTTTTGCACTTGTGGCTCCTTTTCTGTTGTTAAACTGAATCCATCCTCACTTTAAGCACTCACACAATCCCCCTCAAAAAGATCGTTCACATCAGCAGCAAAGTCCGGTCTGGACTGGACCAGGAACCACTGACCAGTCCCACCAGGAAACAGCGATTTTGTGATCGCAATGCAATTGTGCTAAATTATAGCAACTCTTCAGATAACCAGATCGCTTGTAATTGCGGTAACTTGCGTCATCGCGGTGCAATCAGCGAGGATCCAGGTGCATTCAGGTGGAAGGTGGACAAATCTAACCTGCCAACAGAAACGATGCCATAGACACGAGCCAAACAATGATCAGACTGGTCAGACCGATGAGTTAAGGACTGATGAAGCCGTTTGGATAAAAAGGACAAACGTCTTCATAAAGACAAATCAAAGTCCAGCTGCCTTCAAATCAAATGTTTGCACAGAACTTCCCAAATGATGTTTGCATTCAGTTAGTCAGAGGAAAACAAGTTGACGTTCAGACAGCAAAGACGGACGTAATCTACCTCAAACATTAAAATAGGCACTATATATGGATGTTTATGGATTTATTTTAATGGGATTATTGGCTGATTTTATTTAAGTTCAATATTTTTCTTTTTTTTATAACTTTGATCCAATGGTTCATATTCAGAAAATAAATAAATAAAGCAAATAATAAATGAATAGCACTGAAATATTGTTGTTTCTATGTTAGGGTTAGGGTCATTATCAAACGTTTGTTGGCCACAAAAATCCAGCTTCTCATTCACTTCAACAGTTCCTGAAAGCAGCATCTGGAGCTACGAGCTGCAGCTTTTAGAGAGAAATTTGCTCTATCAGGCGCCGTTAAGTAGAAAAACATTTCATGCAGAAGGTTAAAGTGACACTCAACACCCAACGAGCTGCTCTTAAATAACGTGGCTACGTTATAAAACTCATGAGACTCAAACAGTTTTCCCATCAGCTGTTGTTTGTATTACCGCTCCGCACGCAGGTGAGTCACCTGCTGACATCACAGCGGCGGGACCACTCCCTTTACCTGCCGTCACACGATAAGCACTGACCACAACAATGGCCCGGCTTATCGGACACACAAACACTTTCCCCATCAATTTCATCCGCACTGTCACCGTTTACCTCCACGGTGCTGTTGCTTTTGTTGTTGTGACAACTGCTGATAACATTGTAGAAGCTGTTACCAGCCGTTTTATTCTTTTATTTAACAGATTACATAACATGTGTGTGGGATAGAACAAATAAATCTATCACATCCGTTTTATAGGTTTTATATACACTTATGTAATGTCAATGTTTTACTGAAGTAGTTTGCAGGCTAACCAGCGCTAAGTCCAACTCCAGACACGTAAATCCTTTTTTTCCTCCAAGATTTTGAACGATTCTCCGTCACTTCAGATACGAAGGATCTCACAAACTTTAAATTTATGGCTTAAAGCTCATTTGTTGAGACAAATAATTAGCATTTTGTACGTTGCAGCCTTCTTTATCTTTTCTAGCAGTTGTATAGCACACTATGCTTGTTATTAGCAATTAGCATGCATTTAAATATGTTTATTTATTTTATTGTTGCCACATATAGTTCATTCTAATTTTCACATTTTTCTTTTTTTTTTGTTATGCTAATGTATTTTAATTTTAATGGCAGCTGTGAATTAACCTGCTTACAGCTGTTTATTTGTGATCAGAAGACTTATTACACCTTTATCTGAAGCACCTGGTTGAGTATTTTCTCATATCATCAAGAATATAATTATCCAAGAAATACCCTGAAATATCATGATGTTACTTTAAGGCCATATCACCAAACTGTACCAGACAGATTCGTCACTATGACTTCATACATTAATGCTGTAAAATATCAATTATAGCTGCTTCATGTTTCAGGAAAACACATCCAGCTGTGTCTGAGATCTGCTCTCCAACGTGAGAGTGAAAACTAGAAAGTCTGTTTTGACAGTAAGAATTATTTTACAGTCAGTTTTCGACACTCTGATTGAGTTCAACAGAGCGGAAGAAATGTCAGTAACGAGGAGTTTTTCATGCCGTCTCACCCTGGAAGGAGCTTCCTCCTCCTGGACGCCGATCTCTCCTCTTTGCTCCACCTCCTCCATCATCTTCCTCCTCCTCCTCCTCCTCCTCCTCTTCTTCTTCTACTTCCTCCTCTAGACAAAACAGAAAACATCAGTGTTTCTTGTGCTTTTTAGTTTAGTTTTTTTTTTCCTTGCATAGTTTCCACTGCAGTCATTTGTTTCACCGTCTTGTGACATTCAACACATGAAACAGCTCAAATTTCTGTAAATAGATTTTTATTTTAACAGAAAAATCTTCCCGGCTGCGTTTCTGCTTTGAGATCTGTGTGTTTTTATGAAGACGTGTCGTTATTCGTTGTGTGAAATGTCTGATGAAGGTCACTTGACTGAAACGCTACTTAATAAATTCACCATAAGTGCTAACAGCGTGCAGGAGTCCACTTTCATTTTGTTTTGAACTATTGCTCCTGCACACCTGTCTGTCTGTTTACAGCTGTGCAAAGACCACTTTTCTCTTTATTTTTGCATTGTGGCTTAAATCGATTATTTTTGATTGATTGAGTTATTGTTTGGTCTGTAAATCATCAGAAAATGGTGAAAAACAATCATAAAATGGACTCAAAGATATTCAGTTTACTGTCATATACAGTGAAGAAAAGCCGCAAATTTTTACATTTAAACTTGAACTAGTGACTTTTTAAAGGCATTTCTACTTTAAAAATGATGGAAACTATTAATCATTTATCAAAACATTTGGCTGTTAACTTTCTGTCAATCAACTAATCAAGAAATCAACTAAAAATTGCAGCTGTAAACCAAACTGAATAACTGATCAGCTCAGTGTTTTGTCTCTGTGTGAATAACCAGCGACATCTAGTGGTGAAAAAGCAGAAGACAAACTACAAACTACAGGACATCTGTTGCACCTGTTAATTAAACTTTGACCAACAACAACTAAAAAAAAACAAAAACACACAAAATATTCTCTTAAATACATCTAGTTTTTTTGCTTTCATCCAATTACTGTAAATTTAATTATTCATTCTTTTGATTCCTTTGGTGTGTGTTTTATTTATTGATCGATCGATTAACTGAACAGAAACGATGTGTTGCAGTGTTTATATTCGTGAGTCATCTGGGAAACTTTTGACCTTTAGTTGGACTTAAACTGTGTCTAAAAATAAAAGTTTGCGTAAAACGGAAAATAAAACATAAAAATAGCAAGTCAGGAACTAAACCTGAGAAATTTGCATATTCATAGATTCTGGATGCTTCAATGAAGTAAATGGAGTTTATGCCATTTTAATAATTACTAACCAGCTCTGTGACAAAACCTTATCAGACACAAATTATTATTATTTTCATACGTCTTAAAACAAGAAAAGAATCTTTAAGTTATTATTGTTTGTGTCTGATTTGTGATGCAATGCCAGATTGTCACTTTCAATAAGTGTAATAATGAAAACAATGAAGTCAGTTTTATATTCTGGTCCTGAAAATATGAACTTTAAAACCTTCAAACAGATCTCACATGCAGCAGAAAACACCTCAGAGGCTTTTTTTGTTACTCACTTACATCAAAACACGACACACACTCCTATTACTGTCTGCTATCGCCATCTAATGGTCACACACTGCTCCTCACATGTCTAATTTCATACAGAAGGAAACCAAAAAAATATAAGAAAAACAACTAAATAAGCTAAGATGGAGGTAAATATAAGATGGAGGTAAAACACACTGACAGTAATAAACAACAGTAACACGATGAATCATTTACGAGTCAGGACATGTTTGCGCTTTATGCAGCCAAAGCAACAAGTCCAAGCCTCGTTGTTATGTTGCATCAGAGGTTTCTTTCATCATCAGTTGCTTTCATTCAGCAGATTTATGCTTCACAATATGATATCAGTTATTATTAAACACAGGAATATTGTAGAAATGTTGAGAACATTACCACTTTCCTGTCATAAGTAATAAAGTAATTCCCCTAAAACCATTTTTACAGTAAGTACAAAGTACAATCACCTAATCTTAAGTGTATGTTGGGAAACGCAGCATAAAAAATGAACTTTGACTTCCATCACAAGCCAGAAACCACTAATATAATCATATACTTACAAGAAACGCCCTGACAGATCTGACCTAAAAAAAACAAAAAACAAATCAATAAGATAAAAGTGTGTGACCTGTGTGAATTATAAGGCTGCAACTAACAATTATTTTCATTTTGATCCATCTGCCAATTATTTCAATTTCTCAATTAATCAATACATTGTTGTGTATCAAAATGTCAGTAAATGTTAATAAAAGCCGACCAAGAGTCCAAACCCCAAAGATATTCAGCTAACTGACAAAGAAAAGCATGAAACCTTCAAATTTTTGCTTAAAGAAAGTACTAAAATGATTATTGGATTACCAAAATAACTGCTGATTAATTTTCTGTTGATTGACTAATCAATGAATTGCTACAGCTCCAGTGAAAACCATACATAGAATAATTCAAATAACACTTAAAAATGTGAGGACTCTCGATTTCTGAATATAAAAATGTGGGCAATTGTTAATGTGTAAGAGAAGAGCTGTAAAGATGAGCTGATGAATAGATTAGTCAACTGATAGAATAATAATTGACAATTTCTCATCAATTCAGTCATTGTTCAAGTAAAAATGGTGAAAAAAAGCCAAATCTTCTCTGGTTCCAGCCTCTCAAATGAAAGATGTTGCTGCTTTTCTTCATCATATATTATTGTGAACTGTACATGTTTGGGTTTTGACTGCTGAGGATGTCAATCTTTGGCTTTGGGAAGTTACAATTGGCAATTTATTCCCCACATTTGGACATTGCAATCCACTAATTGGAAAAAAAATAACAGTGAGATAATTGTTTTAGTTGCTGCCCAACAGGACACAATGATTCCACTTCATATTAAAAGACTTCTACTTCTGCTTACTAAAAGGGAAGATTAACTTCACTTCTGCAACAGCAAGCTTAGTAAACACTACAGTACACTAAAGTAAAGCTCTGTCCAAAAACTGAAGTACTGAAGGCTGAATTACCAAAGAGGCAAAATGAACAAAGAACACTCAAAAAGGCCTCAAGTTCACTGTGTGGCAAAACATTTGTGGTAATTTGAATCATTGCTAAATTGTTGGGTAATTTTTACCAATAAAGTTCTTAAGTTAAGGACCCATGTATCAATAACGAATCGCCCTCTGCATGAGAAACAATGTTGAAATTCTCTGGTTCCACCTTCTCAACGTATGAATATTTTCTTGTTTCCTCTTTGATTGTTAACTGAACATCTTTGGGTTGTTGGTAGGGCTGCAACTCATCGTTTGTTACTGATTCTCGATTAGCTGTCCGGTCTAAAACATGTCAGAAAGTGGTGAAAAATATCTATCACTGTTTCCCAAAGCCCAGGGAGACATCCTCAAATGGTCTTGTTTTGTCCCAACCAACAACCCAAAGATATCTCTATATAATCTCTATATATAGAGCAAGGAAAGGTGTGTCTGTCTGTATGTATGTTTGTCCTTCACATATCTCGAGAACCGTTCATCCCATCTACTTCATACCTGGAAGACAGATTACTGGGGAAACAAGGAAGTGCAATGTTGATGTGTGAAGTTGTTCGGATGAGTGGTTGTCGAGAAATATATAAAAAATACCTCATGAATAAAAGTGATTTGCTTCTTCTGCTTGTGGAGCTAGCAAACAGAAATGTCACTCTGTCACTGCAAACCACATTGTGGTTGGAGGTGGAATTACATCCAAAGTGTTAATGACTTCAAAACGTTTAAGAGTCTTAAGCTCTACTATTGAACTGTGTAACGTTACTGTGAACGAAACTTGGCATGTACATACAAGACTTAATGCTGGATGTCTCAGGCACATTTAGAAAGAGGCATAAATACCTTATAAACAACCTTGCTTCTATAACGAGCAGAAATATGGACGGCGCCAATCTGCCATTAAAAGCCACCTTGTGTTTGGAGATGGGATTACATCTGTCGTAATAAGAACTACCGTAGATAATCAATTGAAAAAGTTAAAGCTCTAGTCCCGTTCCTCATCCATGGGAACCTTGTATGTATGTTCAAAACATAGTGAAGGCCGTCTAGGGCATGTTTTGAACAGGCACTACGGTTCATCCGGTCAACTGGGTAACTTTTAGTGTCTATCAATGGTCTGAATTAATGTCGTCTAGGACAGTCTCAACTCTCTCTAGGTATTGATAAAGTGTCCCGTTCCGAACAGGCACTGCACCAGTCAAGACTAAAGAAACCAGCGGATATTCACATTTGAAAAGCTACAACCAAAGAATTTTGTAGTTAAAATGATTATTGGTGATCAGAATAGTTCGCGAATAATTTACTGTCGATCTGCTAATCAATTAAGGGACTAATCCTTGTAGCTCTGGTTGTTCGTCGGTCCGGTTATTATCATAGAGTAGAATGAAAACCAGCAAATATTAACATTTGAGAAGCTGGAACCTATTTTTACAATTACTTATTTCGCGAATAATCCTTTTATTTTGATACATTTTCTGTCGATTGCCCAATCAATTAAACACTGTAGCTCTACTATGAATAAAACATAAAAATAATTAAAAATATTCTGCAGAAGTAAAAATAACAATACTTTCTGTAAAATGTACTATCATTGGCCTTCACAACAACAACAACAATAATAATATTAATAAAAATACAACAAAACCCAACAAATACTCTGTAAATTGTACAAATATAGATATAGGTATAAAGATATATAAGATATTACAAAAGAAATAAGTACACTACAGGCTAACTGAGGAGAAGTTCATTCTGCTTTATTAAAAGATATGCACACGTTACGAAAATGCACTCAGTTGCAATAAAACTAGGGTTTTAACCTTCATGCAAGTCACGTAGGTTTTATTGCAGGGCTGCTGCGTTGTTTCTATTAAACTAACTGAGTTTAAACATGTTTGGGTTTTTTTTTAGGTCTGTACTGAAGACATTTTGTTCCCTTGCGGACCAGGTGATGTCTGTATCCAAACATTTCGAAGAAGAAACATTAGAAAGCGAGTAAACGCTGTTTCTACATCAATTTGACAGTTTCTGTCCGTTAAAGGCAAACTAAATGTGACATTAATGAGGTTAAACCGGCTAAGAACAAACATACAGGGAGAACAGCGCCCAAAGGTGACAGTTCAAACACGTTTTTACCTTCACAGCTTTCAAAACAAACTCCTCTTTTGTCCTCTCCTTCTTCTTCCGACCGTCAGAGTTTCTTCCGTCTGTCGGTTCTTCCGTTTACTCCTTGCATTTAAAGGCTCCAACCTTAGTAACTTGAACTCAACTCTGATTCAAAAGTTATGAAGCCAAAGCAAGTAAAAAAGTCAAAGACACCCGGAACTGTTTTCTCAGTTTTTTCTTCTGTAGTGGATGTTTGGTTTTAGCTAGAGTGTTTACCAGAGGGGCGGTGATAGCCTGAGGTCACCCCGAACAAACGGGTTGCGTCGGAGTTTAAAACAAGCTTACTTTAAGCGTTGCGAGCGGTTGCAAGTCAAAAAATACAGTAAAAAACACAGCATTTAGGATTAAAAAATATAATTCAAAACACACAAAAAAGGTAAAATGTTGACAGAATTTTTGAAAAGCTCGCTCACTCACATAGAAACAGAGAAAACTCGAATAAAAATAAAAGAAAAAAACTGTAAAGACCTTTGAGGAGCTTTGAAATAAGGTTGCAACTAATGATTGTTTTCCACTATTAATTAATCTGTCAATTATATTCCTGATAAATCAATAAGTTTGGTTCATGAGATGTCAGAAAATAGTGAAAAATGTCATTCACTGTTTCCCAGAGCCCAAGCTGATGTCTTCAAATGTCTTGTTTTGGCACAACTAACAATCCATAACCCAAAAATATGCAGTTTAACCAGAAATATGCACATTTTAGGGGTTTAAATCAGTTAATTTGAACTTTTTTTTCTTAAAAAATGTCTCAAAACAATTAATCAGTTATTAAAAATACCTAACTGTTGGTAATTGAATGTAAACTGCACATCAGTGGATTAAGTGAACTTCATTGAACCAAAAATAATGAGTACAAGATCTTTTTATCCTCAGAGTTAGGAACAATCTTGGTTCACATTGGACTTTATTTGTGTTACTTAAAACTGTATTGTTTGACTTTTTTTTTACCACAAGGGGGCAGCAGAACCAGCTGTAACCACAACATTGACATTGAATTAGCAGTTGCCTTTATACATATCAAGCAGACACAGAGCAACATTATCATCCCATCAGAGTTGTATTTATGCCCACATGGTGAATATAACGCTCTCTTTTCACTCTGTCTTTGGTCTCCACTGATTCCAGCTTCTAGATGTGTCACTGTCTTCACCACCTCGTTGCTAACCGGGTCTGCTGTTCGGTGCTGGACAGGTAGTGTGCAGTCTGTTAAGAGTGAATGTTTCAGGCTGGAAAACCAAAACAATGATCTGAAAGATGCTAAAATGCTCTTTGGACCTGACAGAAAAATGCAGAGTTAGGAGTTAATTCTCCATGGGTTCATTGTTATGATCCAAACCTTTCACATCACCGTCATTTGATCCATTGTTCATATAAATGTATTGATTAGTGCAGCTTTAAGGCTAATTTACTCGTCAGTGTAATATATTGTAATTGTGTTTCTCACCTTCAGACTATGCTCATGTCTTTATTTGTTACATGTTTTGTCAGCTGTGACCTCTGACCTCTGACCTCTCCACTGTTGGTTACTTAAGATTTTGCTTATCATGGAGATATAAGGTGACTCTACAGCAGATTGACTTGAAGGACTGAAGAGCCTTAATGTAAAATAAAATCTGACCCAAACAGTCACCCGTAAAACTATATTAAGATATATTAGTCACCATCAACTGTAACAGTAATACATTTGGATTGTAAACTGTAGAGACACACAGGAAACGTGCAGAGACAGAGAGGAGGATGTGGTATGCCTTTAAGACCACAAGAACATCAGGAAACCCCATACAATGCTTTCTATTTTTCTGTTTTTTGTTCTTTTCTAATAACTGAGAAAAAGTGTGAAATCAAACAAGCAGAGGATAGAGAGTTATGGATAGAGCGGGGGAGGGAAGAGCAGCAGGTTTTCTTCTAAAAAATATGCAGTTTCCTTTAAAACCGGAAGGTGAGGGGCAGCAGTGAAACTGGCTGGCTGAAAGGAAACAAACAAAGGTTCTGCTTATTTCTGCTGACTTTGCAACACTGTGCTGTTCTTATATACAAAGCATTTACAGGTTTTTGTTTTGCTGGTGGGAAAGTCAGTAAGTTTTGGACTTATTCACACTGAAAAAATGACAAAAATAAGTATCTCAGTGAACCTGCAGAGAATTATCAGAGACTCTGCAGCTCCTCTCGCCTTTACGGAGCTTGATAGTGAGTTTCAGCTTATTGTTTATCTGTCTTACTGTTCTGGTTCACACTCATAGTGTCGTTTTTGGCTGCAGCAGGCAGCTGTTTTCAGAGAAAAAGCTCTGAAAAACCACTGTACACTAACCTGCTCAGCACCAAACAGCAAACAGACACAGTTAGCCGTAGACTAGCTGGTGAACATAGTGGAGTTGGTAGAGAGCAGAAACAGAAGCTAAAATAGAGAGAAGATTGGACGTAGATTCACCAAGTGGACAGAAACACGACTCCAAATGAATGATAATGTTACTCTGTAACTGCTGGATGTGGAAATAAGCAACTGTTTGTTTATGATCTTTATTTTTGTATTTATTGTGTATATTTTGATTGTTATGCACCACAACACCTCAGCAAATGTATTATATGTACAGTATATATAAACTTACCAGGCCATGAACCTGCTTCTGATTATAGATGTTCAAAACTCACAGTTTGGGTTACATCGGTCAGCAGATGTTTTGTACCATTTCATGTTCATACAAAAGAGAAAGTATATTCATGTCTTGAACACTACCTTCCACAACAGTATGTATGAAGGTCAGACCACTTTATATTTTGAAATAATAGTATTGATGACATCATGTTGCATTACGTCATTTCATAATGTTTTATTTTGCAGTGTGTTGGTGGGCAGCTGAGCAGCTCAGCTTTCTAACAGCAGCTGGTTTCCTCCCACAGTGCAAAAACATGCAGGTTCATGAACTCACAAGGTGTGAATGTATGTGTCTTTATATATGTACAAACTGTACTTGTACTCTGCAATGTGCTGTTACCCTGAACACCATGAGCAGCATTTAGAGGATGGATGGCTCATCGATATTGCACTACATTCAGTTTTATCATTTGGATTATATGAAGTTATAATGATTGCGATTGGGTAAAAACTAATTATCAGCTGAGTACAGAAGTCTAAACAGTTAGCTACAATTATTGAAATAGCTAAAAGTAATGGATCGACAGTTAAAATAGTTTGCTTAATGCAATGGTTCTCAAAGTGCGGTCCAGGGACTCCCAGGGGTCCTTGAGGGATTCCAGAGGGCAAAAAGGGGAATCCTTTATTTTCTCTATAATTCAATCCTTCAGTAACACAAAGGGTTACTGAGTATGAGTCAGGTTTTGGTCACAGGTTTCGTACACTTTCTTCAACAAAACATTAAAAGCAAAAATCTTATCAGATGGGGGTCCGTGGTCTAACGCATTGGGGTCCTAGATATGAAAAAGTTTGAGAACCGTTAAAGGATTGGATAAATGATTGTGATGCCCGGCTTCTGCCTCTCCAAGCAGCAGTACTATGAACCTAATCTATCAATGATAATGGATAAATGAATATTTACTTAGAATAAATGTAACAATCACAAGTTAACAGCAACCATAACTGACTGTTTGACAGGCAGTAATGCAGATATATACGTTCACAGCCAGTATGTCGACCCTTTACCTCACCTCATAGTCAAACGCCTTCAGCTTCCTGTCAAACCCATTGCCATGGAAACCAAAGTGCAGTCACCCTAACGCCTGAATGCGTTTCATGACTCTATTTATAGCAACTGTGAGACAAACAAAGATGTTCGATAGTTTATTTTGCATGTCAGCAAAACAGAAACATGACAGAAAACACAACAATGATGTTGAAACTAACAATATAAAAACTGCATGAAAAGCATCTTTTTAAGTTCATACTGTTGACAGAATGACACCAAAAAACCTAAATAGGCAACATTTCTTTTTTTTTTTTTAAAAAAAAGGAGTCAAATCAGCAAACCAGGATGTTTTCTTCTTCTTTTTTGGTTGAATCTGAAGATGCTCGTCCTTATTAAATGTCATGCAGCCATTTCCATTATGACATCATGACATTTTCGCCTTGCTTTTTTGGCATGCTGTGCTGCAAAAAAAAAAAAAGCAAAAACAACCAAATATTTACTTTAAAGGGACATTTCCGTGACACAGTTTTACTTCTTCACCAACAACTATTCCTTTAAAAAGCCAAATAAACTGCTTTTTGTTTCCTTTTTCACTCCTTTTACTTTCTGGTTTGGTTTTAATTGCCAGTTCAGCTGTTCTCACCTCTTGCTCTATCTCTGTATATAAATCCCAATATGATGGTGGACAGCAGGTAAGGAGTTCCTACCACCAGGTGGCGCACCATTACGAAGACAGGCAACATCGGAGCTGGAGGATCTTGGCCTTCAGGTGGCGCTGCAGAGATGACAGAAACCAACAGTGAGCAAGTCAGTTGCTGGTTTGCTAGTCAGGTGTTTGATGTCAGCTCTCGAGTTTTTTGGACTCGACTTTACGAACAATAAAAGGTGAGTGATCAACATGCCATGACGTGAACTTTTGCCTTTATTGGACAGTGGGCAGTGAAGACGCAGACGTTAAACAAGGGGAGAGAGAAATGTGTATAATATCTTCCCACAATGTGAACTTGATGGCTGATATCAAGGAAGCAACAGGTGGAGACTTGGTTAATGCGAACAACTTAAAACCATCAATATGGAAACAACACAGTAATGGACACGACAAGTTCTTTAAAGGTGACATATTTCCAGCTCTATATTTATATTCTGGGGCTCTACTGGAATATTTTTGCATGATTTCATGCAGCCCCTCAGTTCAGCCTCTGTCTGAAACAGGCAGTTTTAGCTCCTGTCTCTTTAAGGCCCCGCCTCCTCATGAGCCTGCTCTGTTCTGATTGGTCAGCTCCTCCAGCTCCAGAGGTTATGTGAACAAACCATAATACCATCATCACTATTCTTTACTCCTTTACCCGAAAAGGAAACTTGTCAAATACATCCATATATGTTCATTTAGATATTATTTATTGAGGTAGATTTTCTTCTAATGCAGGTGTAGGTCCATTTATTATTATTATTTCCTCCATTCAACTCATGGTTTTCTGCAGTATAATCAAAGAAACACATGCATAAATCAATAATCAATACAATAAACCAGCTGTCCAGGTAGAAATGTAATCAGACATATGGTCACAAGCATAATTCAAACAATAAACTGAAACTCACATTGTCCTTAAGGCATAAGGGAGACAGGACTGCTCATCTGAGCACACCTTGCATTTGTCACAAAGAACCTTTCTATATGTTGTGAAGTTACCACTCATAAACCTGTTAACCAGCCAATATCTCTAATGATCCATCAAAGCCCCAGTTTGATGTGAGCTTTATAGTTTCACTAAAATCAACAATCAATGGTAAAAAAAAAACAATGTGTGCTGTAAACATCCAAATATCTCACCTCTGACTGTCAGCCAGCTCTCCAGCGATTCTTCAGATCCGCAGACTTCACACTTGTAGAGTCCCTCATCAGATTTGGAGACATTATAGATGGTCATGTTTCCGGTAGTGCTGTTCTGGATGAAGTGGCCATCTTTATAGAAACCAGCTGTTTGGTCACAGGAAAGTCTGGGTCTGCAATTCAGAGTCACACTGTCGCCCTCCATCACAGGATAGACAGGACTCTCCAGAATCACAGAACCAGCTGAATGACAAGGAGATGAACACACAGAGTACACAAGTCACACACAACCAACAATATCTTTGTATTGAAGATTAAATGTGGTCCAGCCTTCCATCTCTGATAATTTATCAGTGCTTTACTGGTTGATGATATAAAAATCTTAATGTTTAGAATTACTATTGTATTGGATTTTAGTGAACATTTTCATTCAAAATAAAGTTCAATTTTAGGGGAAACAGGAAAGTAGCTGCTTTAAAATAGTTGAAAACTGGGTTACATAATGTTTTGTAGCTTTAATCTAAAGAACATATCAATTAAGCACAGAGGTCATTCGAGCTAAATGCTAATGCCAGTGTGCTATCATGTTCATGATTACAATACAAGTATGTTGATGTTTAGCAGGTATAATTTTTATCATCTTAGTTTAGCATGTTAGCATGCTAACATTTGTTAATTAGCGCTAAACACAAAGTTTAACTGAAGGTGATGGGGATGTCGTTAGTTTTGCTGGTATTTAGTCATAAACCAAAGGGAACATCAAGGGATCAGAGTTTTTCAGATCCATCCTCTGGAGACTATGAATGTCTTTACCAAATGTCACAGCAATACATCCAATAGCGGCTGAGACATTTCAATAAAAAACAATGGCAAGGCCAAAGTGGAGCTGCATGTAAAGTCAGTGGATCACGTTAAGTGATCAAGTCATTATAATACATTGTCTGGGAACCATAAATGTCTGCAAAGAATTTGGTACCAGTCCATCTAAAGGAAAAATCAGCAGATCACCAAAGTTGTGTTTTGGGAGTCTGAATATCTCTCGCAAATTTCATGCCAATGTTTCAAATAATTATAGAGATATTTCACTCTGAACCATAAGAGACCAAGTCAGGGGGATTCATCCTCTGGGTAAAATGAATGTATGAACAAAATTTCATGACAATCCATCCAGTAGTTGTTGAGATATTTCAGTTTGAACCAAAGTGTCTGACCAACCAAACAGCTGTCATTACCCTCCTTAGAGCCATGTTGCCAACATGACGAAATCCGGTCCAATCCAGTCAATACTGTCTAGGGTAATCCTCACCAGTTAACCTATACTTCCACTACAATTTCGAACAGTATATATCAAGTTGTCTGTTATTGTTTTTGATCAGAGCCTACCAGTGACAGTGATGTTGATGGCACTGCTGTTTGCTCCCACTGCAGTTTCACACCAGTACACTCCGCTATCTGTGGCAGGGAAGGCAGCAATGACAGAGCAGGACGATGGACATGGATGTACCTGAAGGAGAGTGAACCAGAGGTCATCCAATATTTATGAGTTATTAAATGTTAACAATTAATAATAGTAATCAATGTGCTGTGAGTGGAAAAGTTAATGTTTTCTCAGACAAACCTCTCCATCCTCCATCCTCTTCATCACCTTCCATCCAGTCATCTCTTCCTCTTCGCAGCTCACCGAAAAACTGTCAAACTTAAAGAACTGTGACCTTTCAGGGTGAACTGTCACAGAGACTGAAGGAAGGAGACGGGACAAGTAAAGTTAAGTCAATTTATTTATAGAGCACATTTAAAACAAGAAAAGTTGACCAAAGAGCTTTACAGCAGCCATTCTCAACGAGTGGGCCTCAGAGCGTCATCGATTGGGCTGTGGAGGCAATAGTACTACCAAATGGTTCCATTTTTGTTTTTTGCAAAGCTAGTTATTTTTATATCTAAATGTACTCAAGAATTCACATAAATAAATGAAAACATCAAATTAAAATGCTTATTTTCAGTGACCAGTTACTTTTCAATATCCAATCAATAAAATCAATTCTGTATTTCACAGGTAACCAGTGAAGAGAGACCAGTACTGTTTTTGGTTCTAGTGAGAGAGCATTAAAATCATCATACATATAACAGAGAAAGGCTAAATGTAAGGTAACTGTTACAAATAATAATGACTTTGACAAAGAGTTTCATTACTCATCCTGGACTAAATTTGATACTGTGGACTTTCATCTTACCTCGTGCTTGACCAGAATCCAAAGAATTCATCACTAAATCAGACAAAGTGAAACACAAAAAGTCATTTTCATTATTAAATAAATGTCAATGTTTGGCAGTGGTGAGTTAATTTGAAAATTTGTTTTTTAATTACATTGCAAGGCAGCTGGATTTGTGAGATCACAAGATCATACGAGACTCAGTCTTGTCAGGCTTTAAGTTATGCACCTGTGTCTGAACCATGGGTGGTTTGGACCAATCAGCACTGCGAATCCAGCTGCCTCGCAAGGTAAGATGATGATAGATGGTGGTTGACAGATGGTTCATCTAATCAATGAACATGCCTGCCTTTTTCCAAACGGTTTCCAAGGACGACTTCTCAGGTGGTTCAGTGTAAGAAACCATACATGTTTTCTGTATGTTTTTTTAACTTAGTGGGACCAAAGTTAACTTGTTATCCCGAGGATTAAGTGTGTTTTGCAGAGCCAAGAATAAATCAAATCCTTGTTTATGTGTAAAAGGTAGAGGAATGACAATATAAAAATATATTTAAAAATGTCCTTATATCTACTTAAAACTACATTATAGTGTGTTTTAAAGCATGTATGAACTGTTTATATGCTGCTTGTAAATGCTAAATAGTAAATACTAAACCTTTTGGGTAGAGAAGTTGAGAAAACATAAGGATCAAAATTAGACCCAAAAACTCAAGACTCAAGATGAGGAAGGAACACAGATGGGATAACAGTAGGAGAGCAAAACAAGAATTGAAACAAATAAAAAGGCTGTAAACATAAAACACGAACTGTGTTTGTGTTTGTCTGATTTATACATATACTGTCCAAGATAAAAGTCAATATACAGAATGTGCAATATAAATGGCAAACATGGTATAAAACAAGACATTTAAGAAACATAATGATACAATGAACAAAAGATACATCTGAAACAAAAGAAATGTGTCTTTTGTTTCATATTTATCTGTAGTTTCACAGTTGTACTTACAGAGAAGCAGAGAGAGAGCTGTTACTTCCATCCTGACCTGCTGCTGACTGAGCGAGAAAGTGAGAGGACAGAAGACAGAAATAGAGACCGAAGTCAGGATGTGCAGAAGCAGAACTAGAATGACAGACAGATACATGAGGACAGGTACACTTTTCATTTCATTCAACTTAGGTTTATGGTTTACTGTTTTTTGGAGTTTTGGAGTTTTTTGGTTTGTGTAATCTCAGGGAAAATAATGAGTCCCATTGACTCATCGTTCCACACCTGCTGTCCAAAATACCCAATTAGGCCAAATCCCTGAATTATTGTATAAAAGGGTAAAGCTAAAGTAATGTTTCTTCACTGTTTCACTCAATATTCCATGATCTCTTTCTCCTCTACTGACTTGAGCTGTTTCCATACAAGCCAAGTTTAATTTATTTATTTCACATTATGTTATTCTTTAGCTTTGACACACAGCTTTTCTTGTCTTTTGGCTGGATTGATCTGTTTTAATTTAACGCCAAGATGGCGCCATAATGTGTAAAGCGGACACACGTGACAATTACAGCTGACACTGATGATGCCTTCTGTGATGTTTGAAAATGTATAAAAAGTGGTTTTCAACCCATTATTCCTGTTTGGCTCCTTGTTCAAGGTGTAAGTTGGGCTTCGTTCCAACATAATGCTGTTTGAATAAAAAAGAAGTTGATGAAAGGAGTAAATATGCCCTCTGTCAAATTGCCATGCTGCTAATAAAGGTTTTTTCCTCATTATTCCATATACCCCGTCCCTGCTGTGATTTCCTGTCTGTTTTTTTTTTGCATCTTTGAAGAATAAGTCATATTTTATGCCTCATAATGGAGGAAGGAAAATTGGAAATATTGTGTAATTGACAAATTGTTTTTGGCTCTGTGCTTCTTTGAGTTTGTGGATTGATATCTTTAAATCACTTCAAATATCCCTCCAGAAGAGTTTCAAAGACTGTAGAATCAAACCAAGGCTGAGGAACACTATCCTGCCAAAAGATATTCCCTCATTTGGTGTTTTGATGATGATGGTGGTGGACAGCGCTGTCTATCACGTCAGTCCAAAACCTCCCATAGTTGTTCAATTGTGTTAAGAGATTTGAGAGAATTTGTTTTTTTCTTTAAAAGAACTCAAAATCTATAACATTTTCATGTAAACCTGGAAAGTTTTTTGCAGATTCAGACATTTAAACATTGTTATGACATGTAAAATGAAGAAGGTATATTTCAGCATATGTCAGCAATTAAATTTAAGCAAATTTGTGGCTCCACTTCACTCCTGTACAAAACGTCAGATCAGATCTCACTTCCCTGCTCTATATTCAAAGCAACACGGACATCATTCCTGTTTTCAAAGACCAAATGACCAAAAATAACTCAACTTGCAGCCAGTGTTATGCAAAGTAAGGTACTTTATTTTCAAAGTGCACCACACCAAAAGGTGTCTAGCCCGCATGTTCTTACAAGGTTCTTACAGGAGTAAAAACACAGTAATAACACATATAATACAATTCCATACATGTCAATCAATGTCAAACCAAACATGAACACAATCATGCTCCTTTTACATTAAACTATTAAACATAAACAACAGACTATACCTTATATTCTCCTCAGGAACTGAATGGAAGCTGCCAGTATCTCAGTCAGATTACGGGTGATGTAATGCTCAGGGTAGTAAATGCACTTAATCAGACTCTCCGTTCTTAATTTTGGTTTACACAAAATTTCTTGTGACCATTTCTCTTTCTAATTTTCAAATAGTGTTGTTTAATTGGTGTCTGTCTAACACTAGAAGACAATTTATTTCTAAATATATATTGAAGACCTGCCTTTCAAAATATTTTTACAAGCTCCTTTATCCAAGAGTAATTATTTGAAAAATCCCATTAGAAGATTTGTTTGGTAAGTCTGTTATCGGGCATGTTGATTAATCTATCCCACAGTTGCAACATGTTATGCAGCACTTCACATGGCTCCCATCCCATGTCACCACACACTGCAACTTGGCCATTCTATGTACACCCCGAAAACAGCACATAGCTCAGTTCAGAACTGCACCATGATCTAAAACAAAACACACAGATGCAACTGTTTATAGGTTGTGGGGACTTAGCTGTAACGTCTTTTAAAAAATGACCAGAACCTCACATTTCTACATTCAACCTTTACTGAAAAAAACACACATGATATTGCACTGATTACATTGATCTTGTGTTAACAAAACTTACAAAACCCTGAAGCAGCTTCCTTTTTCTGCTTGTAACTCTGGTCTGAAACATTGCTGCCATCTTGTGGTCTGAATTAGTCACTGTTCACAATCGTTCACTTTTGGCAGTATGTCATACTTGGGCTATTTATATAGATGTTTCAGTCAAAACCTTTTTAGATTATACATGATGCAGGTCTGTGAATCTTTGCCTTGGACACTGAACTCAGGGCCAAGTCCCCCTGACTTTCCAAAAAATGAAAAATTTCAGGGTAGAAGTGAACCATGACCAATCACTGAGCTTAAAATTTGGTTATGTGGGCTGCTAATGGCATTCATGCTGATTGTTAAGTTAAAGTTGGCAGCCCCCAATTTGTAGAGAAGCTCAAGATAGAACAACACTGTTATTAGAGGCATGCAGAGTAGACAGGGGGACATTGCTAACCTGCCTCAAAAACACGTTCAAAATAATGCTGTGTAGGAACATCACTTATTTTTATTATAAAATCATTGCTTAGAAAGGGGCACCACTTCCCATTAAACTTAATTTAATAAAGAAACACAGAAACCACTTTGTCAATCTCAAATCTGAGGTGAAGAGCTCCGTTGCAGTGATCTAATTCTCTGCTGAAATTGAAGTCACAGACAACGACTTGCTAACAAAGATATATTTATTAACTAAATAGCAAACAGGGAATAAAATGCATCAATGTAAATGAATGAATGAATAACTAACTACTTGGTAGGGTAATTTAAATAACTTCTCACACGGCTATAATTTAATGACACTCATCATTGAGAGCTCATAATTGACTGGTGAATTCTCGGTAGTCTAAATGAATATTATATAAATAACTAATCATATGTGTTACTTTTAAAATGTCGATCTGAAAAGCAGTTAAATCTGTATGTGTATTGGAATAAAAATAAAACAACATGATAAATTAACATTTGTTGCAAAATTTGAAGTACTAAAAGTACTCACTCTGCAGAATTTATTTTGTGTTTAGTGTTTTTTTTTACTCTGATCAACAGAAAAAAGTTTCTTTTTCTTTTCACAAATGACAGATAAAAAAATAGAATATTTTTCTCAATGAATTATAGAGTGAGATTAAATATGCATCCGTGCAGAGGAATTGGTGTTGAATTTACTAACTTTAATTCAACTTTATTCTATCAGTCTCTTTTTCAAGTAATTCTGAAGTAATCAATATTTGTATCAGATGTGCATAACTTTGGATAAAAGTATCTGCAATTGTAAAATATTAAGCTTCAAAGTAATTAAAAACTATAACTTTCAAATGAATGTAGAGGAGTAAATGAGCATGAAATATGTCTCTAAAATGTTGTGGTGGAGAATTATTAAGTACCATTAAAAGAAAACACTCAAGTACAATACCTTCAAATTGTACTTAAACTCACAGTAACTGATTTTTTTTGTCCATTTGGTGGCAGCAGACACACAATCAGATCCAAAAGTTATGGAGCAACATTATCATTCATGTGGAGTCGTGTTTCCGTCCACCTGGTGAATGTAAGTCCAATGTGCTCCATTATGTTAACCAGCTAGTCTACAGCTGACTGTGTCTATAAAGCTCCATAAAGCCGAGAGGAGCTGCAGAGTCGCTGATACACACAACAAGCTTTGGCTAAAAGCTGTCAGAAATGTGTTGTTTCTTGTACAAAACTATGTGTATATGAAATTAAAAAATTACACAAGTTATGAACAATAAATAAACATGTAGTGACAGGTGACATGTAGCTCCCTGTTGGTACCAATGTCATGGACTTCACACGCCAAATTGAAATCAAAATTGAATCCAAATACAGTACTTTTTGTTTTTGATAGATTAAGAGCTAAGTTCCTACTCAATACATTACAACTCATTGTAATTCTATAAAACACGAGACAATTCCCCAATTGATACTGCTGATAAATGTGTTTAGTGTATTTTCACTTAAATGTTGAAAATAGAGTAATAATGATAATAATGGCCCAAACAGCTTCCTTATGGTACATTGTAACACTTGAATTTGAAAAATGACCATTATAACATATGCATATCAATTATATATGACCATTTTAACATACATACCAATGGCCAAAGCGCAAAACCTCCTATCCACAGAATTTTCTGATTGGAGGATTTCACTTTGGATGATGAGAATAAGGAAGGCTGCTCATATTCAGTCTGTCTGCAAGATAAGTAAGATAATCAAGATAATCTTGCCCTTCGTTGTGGGCACCTGGTGAAAACCTCCTATCAGGTTCACTGGGAACATGCTGAAGCGCAAAACCTGGACAAGGAAAAGTGGGGAAAAACCTCCTATCTGCACTTTGCACTCGGCACTAACACTTAGTATTGGTTTCCGGTGTGAGCTCAGGATGTGGGTACGTATCTAGCTGAACCTGATTGAGAGGAACAGAGACGACATCAAGACAGGATGGAGATTACACCACTCTGCTTATTGATCTGTGAGAGACTTCACTTTTTCAAATAATTCCTTTCCAGCTCTCTCTTTTTTGTCCACTTGTAGCTTCTTTTTCTAACATTACACTCTTCTGCTAAAGTTGTGATTTGCAGTACCGAGAAAATATGCCTACCTGTCTGTCATATATTATGACAACTTTGGAAGACTTTTGGCTATCTCCAGCTAAAATCCTCAAATAATCATAGTTTGCTTGAAAATGTGTACACTTTAAATGCAAATATAACTGTATATGCAATTTGCAATAATTGGCTATTACAATGGAAAAATGTGCTTAGGTTAGCACTCTTTCTCTCAATTTCCATTTTACAAAGATTACCATAGTTTATTTGCTAATATTGTTGTTTCAATGGACAAATATTTCCGAGAGAAATCATTTAAAAAACATTTGCATTGAATATTATTTTGCTGTCCTGAATCAACATTCTGTTTGTAGATATAGACATTGCACTGTGTTTCACCACCTGGAAATGGAAATAGTTTGAGCCTTTTGAAACCAAAAACTAATGACCATTAAACTGTTAATAATATGCCACAGGGTTGCTATTACAACTATCTTATAGTTTCTGTGATCAGCTGATGGTACAAACAAGGCAGCAAACATTTCACAACATATATATGTTGTGGATGTTTTGAATGATGGTCAGCAGTGGAGAACAACACACATAAGACTATTGATGTCCTAAATGTTGAAAATGTTTATTCAAAGCACTTGGCCAAGTGTAGAACCAAAGCAGCAAACACTAGAGTGTTCTGCTCTGAAGCTGTCCATTCTGTCCTCTGAGGGTCCAAGTCCTAGTCTTCATCAGCCTACAATATGAAAAATTTGTCTGATTGGTTCACTAGTTTCTTTATAATTTCATCAAATGCACGTTAAGGCACAATACTAAAAATTTTGCCTTTGTTGTGTTGAAACCCTGTTCATAGACGCCAAATTGTTGTGGATTTTCTGAGCTGGTGTTGGCAGTTTTGAAGGAGAGGAACAGACAAACGAGACAGTTTATTTGAAAAGTTTAATTTTTTAAATGATTAGTTGATCATGGAGAACACAGAGAAAGCATCGTCTGACCCGGATGTCATCTCTTCCTGTTCTGAGTAGTATCTGGCTTGCCTGCAGATCAGATTAAACTTGATTTGTCCAGGTTTTGAGCTACCTGTCTTCAAGTTTTCTGCCTCCATGCAGATAAAATACAATGCACTGAAAATTATGTTCCAGAAACAGCATTCCAATTCAGTACTACTCACTGGGAACAGTTGTTAGTGGAAACTGGTATTATAGTATCCAATCAAAACCAAATTGAATGTCTAGATAACACTCAGTAAGTAAGTGACAAATTATGTTTTTGTGTGTGAGATGATCGCTGGTAAATCAGATTTCCATTTCCTTAAAATAAAATAATTATAGGTCTCTAAAGTAGCTCACAATCATGTACCATGCATTAAAGATGTTGCAAGTTTTTAACACCTCTCTAACACCTTCATGTGGTTGGAGGTGCCACAGTGTGATGCTAGAACAGCAGACTTGCACCACGTCATATCTTTTTAAAGAAAGTGCACAGGTTTTCTGATAATAAGAAACCGCAACAGCATTTCAATGGTAGGTTCAAAATAGTGTCTGACATTTCCTGTTTGAACCCACAGCAGCAACACTGATCATCCATCCTGACAGAACTCAGTTCTTTCGATATGAGCACATCTCGCTTACCTGTAAAATGCCGGGGAAGTCCACTGACTGGACAGTGAAGAGAATCACTTCCTCTGGGTCGAGTCTTTCATGTGACGAAGGCTGGGGTCGCTTAAATGGGTCCACTTGCACCATTAGGGGTGTCTACACGTCAGACAGTGGACTGTACTGGTGTGAGTCCGAGCATGGGGAGTGCAGCAATGTTATAAACGTCACGGTGAACAGTAAGTTTGCAATGTCAGAGGTTCTTACAGCTTGTGTGTGTGGTTGAGTGGATTTCTCTCCGCACAAAGTGTTTGGCCCATTAAGATTAAAGCTGTCATCTCTGTCCTACAAAGCCCAAACATATCTGGACAAAAATGATTTTGCGATGTCTTTTCTGCCATATAAAAATAGTATGGCACAGAAATGTATAATTTCAACAAAATAGAATAAATATAAAAAAAAACCAAATACAAACAAAAATACAAGAAGCTATAAGAGCTAAACCAAACAACAGAAACTGCACTGTGGCTTGGTAACATGTGGGCTATGGCAAAACTGCAAAATGAAAATATATCCTGCATTGAAAATGTCACTTCTTAAAGTGTGAAGAAGAGAAAATGTCCTTAAGTATCTAAAGTAAGCTACATGATGAAGAACAATGATACCTCCTGTTCTTTTCTTTTAGTTTCAGTTGTTTTCATGGGAATTCACAAAAGATGGATGTTTGCTTTATCTTTACACTATTTACAAGACGATAGTGTTGACATTAGCACTGACACAGAAAATGCTTTTTGTAAAAAAAACTAAGAAACTAAGTAACTAAGAACTGAAAAACACAGAGAAAATGACCAATGGTTGTTTTTTTTCTGTATTTCAGAGGGTGTTGTGATCCTGGAGAATCCTGCACTTCCTGTAACAGAGGGAGATAAAGTGACCCTTCGCTGTTCCTTCAAAGAAAGATATGCAGAGAGCTCAACTTCAATGTTCTCTGCAAATTTCTACAAAGATGGTGTTTTCATTGGGACTAAGCCTGCAGGACAGATGACCCTCCAAGTGTCCAAGTCTGCCGAAGGCCTTTACAAGTGTGAACATCCCACAAAAGGAGAATCACCACAGAGTTTGCTGGCTGTGAGAGGTGACTATTTTCTACTTTAAATACAGCATGTGTATAAAAGGACGTCAGCTCCAATGTTTAGTAATAAACATTGGAGCACCATACACCATCTGAGTTATCGTCAAACCCTGACTGGCAATCTAGAGCACCAGGACTTTGAACCAGCAGACCTGTTGTAGAACGCAGATTTCTTTTTGATCCTGAAAGCAACACTGCCCTGCACACTCTGACAGCCAGGCGGTAGAAACAGCCAGCAAGATGGATGGTGGGAAAAAGAGAAAGGGTGGAGAAGAGATTGAAAGAGAGAAAAAAGAATAATAAATAAATGAACTAATGTTAGATAGCTAACGTAGCTAATGTTACTAAGGCATCATCATTGTCCCCTGTTAATGTTAAAGCTTCCAAGAAACTGAACAATCAACAATAAAGTGGTAGTTCCCTTTCTAATGTCCTCAAAAACATTGGTGGAATAACTAGTCTAGTTAATGTGGTCAATATTATTTGAACTGGACTATAAATACACAGGGAAGGATTGAAAACTAAACACAGGTAAGGGAAACGACACACAGGTGAAAAACATGAGGTAATCAAACACAGGAAGTAAAAGTGACAAGACACAAGGAGAAAATATCAAAATAAAACAGGAACTAAAGTAAACAGACAGGTGACACAAAAACACAAGAGGAATAAAGGAATACACATGGGAATCAGAAAAACAAAACAAAACCAGGCAACATAAAGGCAACACCAAAAACTCAAGAAAACAAAATACTCAGAGTCCAAAAATAACAGATCAAGTTCCGGCAGGACGTGGCAGAGAGTTGTTAACTGTATAATATTAACATTAAAAGATATGGTGTGCTTTTGCTTTTTTTCTTTTTGAAGGTGGAGAGAGTAACATTGGTGCCACACAAAACCCCACTCCTTCAGAGCAAGCTGCAGGTACAAGACATGTTAGAAAAATACACAGTTTAGGGTTATTTATGGAAAAAATAGTTTTAAACGGGCTATGGCATCTTCTTGTTTTCTTTCTTTTTGAAGGTGGAGAGAGTAGCATTGGTGCCACACAAAACCCCACTCCTTCAGAGCAACCTGCAGGTACAAGACATGTTAGAAAAATCAAATATACACAGTTTAGAGTAATTTATGGGAAAAATAGTTGTAAACGGGCTATGGCATCTTCTTGTTTTCTTTCTTTTTGAAGGTGGAGAGAGTAGCATTGGTGCCACACAAAACCCCACTCCTTCAGAGCAACCTGCAGGTACAAGACATGTTAGAAAAATACACAGTTTAGGGTAATTTTGGGGAAAAAAGGTGGAGAGAGTAGCATTGGTGCCACAGTAGTAGTAGTGTTGTCTCCCTCCTCAATGATATTAACGTTTGGTTTCATTTGAGGTTCTTAACAGTACATTGTACTGAGCAGTTGTTGGTTTGTTTGTTATTCACATGTGCTAGAATTCACCAGAATACAGGAAATCAAGTCTTTGTAGCTAAAATTTTCCTAGTTGGGACCCTCAGACCCACTGCTTTAAAAGTGGCCTGATTGGGGCTTTCCCAGTCTGGTCGTGGTTGCCAAATGTTTAAGTGTCTTTACTTTCTTTTTTGTGAGTATTAATGTAGTACTGCATGATGGATGGGTTTTTGTACAATATTTGAACTCTGATGTTCATTTTCTTCCTCACAGTTCAGGATCCAATCGTCCATACTACTACTACGCTCACTCCTCTTCTAAGGCTGGTGTGCACCATCCTGCTCTTCATCCTCTACAATGTCATGTTCATCTTGTGTATATACAAGTACCGAAAGTGGTCTAGAGGTAAGAACATGTCATAAAAACCCTTTAAAAAACAGAACATGTCAACCCTTTCAGTTCCAGACCAAAAACTGCATTTGTCTCTTATTAGCTTCAAATATGGATGTTGAATATTTCCCTTTCAGAATAAGCAGAGCAACTTAAAAATGAAGAATAACGTGAATAATTATATTCAAGATTTGTGATGAATTATAAATATGTAGACCTGAAACCTAGAAAAAATGTATTACAAAATACATGTAATTGGAATTCTGAAGGTGTCAATAATCAATAAAAAAACAGGCAAAAATTGGTACAACAACAATCAAAGTAAATTTCCCTCTTCTCAAACCTACCACTGACCTTTCTGATTTTATAGAGGTCAATAGTGAACAGTTAGAATATAAACAATTTGCTAAAGCATCATAACCATCTTTAGAGTTTCTTCATTCAGAAGAACAGGAAACAGTGACACACACATTAGTCTTGGATTGTCATACTTCCAAGGAAGGGTTGAAAATAATTGTGATAGCTCATTTTGCTGGTAAGGACTATTGATATGTTAGTTGACAGTGAGATGAACAACTGAACAAACTATTATGATGCATATTAAGAACATAAGACTGTTTCTGCTGCCAAAGCAGACAAGAGATGTGGCATTTACAATTCACTGAGCAAATCAAGAGTGTTTGGATTATTTTTCTAATAAATGACAAAGTGTAAAAGCAGAGAAACTATCAGGAATCCCTTCAGTAATGAAAGAAACTAATGTTAGAAGCTTTGTTTAAAACTAGAATGTTAAACCTGGAACAGCAGGTGATTCTACTGACCTACAAAACATTTACATTCACTTTATTGTAAACTTTGTACTTATATCCCAGTAGGCATCATGTAGGAATGATGATGCTGATGATTTCCAGTGATTTTACTGGTCATTAGTCAGACTGTTAACTGACTAATGGTGATTGTGATACCAGGAAACCAGTGAGAGAGAGTCAGCTGACCCACTTGTCTGGCTTTGTGAAACAGGTTCTGTGGTTGTGGTCGATAAGGTTAACAGCAAGAGAGACGGTTGTCATGGCAACATAAACAGGAATCAGAAAGTGAAAGCTAAAAGTTCATTGTGCACTGACGCCCCCTACCAGAACCTCAGGCTCAGTGACAGCTTGTCAAAATGATGACGATGGGACAAAGCAGGAACTTTGACCAAGTGACGCAGAGACCGTTTATGTGGAATTAAAATATAGTTTAAAAAATGAAATTAAAATGGCTCCAATAAAGAAAGACTTTCTCCTCCCTGGTTTTCCTGCAGCTCGATCTGAAGCCAAGAGGAGAGATCCTGATCATCTCAACCCAGAGTGATGACTGTTTCCGGCCTGTTTATATCCACACCTACTCTATCTATCTATCTATCTATCTATCTATCTATCTATCTATCTATCTATCTATCTATCTATCTATCTATCTATCTATCTATCTATCTATCTATCTATCTATCTATCTATCTATCTATTTATCTAAAGGGAAAGCATTATAGTTCCCCTTTGATCACTACTTGTATATATGTCTGTTACTATGTGCAACCTTATCATTTACTATCTCCTTTCCAATCCTTTCAATATTTTTTCTCCTTTTATAATTGAGTAAAGTATCCATTGGATGATGCCCTGTTCAAACCACTTAGAGGGGTTTTTTTCATCTCTCGATCACATTTTTCTGTTGTTTGTGTATATCATGTATATTTGTATCTTTTGAATATGTGTAAACAATAAAAAACATTTGATGAAAAAATACCAACAGCTGGCCAGCAGATATCACCGTTTTGTTAGTTTCAGACGCTTTAAATGACACACATGCATCTAAACATAGAATTCAACACCTCTTATTATTCTGTCGTTTGGTTCCTCCTGGACTTTTTGAATAGACCTTTTTACATTTCCTGGGGGCCTGGTTTTTCTTCTATCTTTTTTGTCTTCAAAGTGAATTTCTGAATACTATAGACTTATAATTGTATTCAATAGAAGGCAGACATTTTATCTCCAAAACTTGGTAACTCACACAAAAACAATCTAGACAGATAAATGGCACTACAAACTACAAATTATGTATTTTTGATATGAGGTGAAATGTCTCTTTAACAATGAAAAAAAGAAAGTAATTATCTGTCTGCTTAATGGAAAGTTAAAGTCATGATGGAAGGATGAAAGATAAATGTATATATGTATAAGATAAAGTAATAAATGTAACATTTTTCCATAACAGAGCTTTCCCATTTATAGTCCTAAAAGCAGGAAATGTTCATTTGTAGCCCTAAAAGTTGAGAAAATTGCTTTTTTTTCATCCCTACTCACAACTCTCTACTGCAAAATGTGAGGAATGAGACACAAACCGTCACTTTTCACTCCAAGCAGTCATTTATTCTGGTAATAAAATGATAACAGGTCTCACACAATCAGTTTCATAGTAATAAATTCCAGAAAACACAGAAACAATCAAAGAAATAACTGAAGATTTACTACATCATCATAAAAAGTCATTGCTGTGGTCATTAGTGTTACATACAATACATTTTTGACAACAAAAACAAACTCATTAAGGTGTTTTTACCTGAGTTTATATGTATCAAGCTGCCACAGAGAAACCGATTGGTAACAGTTTGGGGCCCAGCAGAGGGCGCTTACACATAAAACACCAGTCCCAGCGATAAACTATGTAATAATAACAATAATGAAAATAATAATGATACTGATACTACACTACTAATAATAATACATCACATGCAATACAAATAGTAAACAACATGATATTAAAATATAAAGGTGACCAATAATACAATTAATTTCCAGTAATAATAGCAAGAATTGTCCAGTAATAGAAAGTAGAACCATGAACTCACATTCAAACCAAGTTCTTGTCTTTAATCATCTGTTTTGGCTGCTCTGTTTACGATCAAACCTCATCAGTAACTATTCATAACTATTTGTTAATTTAATGCATGTTATGTTATGCATGTTGACATGAGAAGCATCGATAACTGTGCTCTTTCTAACTTAATCAACTTAGGAAAGTTGAGTTTTTTTGTTTTATGTTGGTTATTTTCAAAGTATGTCAGACATTAATAATCAATCTTGAATGATTTTTTTTTAAAGTGAAATAACTCAAAGAATAAAACATCAGGTACTTAATGGAATTGTAAAGACAATATAGTGCAAAGTTCACAGTACTCCTTAGTTAAACAATACTTAAGAGTTCTATTTAAACTCCAAGATTGTTGCCCCTTTATTTCCTAACTTCACATCTTCACTTCACATCACTTGTACTAACATACACTGTATTTATCTGTTTGTAATGTACTGGAGCACCGTTTAAGAAAAATTACAGTGTAAACAAGAAATAATTGACTGTCTAACTTGTGGAGCTGTAATCTAAAGTGTTACCAAAAGTACAAAAGTATTTTTACAAGATGGCTCAGAATCAAGAGTTTACAAAAAGATAAAACTGGCATTTTCCTTTTTGGACCAATCACATGTCTCCCTGAAGGCAGAAAGATAAGATAAGAAACATCTAAAGTTAATTTCTAAATGAGGACAATATCAATCAGCTTTTGTTTTAAAACTTGAGATAAAAAAACCTTCATTGTAGAACAAGTCCAAAGTCTTTATGGCGGCCCTTCATGTGGGGAAAGTGACATGGAGTTCACTATGGAGGAGAATCACAGAGAGCATCATTAGTGGTAAAAGATGCAGGTTTGTTAGCGGTGGTTCTCCACTGTTCAAGCAGCTTCTGCATTTAGAAATCTCCAGATGATCATTAGATGGAGATTTGTCTCCAGTTGTCTGGTATTGTGAGACTAAAACTGACTTAAACCTTTACACAGTATCGTATATTCCAGAAATATTACATTAAATTTAGATTTTCACACTTTTATAATTGTACAAATTTTAAGTATGTTAGACACTTGCTGTATTTACATTTACATGAACATAAAAAAGACACTAAAGCTAGATCTCATCTTAAAAATAAAAGAATGATAGTAAAAATGAAAAAAAAAATCAAGCTGATTAAAAAAGGGAAAGAAATCCTGATTTAAAAAACAGGCTGCTGCTTCAAAAGTTTGAAGTTCCACATACCAAATTTACCACAGTCCCTTTTATTAAACAGTTATGGAGGGGCCAGATAATTCAGCTAATCTGAAATCTGAAATCTGGACTACTTTAAACTATTTTTTTTTTTTTTTTAAATAATGTGAACTTTTTTTTTAAAGTAATATACCAAGAAGATGGGATGATGTGTACAAAGAAAAAAAATAAATGAAAAAAATGACTGTAGTTTCTATTTAAAGCTTAAGGCCTCAGTATGCTATTGTTTTTCAGAAATAGTCTATTTTTCTCAACAAGATTTGTATTTTTGTAATTTAGATTAAAAGCCAATATTAGTCCAAACAGCAGAACACAAAAAGTGCAACGTTCCACAGAAAACTAAAGGTCATCGTCAACTTTGTAATCTTCAATCTCCAATCCCTCCGACTGCATAAACTTCCATCACAGTTGTGTCCATTGAACTGCTGGTCTCAGTCTCAGTGTGCTGTGGAGGTTTGATACAGAGAGCTCATAAACAAACAATACAATAAAATCCACAAGATATGCAGCAAGAGATTGGACGTAATTATAGTATCATAAACAAAATGTTCTGAAAAGTACTAAAAGATGTTATGCAGTAAAATGTTCCCTCTGACTGATATATTATTAGATAGGCAACACATCTTCATATAAAAATGACAGAATAGGTCTATTTCTAAATGACATCTAAATGTTCAGTGCCTTCTAGAGGACTGATGAACCATCCAGAAGAACAAATGATGTTTTATGGTGTGACAACACTGTGGTTAAGGTCTGGTTATTAAGTAGCACACAAGCAAAAGCACCTCAAATTTGTACTTTACAGCACAGTACAAGTACAGTACTTCACTTAATGTACTGTTAATTTCTGCCACTCTATTTAGTTACACTTTAACACTTTGTATTTATCATTTATAATCAGCTAATAAATAGTTCACAACAAATATAACACCTGTGAACACAAACTGTTGTATAAACATATAATGAATGACTAGATGGTGAAACACAGTTGTAATACTATCAAATGTGTCTTCATAGAAGATATAATAGGAGAAGATATAATTGTTGAAGAATACTGTGTGTATTAATAAGCACATGTCTTTATGTCTGCTTATTACTCCATTATAGTGTGTTATAAACCATTTTGTGCTGCTTTTAAATGTTAAATAAGAGGGACTTCTCTGTGTTCTGGAAAATCCCACATTTACCCAACAAGGACACAATTAGCTTAACGCTGCCTCCACCTGCAGAACATTCAAATAAGCATTTTATGACACATTTTATCCACACAGTTTTGTTTCATGTACAAAACTGTGTGGATATGAAATTCAACAGATACACAAGTTATAAACAATCAATAAAAAACAGTGACATGTAAGTACCATCAGAAATCCATCATCACTGAAGTTGAACTACTTTTTTTTTACCTTCTACCACTGAACTCAGATTGGTAACTTGTCCCAGGTTCATTGTCCCCTCTTTTGCAGGAGGGGTTGAAACTGTTTTCGTCTTCTTCTTTCCTTTCTGCTTCGCTGGTTTCTCTGTGTGAGATCATGGAGGTTTTTACTGAGTTAATTCAGTTTGACAGTAATAAAGCAACCACATCTCCAGACAGAACACTGCTACTGGACAATTCTGCAAAACCCAAACTACATTCAATGACAACATCAAAAACATACGTCACACCTTTGTAGGATTTCAGGCTGATATGTTGGTATACTGCTGTAGATGGACATATCACACACATCTAAGCATATTTAAACAGAGCAAATAAAATGTACTGACAAAACAGAGTCTTGATAAACTACACAAACATTAATAACATAGACCTTTAAGTTTCACTAAATTACAGTAGCCTGGATGATGTAACAGAAGACATTGTGTTGTCTCAATAATTTTAAAGTATAAGCTCAAAGTGTGAACTCACTGAGTGACATTTTCAAAAAATATTGACAATATTAACTAGACTAGTTATGCCAATTATGCCATCAATGTTTCTGAGGACATTAGAAAGAGAACTAACACTTTAATATTGATATCCAGTTTATTTTCAGCTTTAAGATTGACGATAGCGTAGCGGTAACATTAGCTATGCTAGCTGGCTAGCACGTTTATTTACTGCTCCTGCAAGCATCTTTCTTTTTGTCTCTCTCTCTGCTCCACCCTTCCTCTGTTTCACACTGTCCGTCTTACTGCTGAGTCATTTATCTGCTCTAAATGCTAAACCTGTAACACTCTCTCTCTTTACTTCTATCACCTGGCTGTCACAGCACAGGGCAGTGTTACATTCATGGTCAAAAAAAAAAAAAAAAATCTAAAGTCTGCAGCAGGCCTGCTGGACCATTTAACAGGCCAGACCACCAGGAAATGTCCCGGTGCTCCTGATTGCCAGTCTGGACCTGTTATTGATTCATTTTAATATATTTGTCAACAGCAATAATTCTGCCTGTAGAAACCCATAACTGAAAACTGCTGTATTAACAGATAATGAATGACAATATAGTAAAACACAGTTGGAATAATATAAAATACATTGTCATAGGAGAAATTATACTTGTTGACAATTACTGTACATTAATAAACACAGCATAGCTACATTATAGTTATTAACCATTAGTATGCTGCTTTTAAATGTTAAATAAGGGAGACTTCTGTGTTCTGGGTAATCCCACTTCTACATAACAAGGACACAGTTGGGTTAAAGCTGGACTCCACCTGCAAAACATTCAAATAAACATTTTATGAGGGAAAGAAGTGAAAATGAAGACTCACGAGATCTTGAATCACTGCTGGAGGTTTGTTGTGTGGCATAAACATCACTTGCACTGAGGTAAAAAAAAACAAACAAAACAAAATGAAACAAAAATAAAGACCGAACATTTTCATTACCAAATATCCAGCAGTGTGTATAACAGGAGTGAAGTGAGAACCAAAACTGCATTTGCTGTTTGATGCTGAGCAGGTAGTGTACATTGGACTTTTAGAGTGTTTTTTTGTAAAAACAGCTGCTTGCTGCAGCTGGAAACAACACTATGAGAGCACTGAGTGAACTGAAACAGTAAAGCTGCTGATAATTCTCTGTAGGTTCATCACTATGAGTCACAACCAACACATTCAAACTGACAACTCATACATGAATGTGACAGATAATATTCATTATAACAGCTTTTGGTACAGTACTTTAGTAAATGTACCTCCACACTAAAACACACTAGACTGAGTTAACTTTACTGAGTAGTGATCTGTTATTTTGACCCAGTGTTACACACAACAAGCTAAAAACTGTCACTAATGTATTGTTTCATGTACAAAACTGTGTGGATATGAAATTCAACAGATACATGAGTTATAAATAATCAATAAAAAAGAGTGACATGTAAGTACCATCAGAAATATCATCACTGAAGTTGAACTACTTTTTTTTTACCTTGTTGTCCCACTCTGTGAATTCAGACGCTTCCTGTGTCTCAAGTTCATTGTCCCCTCTTTTGCAGGAGGGGTTGAAACTGGTTTCTTCTTCTTGTGGCCTTCCTCCTTCGCTGGTTTCTCTGTGTGAGATCATGGAAGTTTTTACTGAGTTAATTCAGTTTGACAGTAATAAATTTATAATCATGAGTTCAGATGACTAAATGTCCAGTGCATTGTTTACTTAACTCATCAGATTAAGTTATTTAGAAAACCATATAGTCCCTAGCAGGAACTGTATTAAGTTTCAAATTCTCCATAATTCCCTTTTCTTTCTTCATATGTCTCTTTATACATCTCAGAGTCTCAGAGGAGTCAGTTTGTCTTTTCTCTGATCAAAATTCAGACAACACAAACTTGATGAAGATAAGGATGCACTTCAGAGCCTTTTTGCACCCTCACTGTTATTTAGAAAAGCTGGCCCTGACTATGTTGGTGCTCTAGTCAAGATTTTAGATTGAAGCCTCAGAAAGGTTCAACAATAGTTCCTCCAATCCTTGAACTCCAAAAATGAATTCACACTAAAATGAAATACAACAGTGGAGCCTCGGGCCCAGACAAAGTCCTCCCAGTCCTCTGGACAAAAAGACAAACGGAGGTCAAGGTGCTATTGAATGCGTGTTTGGTGGTCTGGGGATCCCCACTAGGAACATTTTAGTTATAAAGACTTGATTTCCTGCATTCTGGTGAATTTTAGTGCATGTGAATAACAAACTAATGAACCAACAACTGTTACGTACAATGTACTGTTATGAACCTCAAATAAAACCAAAGGTACATATTATAAGGAGGGAAATGACACAATGACTAACTTCTAACCAACATTTATTAAATAATAAATAACTAAATAAACATCTAATATACTAACAAAATCTTGTAACTGCAGGTTGCTCTGATGTAGTGGGCTTCTTCTTCAAAAAGAAACAGTTAACCATCAAAGCTTAAAATAGGTTTAACCTTTACCCTAATTAGTGACACGGGCATGAGTCATTATGCTCCATAGCTATGCAATAGCAATGCTATGGAGCGTAGTGACTCGGGCAAAGCCACTTCTTATTATTCCTCTTCCATTACAAAATTTCGGCGCGTAACTAGTCCCGCAGCTTTGAGAAAACCCATGCAAATTATACGTCAAACCGTGTGGCTCGTTCGGTAATGGTGTGCTATGACTTTTGGTGAAGATATCGAAATTTTTCATGACTTACGTCTTACGTTAGGGGTCAAAAAACGTCCACATTTTAGGGGCAATTTCAAGCTTCAACTACTTCGCCATACTTTGAGCTACAGGCTTCATTCAAACTTTAAAATGTTCACAAAGTTGTCAGCTATTAAACTTGTATTCAACTTTTTGAGTATTCTTTATACTTTTTGATCTGTGACTTTTAAAGTTTCATGCGCAATTTTAGATAAATTTTGAGTTTAACATTAGTGTGTATTGCTGGAATGTTCAGAGCTAGAGTGCGTGATGTCATCGCTTAGAGTGGAAGAAGCTGTTTAAATTTTTCTGAAAAATTTCTGGATAAATCGTCCTTTCAGCCACATATTTTGGTCTACACAAATATTTTTTTCCACAGTAGTGGGCACACTTGTGCTCTGTCATTTAAATCACCAACCGTAGCTCAGACACAAACAGAATTTGAACTGTCAGCCCTTTTGTGAAGGGTTTACCGGCCAACTGTCCCATAGACTCCCATATTAATTAAGGAGGAGATTTCAGGAGGAGAGTTGAACCGACACCCTTTTTTCTCTCGCTCTCCTGTCAACATTTTTGGGTCTAGGGACTTGAAGATCACCAATATTGTGCAGAAAGATCTTGTGGTGGTCCTGGTCTGCTCAGATTTCTGATAGGACTTACGGTTCTTTTACAAAAATGCCTTTTTTGACATGCATATACATATACATATATACACATATGTGTGTGTGTGTGTGTGTGTGTGTCTGTACATACACACACACACACACATATAACACTGTAACTGAATGATGTCTTCGTTATTGTAGGAAGGATGACATGAGATCCAGGAGGACCACAGCAGAAGACAAGTAAGGAGCATTTATAAATGTATCCATGAGGATGAGTTTAATTTGAGTTAATTCATGCTACCATAATGTTGTCTGTCTTACTGATTTCTTTGTTTTTGTGTATTTTCAGAGAACATGCAAGACGATCACCCTGCAGCCAAATTTCCCTCCTCTGTCTGTCCCATAAGAGACATCCCACTTCTGCTGCTCCTCCTAAAGTTTCTTTCATTTTGTCCATGTAAAAGGTTTTTTTGGGGCAGTTTCTCTAATCACATTTGAGGGTGAAAGGGCAGATTGTCATATAAATAAACACATGAAAAACAACTGTTGGTCTAAGGTGTGTTCTGTTTCAATGTTTGAAATGTATTAAGAAATGTATTTATAACGTACAGATGTGCTCCTGATGATGTAGAAAACCCATAAATTATATTTATTATGTACATGTTGTGACTCCACATCATGACTTAAAAGTCAATGTAATATATAGTATTATTAGAATTATATATGTTTATATATATTTTTATGTTTTGCGTATACATGATACAGAAAAACACACTAAGTGTAATTATTGATCAGCACTAATAATTAACGGCCATACCACTGAAATCATAACAGCATCAATGACACAAATACCATCAGCTCCTCCCTGATAAGTGTTCCCCATCAGCTGCTGGGCTCCCTCACACATGACCCACCGGCACCGGCCCGTGTCACTCTCAAAATTTCTGCTGCAGGAATTTTCTAGTTTTAACCTTAAAATAGGTTAAAATTATGAGCTCAAAGTATGAATTCACTGACTGACACTTTCACAAGAACGATTTAATTTTCAAATAATATCAACCACATTAACTAGACTAGTTAAGCCATCGATGTTTCTGAGGACATTAGAAAGAGAACTAACACTTTATTAATGATTCTCCAGCTTCAGCTTTATGATTGACGGGGGACGATTATGATGTATCAGTAACATTAGCTATGTTAGCTGGCTAGGGTGTTTATTTACTGCTCCGGCAAGCGTTTTTGTCTCTCTCTCTGCTCCACCCTTGTTATTCTTTCCACTGTCCATCTTACTGCTGAGTCATTTAGCCGCTCTAAATGCTAAACCTGTAACACTCTCTCTCTTTACTTCTATCGCCTGGCTGTCACAGCGCAGGGTAGTATTTGTTATAAACTTAAATAAACACATAAATGAATGAATCTGCAGCCTGCGGCGCGCCTGCCGGACCATTTAGCAGGCTATTTTCAACAACTATAACTGTCTGTGGACACTCATAACTGAAAACTGCTGTATTAACAGATAATGAATGACAATATAGTAAAACACAGTTGGAATAATATAAAATATGTTGTCATAGGAGAAATTATACTGTTGACAATTACTGTACATTAATAAACACTTAATATGTCTTTATAACTACATTATAGTGTGTTGAACCATTTAACCATTTATATGCTGCTTTTAAATGTTAAATAAGGGAGACTTCTCTGTGTTCTGGGTAATCCCACATGTACCTAACAAGGACACAGTTGGGTTAAAGCTGGACTCCACCTGCAAAACATTCAAATAAACATTTTATGAGGGAAAGAAGTGAAAATGAAGACTCACGAGATCTTGAATCACTGCTGGAGGTTTGTTGTGTGGCATAAACATCACTTGCACTGAGGTAAAAAAAACAAACAAAACAAAATGAAACAAAAATAAAGACAGAACATCTTCATTAAAAAATCCAGCAGTGTGCATAACAGGAGTGAAGTGAGAACCAAAACTGCATTTGCTGTTTGATGCTGAGCAGGTAGTGTACATTGGACTTTTAGAGTGTTTTCTCTGAAAACAGCTGCCTGGTGTGATCCAAATGATACTATGAGAGCACTGCTTGGAAATCAGTGAACAGAGTTACTGAAGCAGATGAACTTCCTCTCAGTGCTGCTGATGGTCTGCAACTAAACCAAATATCATCACTGATGGTGAGCTGATTTTTACCCTGCTGCGTTAGGATGTCCCTGTTGGTTCTGTGGTTGCTGCAGAATTTGCATCTCCACACCTCTCTGATCCCCTTGATTCCCTGTGTGAGGTAATGGAAGTTTTCCTTTAGTTAATTCAGTTTGACAATAATAAAGCAGCTGTACAGACAGAACACTGCAAAACCCAAATTACATTCATTGGTAATGTTTTGTCTTGTCCTCTACCAACATTTGGTGAAGGTAAAGATCATGGTTATGTGGGGCTGTATTTAGGTGTAAGTGAACTACTTGGTTGTCTAAGATGAAGACTGAATACAGCTCTCAAGTGATCACATGATTGATCACATGAAGGAACAGACAATCAGGGGTTCAGATTGACAGTTCATCTGCTGTAATGTACGTTATGTTTCACTCTTCCTTCTTGTGTATTTTTTACTGAAATGAGAAGACCACTTCACCATAATGCAGAAGAAAACTGAACAAAGACTATTATTTCTAAAGCAGTTTAGTAATTGTCAAAGATTATCACAGTTCTACAAAGCTGTAATACAGAGTGTGCTCATTTATTTAATAACTGTAAGACATGGAAATCCTACAGTCAAGGAGAAAAAACTGCTTGGCAGAGTCGTACCTACAGCTTCAAAAATAACTGGCTGTGAACTCCTTACTATTTTTGTGGGGAATGGATGTCTGGAGACATCAACATGTCTAGAAACATCCCTGTAGTTAAAGTTAAATATAAAGTGAACAAACTCCTCGCTACATCAGTAAAACACGACTTCCTGTCTAGACACTAAACATTTGGCAGCTGATGTAAATCGTGAGGTGAGAAATTATTATGAATGTAATTCCTAGAATACTAGACTGATGAATAAGGATTCATACTACTGTAGATGGAAATATCAAACACATTTCAACATATTCAATGTGAATTATAGCAAGTTTAATGTAAAACATGGGAGGCAGGCCATTTAACAGGCCAGGCTACCAGGAAAAGTCCTGGTGTTCCTGATTGCCAGTCTGGACCTGTTATTGATTCATTTTAATACATTTGTCAACAACTATAACTCATAACTGCTGTATTAATATATAATGAATGACAATATAGTAAAACACAATTGGAATAATATAAAATATGTTGAAATTATAGTTGACAATTACTGTACATTAATAAACACTTTATATGTCTTTATAACTACATAATAGCATGTTAAACCATTTATTAACCATTTATATGCTGCTATTAAATGTTAAATAAGGGAGACTTCTCTGTGTTCTGGAAAATCCCACTTCTACATAACAAGGACACAACTGGTTTAATTCAAATGAGGATTTTTTTGAGGAAAAGAAGTGATAATGAAGACTCACCAGGATTTGGATCACCATTGTTGCCCAAAAGTCCGTCATCTTCACTGAAGTAAAAAAACACACAAGACAGAACATCTTCATTACCAAATATCCAGCAGTGTGCATAACAGGAGTGAAGTGAGAACCAAAACTCTGCTCTGATCAGGTGTGTACAGTTGGATTTTAGAGCTTTTTCTGTGCAGCTGAAAACGACGCTATGAGAGCCGCTGAGAGTGAACCAGAACAGTAAAGTTGCAGCTGGACAGATAAACAAGGAGCTGAAAGTCACTATAAAGCTCAGTAAAGCCGAGAGGAGCTGCAGAGTTGCTGATAATTCTCTGTAGGTTCATCACTACGAGTAACAACCAACACATTACACAGTGATCAGATCATATATGAATATGATAGATAATATTCATTATAACAGCTTTTGGTACAGTACTTTAGTAAATGTACCTCCACACTAAAACACACTAGACTGAGTTAACTTTACTGAGTAGTGATCTGTTATTTTGACCCAGTGTTACACACAACAAGCTAAAAACTGTCACTAATGTATTGTTTCATGTACAAAACTGTGTGGATATGAAATTCAACAGATACATGAGTTATAAATAATCAATAATCAGTGACATGTGAGACATTAGAGTAGATTATAACAAGCTTTTAGTTTCAGTAAATAACCAACAATAAGACTAAAACTGGGTCAGAACAACTGTTTGACCCAAATTGGGTCAAATAATAATTTCTATAAAGATCATGAGCAGCTTAGAAATCAGTGAACAGAGTTACTGAAGCAGATGAACTTCCTCTCAGTGCTGCTGATGGTCTGCAACTAAACCAAATATCATCACTGATGGTGAGCTGCTTTTTACCCTTCTGTGTTAGGATCTCTCTGATTCTGATCCCCTTGATTCCCTGTGTGAGATAATGGAAATTTTCATTTAGTTAATTCAGTTTGACAGTAATAAATCAGCTGTACAGACAGAACACTGCAAAACCCAAATTACATTAATTGGCAATGTTTTATTATGTCCAACATTTGTAATGATTTCTTCTACAACATCTGTACTATGCCAACATTTGGTGAAGGTAAAGATCATGGTTATGTGGGGCTGTTTTTAGGTGTAAGTGAACTACTTGGTTGTCTAAGATGAAGACTGAATACAGCTCTCAAGTGATCACATGATTGATCACATGAAGGAACAGCCAATCAGGGGTTTGGATTGACAGTTCATCTGCTGTAATGTACGTTATGTTTCACTCTTCCTTCTTGTGTATTTTTACTCCCTGAAATGAGAAGACAACTTCACCATAATGCAGAAGAAAACTGAACAAAGACTATTATTTCTAAGGCAGCTCAGGAGTTTTGGAGTGTGAATATTAAAGTTCTACAAAGCTCTAATACATAGTGTGCTTACTTATTCAATAACTATAAGGTATAGAAATTCCACAGCCAAAGAGAAAAAACTGTTTGGCAGAGTCGTACCTGCAGCTTCAAAAATAACTCCTGTGAACTCCTCACATTTCATTTTGGTTCCATTAGTGGTTGTAGAAACTTGTATAAACTCTTTTAGCACATGCCCTTTAATTTGTCACTTTGAGGTTATGGGGGATGTTGTTGCATCAATGAGATATTGTAAAATAATTGTAACAGTATGGTTTTGACTTATTGTTTGTGTTTATGTTTATGTTATTATCTATAAGCAAACAGAAAATATTCCCCATCAACTGTAAAGTTAATATGACAATAAATTATTGAATTTTGAATCACTGTCTGTAACATCAAACAATAATAAATCCTTTAATACAACACAAACAGAGTGATACTCAGGTCCTTCATGTTTTGTGGCACCTGGATGTCTTGATGTCCTCCTGCTATATCCCTCATATATGTTATCATTTATCTATAATTTTGTCATCCTGTTTTTCCCATATAGTAATTTTGCTACTTGCTCTATTCTGTACACACAACATCTTTTACATGTGTGTCTGTTCTGGGAGAGTGATCCCTCCTCTCTTCTTCCTGAACTTTCTTCCACTTTTTCCCTGTTAATGGAACGTTTTAAGAGGAGTTTTTTTTACATTGACACTTTCATTTTATCCCTGTTAAAAAATGTTTTTCCATTTCTGAATCGAGGGTCTGAAGACAGAGGATGTTGTATCGCTGTGCAGATTGTAAACTCTCTGAACCAAATTTGTAATAGTGATTTTGGCCTTTATACTTTCTACTGATGAAACACTCCATATGAAAACAGCCAATAGTGTGGTCTTTAGAAATCACCCAACCCAAATCCAAATCTGGAGCACTGATGGATGTCTGGAGACATCAACATGTCTAGAAACAGCCCTGTAGTTAAAGTTAAATGTAAAGTGAACAAACTCCTCGCTACATCAGTAAAACACGACTTCCTGTCTTGACACTAAACGTTTGGTGGCTGATGTAAATCCTGAGGTGTGAAATAATCCATGATGAATGTAATTCCTAGAATACTAGACTGATTAATAAGGAGGCATGCTGCTGTGAAATACATTTCAACATATTCAATATGAATTATAACAAGTTTAATGTGGCAGGTCATTTAACAGGCCAGGCCACCAGGAAATGTCCCGGTGCTCCTGATTGCCAGTCTGGACCTGTTATTGATTAATTTTAATATATTTGTCAACAACTATAATTCTGTCTGGACACTCATAACTGAAAACTGCTGTATTAACAGATAATGGATGACAATACAGTAAAACACAGTTGGAATAATACAAAATATATTGTCATACCAAAAATTATAGGAGTCATACCGCTGTAGATGGAAATATCAAACACATTTCAACATATTCAATGTGAATTATAACAAGTTTAATGTCAAAAAGGAAAGCAGAAATAAGTGACTTACGTTGTCTATTTCTCCTCTTCCTGACCTCAACAGCAAGAACAACAAGAAGAACAACAACAAGAAGAACTCCTCCAACACTCAATCCAATGGTCAAACCCTCGCTGTCATCTGGAAGAACAAAAGAGAAGTTGAGTTGAGTTCGGGGAGTTTAAGTTGCTGCACTGCAGGTGTTTATTGTTTATAAGGGAACATTTGTTTACTGTGCTGTGGAAACTTTCTCTGTAAAACCATTATTACACTTTACAACTGCTTGTTTTCTGACTGTGCTGTCAGTCATTTCACTACTTCACACACATATGCAATCTGTCTTCATTACTGAAACATTTGATTTATTATTATTCATTAATGCTGACTATTAGGGTTGATGTCATGAAACGTAAATCACTTTAAACTCAAAACAAGAGATAAAAATGTGGTAAACAACTGCAAATTGTCATGAGCCCTCCCTCTCTGCTTCTGTCATCTGCTGCTCCAGTCTCTGCTCTGTCTGATTAACCACACCTGTGTCTACTCCTGCACTCATCAACCTGCCAGCTGCACTGCATTCTCTGCTGATCACCCTCTGTATATAAAGCCCTGTCTTTCCGTGCCTCCTTGTCAGATCTGCAAACCAGCACCAGTTACCTGCCTGTCCTGCTTGACTTTGCCCCTGATCTCCTGCCCCGGTAAACTAGACCTGCCTTCCGCCTTACCTCTAAGAATACTGCCTAGCCCCTGACTGTACTGCTGCCACCATTCCCTCTGCCCAGTCCTCCCCTCTCTCTGTTGTGTGTGTGTATTTCCCCAGGAACTTCAGACCTTCGCTGAGTGGGCCCTGGAACCAACCCCGCCATCTCAGTGAGACGCCACTCAGCTCTGGACACACACCCACACACCCCCTTTCCCCAAACCCTTCAATAAACTGTTTAAACGTGACGCTTTTGTGGTCCTCTTCTGTTTGGTGTCTGACAGCAAATAATCTGTTTTTTCTGAAAAAACTAAGAAGTTACAGTTCTTACTTGTGCCATTCCGGTTGGATGTGTTGTTTTGTTCCTCTGTTAAAGCTGCAATGATACAAAAGAGCATTAAATTAGTTGGGAAGGACTGATAAAGACATACACACAAAAATCTGTACATGCATTTCATCATCACACACTTCCACTCAACTCAATCTGTTCTGTGCTCATTAAAGAAAAAACACAACTGTGAAGAATTTTAAGACAATTTCTATACTTTTTTTGATTACGACATATGGAAACGTTTCATGTGCACAGTAATGCAGATATTGTGAAACATTGCATTTAAAAAGCAAACTGGAACTGAATCTGAGTTTAACTTTATATACAATATCTGACCTGTCAGATGTAAAGAAAAAAACCCCAGAACATTTATTATTGTTAGATACTAACTGATCCTGTTAGCATGTTGGGAGATTTCAATAATTATGGAAGTTACTGCTGCTGTGTCTTGTGCATAAATGTGCACAAAGCCTCTCTTTTTGATGTGGAGAAGAACATATTGTTTTAAGAGGCGTGTGATCACTGAGGTATTTAATAAGTAAAAAAAAATTAAAACATAAAAAACATTCTGTACTTTTGCTCATGACTTTTAACAACTCTACACAATCCTCTGTTTAGTATAACTAAGGTTTTTTTTCTGGTCTTTTTTCTTTGTTGTTCTTCACTTATAGCAACTGTAAAAGAAAGAAGAAGATGAAGAAAAAAAAAGCTAAATTGCACTTTATTACTGAAGACATTCTTAAAAGACACCAAATATAGATGTGTAAAATCTCATCCATCCATGTTATCATCACATCAAAGAGGATTGCGTCTACAATGATCACTCTACTTTTATTGTCTCTTAACAAAGACCTGGTCTGCTATAAAAATAAACCCTCTAAACAGAATTTAATTCTATTTAAGTTGCACATTTTCTCACAATCCAAATCACTTTGTACTTGTGCTTAAAATGTGCTGTATAACCGTAAATCTTTGTTACTCTGTAGAACAACTGATAAGATATTTACCGCCTTCATTTGCTGGGTTGGTCGGTTCAGGGGTTAGGACTAAAAAAAAAAAAGAGACATAAGCATCAAATTAGTCAAAGGAGTCTACAGATATGGAGATACACATGGTAAACAACCAAAAATTTGTTGTCACCTGAAATTCAGTCACTGACAAATAGTTCACTATATTTACTGAAAAACATAACAAAGAAATAACCTTCATAATGTGCATACATTCAATATGTCCTCTAGAGAGGAAAATGGGAAAATGCATTAATGACTAATCATTGTGATAAATGGGCTCAGTAAAAGTAACGTTTAAAGTAAATTGAGAAATCTCTGAAAAATGATATGTCTTTAACAAAAGACAAAATGCTTCTCTATGTAACAGAAATCTGTCCTGATCGACACCTCTTTTAAAAGGATGCACCATCTTTAATAACAATTAATTAGTTTACTTTAAACTGTACCAACTTATTTTCATGATGGATTCTATTGTTTAGGGTAGTTCTTTCAATCGCTTTTTTTTGTAATTTTGGAGCAAAACTATTTTTGAGTAGGGTAAACATTTCTTATCTTTATCTATATCAGCAATTCAGCATTGTTAAAAACTGAGAAATGTTATTACATAAGCAGAGTCAGTGGTGCTGTTAGTTCTGGAAAGTGTTCATTTTTAGCATCTGAAAGTTTTCTTTACAGTAAGTGAGATTTTCACAATGGCAGAATAAGCTGTTTGGCAGCGGCAGAGAAGATTTGGTAAATTTTCATGGGTGCAACCCACATACTCAACTCTGCTGCTCATCTCACAAATGCATGTTCCTTATAAATGTGGCACAATTTAAAAGGGAAATAGACTGGCTTTCTAACATTATAAGATTTATTGCCATGAGGCATTGTTACAACTACCATCTACCAAAACAAATTTCCTTACTTTTTGTGCTATTTTTAGTTTGTTCATTGTGAGGAAAAAAGCACCAAAGTGTCAGTATTTTTTTATGGATAATTCATAATACTTATTCTATATTACTTTTACTATATATAGTAAACTATAGTGTTTCTACAGCTTTTTATTCTATACTAATTATGTGATTATATTATGCATATCTTATCTCAATGAAAATAACCAAATTCTCCTGCAGGTATCACAGTTTAATCTTTTGTCATTTTAGACACTTCATGATTCTGATGATATGGATTGTGATCAACTGTAATTATGACGTAGCTGACATCTGAAGACTTTTGGCAATAGAACGCAAACATGGTGGCTGCAGCATCACGAAGAACGCCATAATCATCACAACAAAAGATGAAAAAAGTCTAACCTCAAGATAACTGCATCTAACAGTGAGTAGCTGATAACCCTCTTACCTTATCTTTGAGGCAGTTTGTGTATATTTTTAGTAAAAAAAAACTTGATGAAATTGGTATGAGTCTTATTGTACTTACAAGTGACATTGATTAAGCATCTGATGTCCACTCCATTTGTAACCCTGCACATATATGTCCCATTAAGGGACGCTGACAGGTTCAGTGAACAGTACCCTCTGGACAGTTCAGTCAGGGAAATGGATGATTTGTTTTTAAAATCCTTCCTCTGTGCATCCAAATCAGGCCTCCCATTGCGATGCACATAGACATCGTCTTGTTCATTATATATCCACTCCATGGTCATGCTGCTGACATTCATTTCAGGCTTTGTGAAACAGTGTAGAATCACTTCCTTCCCAATGGTTGCTTTCATTGGTGAAGGTGAGCACTCTAAATGAAACCCTGCAGAAGAAACACACAATTACATTTTGACCACACAAGGCCTCTAGATAATCCAAGACAGAATATGAACAATGCTGAGTGTGCAGCAGAGTTTCTTGTTTATGTCAAACGCCATTTAGGATCAATATAAGATGTATAACTTCACTCATTAATGCAATGTAACTGGTAACATATCAAGAATGACAGTGAAAAGACTACATCACTGCATTCTGGAGCAACCAGTTAGAGCAGTGTATAAATTAGACACTGTGCAAGTTCTGTTAAACACAGTATTACTGTTTTCCCCCCGAGAATTATAAACACCCACACCACGCATATTGGCACATACAAATTAACTGGCATTTCCAGAGTGACACAACAGGTGACGGGTCATAAATATTAAGCCAACTTTCCTACAGAACTCACTTGTGTCTGCAGAAACTGCTTGCCAGAGTGTAAGGAAGAATACTGCAGTTGGTAAAATGACCAGCCAGCATGTCAGGCTCACTTTCCATTTCATCATTATGGTCTTCCCCTAATGAAGAGAGTGTGAGAGGGAATAGAGTGTACAGTGACAGTTAACGGCAAGGAACCCCTCATTCACAGATTTTTCTCTGTGGGGATTAATAAAATAACATTAAATCACGTTTTAAAATCTTGTTACACCATTACAATGCAGGGTATATAACCATCACAAATAATTTGGTTACAAAAACTAAATTTTCCATGATGCACACACATGCCCATTCTGTTAATGGATCCTTTTCATGGCAGACATTTTAGTGAGAAATCCTTTCCTCAGCTGGGTCAACTATCATGGTGCAGTCAATGTGTGTGTGGAGCAGGGCAAGACTATGGATGTATCAAGAGAATGGACATGATACTGCTGCTTAGCTTTGCTGCCAATTGTTCCCAGTAGCCATTTGTGATATTGCAGAAAAAAAAAAAAAAAAATCCCCCAAAAACATTTTCATCACAGACCACCATTATTAAAGAGACATCAATAAATAGGGATAAAATGATTTAATCCTGTAGCTCCTCTAGCCTTTCCAAATCGAACTGAATCAATGTTAAAAGTCATCACTTTCACATGATGGTGTTTGGCAAAAAATATTTTTGGGCAAGTGTGCATCACCTGACAGACCTGGAAGATGTAATTACATGTTTTGGCCACTATTTCAAATTGGCTTCACCACCGCCTTTCTTGTAATATATATAGTCCAATATAATCCAGTGGACTTAGAGATATAAATGCATGTGCCTGAGTCAGAGCAGGAAAAGTATCAATAAGTTCACACAATAAAGTTTTATTCAGTATTAATTCATCATTTAGCAGATTAATTTAATGATGATAAAGTGGAATCTGACTACAGCTACATTACATTTTAAATATATTTGTTCAGCCTTGATCTGACAGACAAAACACAGGAAAAAATGTAATTAAATAGACAGAAATAACTTTAACCTCTCAGTCTGATCCAATAATAATGTGTTTGGTGATTTGCACTTCAAAAAGGTGTCAATGTTACAGCATAATTTAAATTTTTAGACATATATTTGTATTTTGGCTCAATTATATTCAATTCTAATCAGTGACTTTATTTCAGCTACTAAAAATTACGCTCACTTGCAAACTACATTCTGCAGATGCACCACAATCCTGCTCACTCAGCAGGATTATATTATTATCATAGAAATTAGTTAGTGCGGTAACCGATCCATAGTTTAAGTTTGCATTAGCTAACACAGATCCACAAATTTTAAAATCTATAACTTGAGAGCAAAAAACTTGTGCTGGTTCTCTTATTTATTTGCCTGCTCCTGTATAAACTTGAGATTGTGTTTTGGAAGCTGCATGTTTTCCAGTAAAACGGTGTGCGTAGTTTCAAGGCCAAAGTAGGAACGAGGAACAATCAAATCAGGAAAATCGCCTGAACCCAAAACGACCAAACAATCTCCACTTCCAAAACTGCGACATAGTATTATCAACATGCTACAATAATATTAGTTTGCTGTAGGCTGCATTAACCTATAGTGTTCATTTGAAAATCTAAATAATTGGCTGATTATCGACATTTTTTTCAGGACGGCGAAGTCATGACCGGCCCTATTCTGTCTCCGATTTAACCTGATATTCTTACCCTAACCAATCTTACAAATCAAAAGTGACATAAGCGAGGAGGCAAAGTATGTTCATAATAAATCGAAAACAATAATTCAACAGATAATAAACAGATAATAAACACCCTCCATTAAAACGAAAGTGAAACACTTAGCCTGATACTCGGTAACACAGGTGAAACAGATTTCTTCGTGATATTATACAGTAAATAACTTTCTTAAAATAATAAACCACGTTACTAACTTTATTGTGTAGTTTGGTCACTGAACGAACGCCACCCGGTTCTCATCGATGTATGAAGAAACGATATGGCCCCACCCATGGGACGTAAATAAGCAAAGAGTACAGATAGAAAATGAAACTCTGGTGATGTAATTTTGGACATCAAATTCAAATTCAACACATCTTACGTGCCCAAAACATACATCCATCGCCCAAAATCAGCGCATCTCACAGCCAGAACAGAAGCGCAGTAGAGAACTTCTCAGGATAAGTCATAGGTAAATTGTATTGTATTGTATGTTTTTTTTTTTTTTTTTTTTTTTACAAACATTAACAATTGAACAGAAACTCAGAAAAAGTCTGTGACAGCAACCTTCCTTTCCTCTCAAGCATCACGTCACTCCATGGGACCGTTTCTGATGACAGTGACAGCAGCCTGTTATCTGTTTAACAAAAACCTACATAAGAACAAACATAAATAAAAACCTGCATCTGTATCATCCCAATTACCAGAACAAATCGTTGGCATTGAACGTTTCAGTAAATCACGGATACATTTAATGTCCATGTTTCAATGTTTATGTCCATGACCTCAAAGTCAAGCGTGACCCAATGTTACCCAATTTGTAACCTCTAAAGATGGAAAATTCTGATTCCAACAATAATGATGTAGTTATCAACTTAAACACCATTACCAATACTATGACTAATATTAACAAAAATAATAACTTATTTGTAGAACTGTCACTCAACTATTAAAAGTAGGTGTGCTAAAATTGCGATCTAAATTATATATTCTAACTTTTGTTAATTAAAAGTGTAGAATTCATCAGCTCAAAAATATCAAGCTGGAAACAAATATTAGTATTACACATTATTTTTGGCATCAGCTTCCCTCATTTTTGCAAGACATCTTAAAATAACTGCTGCATAATAACCTGACATGAAATGAATTTATGCAGGACAGCATTTAACAGAGGTAACATTTGTGGGGCCATTAAACTGTGGAAAGATTTTGGGACTGTAAATACGTTCAACAAAAGTTTTCACAGTGTTCACTCATTAATACGTTACTTTTAGGGACTTAAGGATCCTCTGACAGGGAAAGGGGTTGAGGCGGGAGGAGTGACTGCTGCCACCTGGCATTGGTATAGTCTGATGGATGCTGCACTGGATGGGTGCTCCAGGGACAGCACCCAATCTGTCTGCCTCTGGTAGTTGCAGCAAACATGACTACTACCCACTACAGGGGGTGTTGTCACCTCCCTGTCCTCTGCCCCTCACAAAGAACAGGCCAACCTGCCACCAGGAGAGAGGGCCAGGGTTAGCAAGAGGCTCCTGGACCTCATGAAGGAGCAGGCAGGTAGGAGTCAACAGCCTCTGAGAGGGCAGAGAGATGTTTATCACTCTTTGAGAAATTTGTAGATAAACTGTAGATTGTTGATAAACATGTACATGATCTATATTTAATGTTTCAGTTACTGTTCTCTTGTTCTGTTTTTATTCATGAATTCTATTCTGGTTATTTATATTTCGTTTAAAATATGTGTAGGTGTGTAAAGACAAATGTTTATTTAGTCCAGACATTTGCAGATGAAACAATTCTGATTCTGTAGCTGTGGTTACATCTTTAATAGATATTACCATTACCATCTCCGTGTATTATGCTAATCATCAGCTGTGCCTGTCAGCACCTATTGCACACTGGCCATCCTGGTTCAGGGGATCCTTCTGAATTGCCCTTCTGAGATTTCTTCCATCCCCCTCTATGAAGGTTAAGGTCAAGGAGATGTTGTAATGTAGGCCTGTAAAGTCTATTGAGACATGTGATGGGCTAAACAAATTAACTTTACTTGTTTCATTGTATAAAGCTTACCAGATTTGTTTCATCTGCAAATGAGAGAATGAACCTCTTTTGATATAAGGTAAGTGTGTGGAGTGTGTAGTAAAATGATTCATCAAACTACATTATTGGTTGCTATTTTATTTACCTACTCCCAATTGAATGCCAATTGAATGTACATGGATGATGATTTATCCTATTCATTCAGGTTTTCTTTTCTAGGATTTCACCACAAGGTGGTGCTGGGGTACCAACAAAAGTATCAAATGATAATCTTGACTGATGTGATCCAATTGTAAAACCAAATGGTATCTACAGTATCACTGTTACATTGGGGGAATCCTGTTTTATACTATTATTTCTATATACTGTATCATATTTATTTTGCTTATTTTCCATTATTATTATAGTTAAGTGCTGCTTTAGGTAACCAGTGAGACCGACTCAGCTGGCTTTGTGAAACAGGGCCTGTGGTTGTGGTCGACAAGGTTAACTGCCCTGCGCAGTGTGTCGCAAAGCGCAGCGCAAGTCGCATATAAGACCGGTGCATGTGTCATTTTCACGCCCAGCGCCCGCGTTGTTAAAATAGCAAAACAGCAAGACAGCTTGTCAAAATGATGACGACGCAGAGACTGTTTATGTGGAATTAAAATACAGTTTAAAAACATTTAAATTAAAATGGCTCCAATAAAGAAAGACTTTCTCCTCTCTGGTTTTCTTGCAGCTCGAGCTGAAGCAAGGAGGAGAGCTTCTGATCATCTCAACCCAGAGTGATGACTTCTGTTTCCTGCCTGTTTATATCCACAGCTACTCTATCTATCTATCTATCTATCTATCTATCTATCTATCTATCTATAGATAGATATGTGATATGTGATATGTCACTATGTTAATTGTCCATCCATCATTTTTATACGCAATAAATGTTGCAGTGGAGCTGTAGCCATTTTCTTGGTGCTGCTTTATTGAAAATGTACAGCTTGTGTGTGGTGTTGTGGTGGAAATGTGGTGTAGGTTAGTCCTATATATATTTGAAGACTGATGTGATGTAACTTTGAGAATGGATGTGATTTGTGTTTGAGTTTATTTAGTTCAATATAGCTGCCTTGTGGACTTTTCCCCTGAAATGTGACTTAAATAACTTTTGTGACCAGCATGGGGCAGCTTAGTTTGACCTGAGGTTTTTTCTTTGTATGTTTGAGTTTTTGTTTTGTTTTAATTTTGTTGTTTTTCTTTTGTGTGAAGAATATGACTGTAATACAGGCTAGACCAGGTGATGCAGATGAAAAGCTTTTGGTGGAAAGCAGGACGTTATATGGAAACGTTCAGGAAAAGATCTATATTAGCAAAAATGTAAAACACATACCACAAAGACTTTTGTCGAATGATGGTATAAAATAAAATGGTTTTAATTGGACAAATACTGACATGTTTTTACAGCCTGAGGTGATATTTTTAAAGCATTTTGAACAATGAACTGAAGAACTCAATGCACATGTAGCTGTCTTCCGCTGTCTATTTGGTTCAGCCTACCTAACCTGGTTGTCATGTTTCCTATGAGCTCAGGATGTGGTGGGCGAAACTGTACAAGAAGAACAGAGACAGCCTCGACGCAGGATGGAGGTCACCTCTCTCTGCCTCATACTTTGTGAGTAATTTTACTTTTTTCAAATATTTAAATTCCTATTCTCTCTCTTTACATTATTTTAATGCAGTTGATGTAATTGCTGTTTGCACAAGGAGAAAACCGTCAGTCAGTCAAGACTTAACCCTTACTTTACAGACAGTTACCTCTAGTTTTGAGTCATGTATTATGCCCAACAGATAATTGGCTGCCAAACGAGATTAATCTACTTAATACGGGTCCCTTGTTTTTCTTTATTCATTTAATTACACAACATAATATCAAACAAACTGTTTAAATATGGACAGTTTAACAATTAAAATTGCACACAGGAAACAGTTTTGTGAAAGGCTGCCTGTCAATGCTACCGTCAACTTGTATCAGCAATGATAAGTTCCGACATTTGATTGGTTTTTAATTTTGGCTTCGACAGCATGTCACATCTTGAAAAAAAGAAAAGCTCCTTTAGACCTCCTGATCAAAACCAATGACAGCACCTTCAAGCACTTGATGATTCGACTTCACAACATCAAGGAGCACGTAAAACATCTCTTCATCACTGCATTAATCTTGAATGACTTTAATATCCTCAAGTGCAACGATTATGGTTTCTTCTTTTGTATGTCACTCATCCAAAAGCACTCATGATTGGACATGTGGGTGACAAACAAAAGTAGCTTGTTACTTCTTTTTTGTTGTTAAAATACTGAAATGCATAAAAGCATTGTGAACTCAAGGTTTAAGAACTGGGACTTGACATGAAGCTTCAAAGCTATGACCTGACACTTACACTATTGGTCAAAAGTTTTAGAACAACCTAATTTTATATCTAAATTTGAGCAGTCCAAGTCCAGTGAATAACCTTTTATGGTACAAAGGTAAGTGGTAAACTAACAGAGGTGAAAAAAGTTCATCATATCATCAAAACCTTAATTTCAGTGTTTTAAGTAACAAAACAGAAAAAAACTGCTTTTCTGCAGCAATGGAAGTCTTGAAAGTTGATGAAAAAAATCCTACAGATATCCCAACTTGAGGCCATTGGCAGAGAGCAAGCAAAAACACCTGAAGCAGTGATCAATTAATGGGTGGTTGTACCTTTCACACCTATCACCCTTTCTGAGCATAGCATTAGGAGGGCTTTCGAGTGTGTGAACCCCAAGAAGACAGCATGACCAGGCGGTATCAGTGGGCAGGTCCTCAAAATATGTGCTAACCAACTAGTGCTGGTGTTCACAATGATATTCAACCTGTCCCTGTCTCAGTCAGTCATACTCATGTGCTTCAAGAAGTCCACCATCATTCCTGTGCCCATGAAAACAAATTCAGCCTGCCTGAAAGACTTACCACTCAGTGGCATACACCTCCGTAGTGATGAAGTGCTTTGAATGGCTGGTCAAGGATTATATCTACTCCTCACTACCCACTACTACACTTTACCTAAGGTCCCAACCGATCAACAGAAGATGCCATAGCACACATCATCCACACCACCCTATCTCACCGTGACAAGAAAGGGAATCATGTAAGATTACTGGTCATTGACTATAGTTCAGCATTTAACACCATAGCAACATTGCAAGAACAAAGGTAGGAGAAAAATTAAGGATCCCAACCATCCAGATAATGTCCTTTTGTCCCAGTGGGGAAGAAGGCACCGGACACACCAGACCTGCATGGAGAGGCTTGGGAAGAGTCTCTATCCTTAGGCCACTAGTATCCTAAATCCTGCTTAAGCACGCTCCCAATCATACACAATCTGTTTGTTTTGGTGGGATTACATTTCACTGTTATTGTACCATATATGATTACATGTGAATAGTAAACATGATTGCTTGCCTGCTTGCTTGCTTGACTGATTGATTGAATGACATCTTTCATCTCCTGTTTGAACCAGCGGCCACACTGAGCGTCCATCCTGACAGATCTCAGTTCTTTCGGTATGAACACATCTCTCTGAGCTGTACGGTGCCTGGAAACTCCAGTGGCTGGACAGTGAATGGAAGCACTTACTCTGGGAAACCTGTGCCGTGCAAGACTGGCTTGGGAGTCCAACGTGAACCCTCCTGCACCATTAAGAATGCCTTTCCATCAGAGAGTGGAGTGTACTGGTGTGAGTCTGAGCAGGGGAAGTGCAGCAACACCGTCAACATCACAGTAACTGGTATGCTCGAAAATGACTGTGTGTTCTGTTTTTGACACAGTGTTTATGCTCTACTAGAATAACACAGGGAAAAATCTGGTTATCAACATAAATGAAGACTACACAGTTAAACAATTAGGATGCCTTAAGTGCCTTTTCCCCAATCACTACATTTTTCTAAACCACCTACCATTCTACCATTCACTGCTCTCACTAGTTTTCAGCTCTCTGTTTAAAGTTTCACCCTTTATTGACAAGTTTTCCCACAAAAAAGACAAACCTTACTTGCCTACAAATTCCCATATAGTTGAGCTCCACAGGACACTTTGTTCTTCTCATAGGCATTCTGCCACAACACTGTTAGCTCCACAAAATATATAAACATATATATAAACATATTTTTTTGTTTTTTGACCATTAAACAATGTAAGAAAAATTAGAGTTTGTCATGACCATACTTGGGAAATAGTTGATTACTCTATCCAAGGCAACTGTGTCTTGTTTTTATTTTGTCAATTTCTTTCTGAGGTGTTGTATTTTGTACAGACTTTTCCCTATCTTAACTGTATTGTTTTTACCGTAAAACTGATATGAAATGGACTCTAAAATCTAAATGTTTGGCCTCAAACTATGCCAACTACAGTATAAAGAAACAATGACACTGGGTTTGCTCTTTTACATTTCAGCTGGTTTTGTGATCCTGGAAAGTCCTGTGCTTCCTGTGACGGAGGGAGAGAGTGTAACACTTCGCTGTTCCTACAAGACTCGACTAGCAAAGAACTCCACCTCTGATTTTCCTACTAAGTTCTACAAAGATGGTGCTTTCATTGGGGCTCAGCCTGTGGGACAGATGACCCTCCAAACAGTATCCAAGAATGACAAAGGCTTTTACAAGTGTGAACATCCCACAAAAGGAGAGTCTCCGCAGAGCTTTCTGGCTGTGAGAGGTGATGATGTTCTTTAAATACAGCGAGTGTATGATAGGACGTCAGCTCTAGTATTTAGTATTACAGACATTTGTCTGTGGAGAGGTCAGGAGATTAACAACTTTCACCATGTCTTTCCCTTTGCTGTACAGTTTGACAAATTTTTAGCGTTATGTGTTTCTTCACTGAGGAACTTCTGACAGTACAGGGTTGGCAGTACAGTACAGTTGGAAGTAGCAAGGCTACCAAAAAGTACTCGTACAAGACTACAAACATGAGAGTCTCCCTATATGAAAAGCCCAGAACTTATTATTTCTGTGGGCAAATTCATTGGGATTGTCTCTGTAGTTATTGGTCTGACATGCTTCATAGTCTGACACAGATTTCAAAGATTTTATTTGATACATCTCACTCAGTATGATGCAAGGACTTGCAAGATCTGAGTTATTGCCCAATGTTTTAGTTCCTTTACTCTCTTTCAAACATGCTATTTTTTGAATATTCATATAGCATTATGGATTGACATTTGTTTTATATTTTTGAGAAATCACTAAAATTTTGTACAGTATTTGACCTCTGATGTTCATTTTCTTCCTCACAGCTCAGGATTCAAGCATCCCTACCAGTCCTCCTTTCAGGCTGGTGTGCACCATCCTACTCCTCATCCTCTACAATGTCATCTTCATTGTGTGCATATACAGGTACCGAAAGTGGGCTCGAGGTATGAACATCTCATTAAACCCTTTCAATCCCAGACCAAAGACTGCATATTTTGTCCTATTTACAGTTTCTTCATTCAGAAGAACAGGAAAAAGCCGAATTTTGATGTGCACCTTTTTCTTATATTGTCGTACTTAAAAGGAAAATATTTGTGATTTTTTTTTGCTCCTAAGGACCGGGACTACTGATATGTTGGTTAGACGGGATGCCAGTGTTCTGCTTGGGATGATAGAGTTCATTCCTGTGTTGATAATATTTCTGTTGATCCCCTCTTTCTGTTGGTTCTCTTATCATATCTTGTGTTTATGTCTTTTTGAATATGTTTGGCATTTTCTAACATGCTCGGTCATGTGGCTGAACAAACCATTCATTATGATGCATATTAAGAACATAAGACTGTTTCTGCTGCCAAAGCAGACAAGAGATGTGGCATTTACAATTCACTGAGCAAATCAAGAGTGTTTGGATTATTTTTCTAATAAATGACAAAGTGTAAAAGCAGAGAAACTATCAGGAATCCCTTCAGTAATGAAAGAAACTAATGTTAGAAGCTTTGTTTAAAACCAGAATGTTAAACCTGGAACAGCAGGTGATTCTACTGACCTACAAAACAATTAAATTCACTTTATTGTAAACTTTGTACTCATGTCCCTCTAGGCATCATGTAGGAATGATGATGCTGAGTTTTCCAGTGATTTTACTGGTCATTAGTCAGACTGTTAACTGACTGATCTGATTGTCTGAAGTTAACCTGCTCGAGAGCAACATAGGTTACCATGGTGATTGTGATACCAGGAAACCAGTGAGACCGACTCAGCTGGCCCACTTGTCTGGCTTTGTGAAACAGGGCCTGTGGTTGTGGTCGACAAGGTTAACAGCAACAGAGATGGTTGTCACTACAACATGGGCAGGAATCAGGAAGTGAAAACTAAGGGCCCTATCTTACGCCCTGCGCAGTGTGTCGCAAAGCGCAGCGCAAGTCGCATTGCTATTTTAAGACCGGTGCATGTGTCATTTTCACGCCCAGCGCCCGCGTTGTTAAAATAGCAAAACAGCAAGACAGCTTGTCAAAATGATGACGACGCAGAGACTGTTTATGTGGAATTAAAATACAGTTTAAAAACATTTAAATTAAAATGGCTCCAATAAAGAAAGACTTTCTCCTCTCTGGTTTTCTTGCAGCTCGAGCTGAAGCAAGGAGGAGAGCTTCTGATCATCTCAACCCAGAGTGATGACTTCTGTTTCCTGCCTGTTTATATCCACAGCTACTCTATCTATCTATCTATCTATCTATCTATCTATCTATCTATCTATCTATCTAAAAAGCATTATAGTTCCTCTTTATTTAATTCTTTACTTGTATATATGTCTGTTACTGTGTGCAACCTTATCTCTTATCTCAATTATCTTAATATTTTTTCTCCTTTTATAATTGAGTAAGGTATGAATTGGATGATGCCCTGTTCAAACCACTTAGAGGATTTTTTGCACCTCTTCATCACATTTTTATGTAATTTGTGTATATCAGTTTAAACAATAAAAACTAAGCAACAGTTGGCCAGCAGATGTCACCATTTTGTTAGTTTCAGACGCTTTAAATGACACACATGCATCTAAACATAGAATTCAACACCTCTTATTATTCTGTCGTTTGGTTCCTCCTGGACTTTTTGAATAGACCTTTTTACATTTCCTGGGGGCCTGGTTTTTCTTCTATCTTTTTTGTCTTCAAAGTGAATTTCTGAATACTATAGACGTATAATTGTATTCAATAGAAAGCAGACGTTTTATCTCCAAGACTTGGTAACTCACACAAATATGATCTAGATGGATCAATAGCACTACAGGTAATGGGAAAACTATGTATTTTTGATATGAGGTGAAATGTCTCTTTAACAATGAAAAAAGAAAGTAATTATCTGTCTGCTTAATGGAAAGTTAAAGTCATGATGGAAGGATGAAAGATAAATGTATATATGTATAAGATAAAGATAAGATAAGATAATAAACATAATATTTTTCCACAACAGAGCATTCCCATTTATAGTCCTAAAAGCAGGAAATGTTCATTTGTAGCCCTAAAAGTTGAGAAAGGTGATTTTTTTTTGTCCTAACACGATAGCTATTCACAACTCTCTACTGAAAAATATGATGAATGAGACACAAACTGTCACTTTTGGCTCCAAGCAGTCATTTATTCTCGTAATAAAATGATATCAGGTCTCACACAATCAGTTTCAAGGTAACAAAGTCCAGAAAACACAGAAACAATCAAAGAAATAACTGAAGATTTACTATGAAGCTAAAATCAAGCAAGTGCAACACAAATTAAAACTAACTTCATAAAAAAGTCATTGCTGTGGTCATTAGGAATTCATACAACATACTTTTAACAACAAAAACAAACTTATTAAGGTGTTTTTACCTGAGTTTATATGTATCAAGCTGCCACATTAAAAAGACAAATACATCTGATTGACAAGAGCCGTGACACTGTTTACATAAAAGTTGGTAAACTCTTCAAGTAAAGGCGTGGACTGCCCGTCCACCTCAAGGTGTAGTTATCAGTCTTTACAGCTTGAGCACCCGGTGTGGAAGTTAGTATGCACACAGACTATCTCAGTGGGCTTTTCAGTGCAGTACAGTGCATGTGTCAACCTGTCCCTTTATTTCATGACGAAATATACCAAAATAATAAAGGAAAAGGAGGGCTGGGCTGGTAAAAGTTTGGGGTCCAGCAGAGGACGATACACATAACACACCAGTCTCAGTGGTGAACTATGTAATAATAATAATAACCATGAAAATAATAATGATACTGATACTACACTACTAATAATATTACATCACATGCAATACAAATAGTAAACAACATGATATTAAAATATAAAGGTAACCAATAATATAATTAATTTCCAGTAATAATAGCAAGAATTGGCCAGTAATAGAAAGTAGAACAATGAACTCACATTCAAACCAAGTTCTTGTCTTTAATCATCTGTTTTGGCTGCTCTGTTTACGATCAAACCTCATCAGTAACTATTCATAACTATTTGTTAATTTAATGCATGTTATGTTATGCATGTTGACATGAGAAGCATCGATAACTGTGCTCTTTCTAACTTAATCAACTTAGGAAAGTTGAGTTTTTTTGTTTTAAGTTGGTTATTTTCAAAGTCAGACATTAATAATCTTTTTTTTTTTTTTTTTTTTTTACAGATAAACAACTCAAAGAATAAAACATCAGGTGCTAAATGGAATTGTAAAGAAAATCTAGTGCAAAGTTCACAGTACCCATTAGTTAAACAATACTTAAGAGTATAAATTCTATTTAAACTCCAAGATTGTTGCACCTTTATTTCCAAACTTCACATCTTCACTTCACATCACTTGTACCAACATACACAGTATTTATGTGTTTGTAATGTACTGGAGCACCGTTAGAGAAAAATTACAGTGTAAACAAGGAATAATTAACTAATTAAAGTTGTGGAGCTGTAAACTAAAGCATTACCAAAAGCACAAAAGTACAAAAGCATTTTCACAAGATGGCTCAGAATCAAGAGTTTATAAAAAGATAAAACTGGCATTTTCCTTTTTGGACCAATCAAATGTCTCCCTGAAGACAGAAAGATAAGATAAGAAACATCTAAAGTTAGTTTCTAAATGAGGACAATATCAATGAGCTTTTGTTTCTAAAACTTTAGAGAAAAAAACCTTCACTGTAAAACAAGTCCAAAGTCTTTATGGCGGCCCTTCATGTGGGGAAAGTGACATGGAGTTCACTATGTAGGAGAATCACAGAGAGCATCATTAGTGGTAAAAGATGCAGGTTTGTTAGCGGTGGTTCTCTCCACTGTTCAAGCAGCTTCTGCATTTAGAAATCTCCAGATGATCATTAGATGGAGATTTGTCTCCAATTGCCTGGTATTGTGAGACTAAAATTGACCTAAACCTTTACACAGTATTGTATATTCCAGAAATATTACATTAAATTTAGATTTTCACACTTTTATAATTGTACAAATTTTAAGTATGTTAGACACTTGCTGTATTTACATTTACATGAACATAAAAAAAGACACTAAAGCTAGATCTCATCTTAAAAATAAAAGTGATGGTAAAAATAAAAAAATAATCAAGCTGATTAAAAAAAAGGGAAGAAATTCTGATTTAAAAAACAGACTGCTGCAGTTTGAAGATACACATACCAAATTTACCACAGTCCCTTTTATTACATCACAGTTAGGGAGGGGCCAGATCATTCAGTTAATCTGACTAACTGGACTACTTTTAACTGTTTTTTTTTTTTTTTTTTTAATAATGTGAACTTTTTTTGAAAGTAATGATGTGTACAAAGAAAAAAAATAAATGAAAAAAAATACTATATAGTTTCTATTTAAAGGTCAAGGCCTCAGTATGCTATTGTTTTTCAGAAATAGTCAATTTTTCTCAACAAGATTTGTATTTTGGTGGGTAATTTATGTTAAAGAGGCCATCATCATCTTTGTCTTCAATCTCCAAACCCTCCGACTGCATAAACGTCCATCACAGTTGTGTCCATTGAACTGCTGGTCTCAGTCTCTGTGTGCTGTGGAGGTTTGATACAGAGAGCTCATAAACAAACAATACAATAAAATCCACAAGATATGCAGCAAGAGACTGGAGGTAATTATTAGTATCATAAACAAAATGTTCTGAAAAGTATTAAAAGTGAAATGTTCCCTCTGACTGATATATTGTTATATAAGCAACACATCTTCATATAAAAACCACAGAAAAATGTATTTTCAGCGCCCTCTAGAGGACTGATGGGGACTAGAAAAACCATCCAGAAGAACAAATGATATTTTATGGTGTGACAACACTGTGGCTAAGGTCTGGTTAGGTTTAGTCAACAAACACTTGGTTAAGGTTAAGACATTCAAGCTGCAGACACTCACAGTATCTTTCATGGTGGAAGACACTTGGTTGGAAGTGGAGGTGAACAGTGGTCTCCTGCAGCAAAGGACACTTTTTGCCTTTTTTACTATCTTCTAACCATCCACCCTACCCCCACCTCCTGATAAGGAAGTCACCTTATACTGACATCACCATAGTGTAACAGTGTTACTTCCCGGGTCATAACTTCCACAGCTGCTAGATCACGTAAACGTAAGTATAAGTCATTTTTGCCGGCCTGAATTTTAGACCTAAACTGTTGTTTGTCTTGTGAGGACGGACTGGATATATGACATCATTAGATTATTAATAGTGAAGCATCAGTTTTAGAGCAGCATGTTACTGTTGTAGCTGCTGTTGACCCTCCAAGAGGTCAACAAATAAATCAGAGGGGTCATGAAATGATTAATGGGAGAGGAAATAAAAACATGTTTTCAGGGGATAATATTGGATAATTTACATTATTGGCCTAGATGCTGCTTTTTTGTTAGGAATGTAATGTTTAATATCTGATTGAATAAATATAACTGATGATGATGATTATTATTATTACTGATGCATTAAGCAGCATTTTAATGATTAACTACTTGAGGTGGGGCTAATTAGGCTACAATTAAATAAACATATTATTTTTATAAGTCATCATGTGGTTTGCATGTAAAATCAAATTCAAATTAAACTCTCACACTGACTCACAAAACAGCAACTAAAACAGTTCCCGTGTACCTGAACTCCCTCATCAAGGTCTAAGCTCCCTCTGCTCACTACGCTCAGCCAGTGAAAGGTGTCTGGTACCACAACAAGACCCTAAATCACTACCTAGACTCTTCTAGTCTGTAGTTCCTTGGTGGTGGAATGAATTATCAAACTCCATCTGATCCACAGAGTTCCTCTCAGTCTTTAAGAAAAGACTAAAGACTCCAGTTCTTTCACAAACACCTCTGCACTTGATGGACGGAAAAAAATCTGCTTCTCTGCACTGTCTGTTGGCACCTACATCCTGTTGTACTCAACCTTTTTCTCACCAGACTAGATCCTTGTTTGTGTTGTAACAACTCTCGGATGTTTGTTGCTTTGGATAAAAGTGTCTGCAATTGTGAAATATTTATCTTTAAAATAACTAAAACTATATCTTTCAAATGAATGTAGAGGCTTGCTTTTATTTCCACATCCAGCATTTATAGAGCGACATTATCATTCATTTGGAGTCGTGTCTCTGTCCACCTGGTGAATATAAATCCAATATGCTCCACTATGTTCATCAGCTAGTCTACAGCTAACTGTGTCTTTTTGCTGTTTGGTGCTGAGCAGGCAGTGTACAGTGGACTTTAAGAGCTTCTGTGAAAACCAAAAACGACACTATGAGAGCCACTGAGAGTGAACCAGAACAGTAAAAGTTGCAGCTGGACAGATAAACAATGAGCAGAAAGTCACTATAAAGCTTTGTAAAGCCGAGAGGAGCTGCAGAGTCACTGATAATTCTCTGTAGGTTCATCACTACAAGTAACAACCAACACATTACACACTGACAGCTCAGACTGTGGAGTTATACAAAATATTGATAGCTGCTTTAAGTACAGTGCTTAAGTAAATGTACTTATACAACAGTGAGTTAACTTTACTCAGTAGTAATCTGTTATTTTGACCCAGTGTTACACACAACAAGCTTTAACTAAAAACTGTCACTAATGTATTGACATGACATTCAACAGATACAAAAGTGACAAACAACCAGTGAAAAACAGTGACATGTAAGTACCATCAGAAATATCATCACAGCTGGCTAGCACGTTTATTTACTGCTCCTGCAAGCATTTCTTTTTTTTCTCTCTCTCTCTGCTTTACCCTTCTTCTTTTTCACACTGTCCATCTTGCTGCTGAGTCATTTATCTGCTCTAAATGCTAAACCTGTAACACTCTCTCTCTTTACTTCTATTGCCTGGCTGTCACAGCGCACGGCAGTGTTGTGTTCAGGGTCAAAATAAATAAATAAATAAATCTGCAGCCATTTAACAGGCCAGGCCACCAGGAAAGGTCCTGGTGCTCCTGATTGTCAGTCTGTGCCTATTAATGATTCATTTTAATATATTTGTCAACAGCAATAACTCTGCCTGTAGAAACCCATAACTGAAAACTGCTGTATTAACAGATAATGAATGAAAATATATTAAAACACAGTTGGAATCATATAAAATATGTTGTCATAGGAGAAATTATAGTTGTTGAAAATTAGTGTACATTAATACACTTAATATGTTTGTGTATTATGTTATGTTAATATGATCTTTCTAAGGCAGCTCAGGAGTTTTGGAGTGTCAATATTAAAGTCCTACAAAGCTGTAATACACAGTGTGCTTACTTATTTAATAACTATAAGGTATAGAAATTCCACAGCCAAAGAGAAAGAAACTGTTTGGCAGAGTCGTACCTGCAGCTTAAAAATAACTCCTGTGAACTCCTCACATTTCATTTTGGTTCCATTAGTGGTTGTAGAAACTTGTATAAACTCTTTTAGCACATGCCCTTTAATTTGTCACTTTGAGGTTATGGGGGATGTTGTTGCATCAATGAGATATTGTAAAATAATTGTAACAGTATGGTTTTGACTTATTGTTTGTGTTTATGTTTATGTTATTATCTATAAGCAAACAGAAAATATTCCCCATCAACTGTAAAGTTAATATGGCAATAAATTATTGAATTTTGGATCACTGTCTGTAACATCAAACAATAATAAATAAATCCTTTAATACACAAACAGAGTGATACTCAGGTACTTCCTGTTTGGTGACACCTGGATGTTACCCAGTGTCCTCCTGCTATATCCCTCATATATGTTATCATTTATCTATAATTTTGTCATCCTATTTTTCTCATACTAAAATTTTGCTATTTGCTCTATTCTGTACACACATCTATGTGTTTCTGTTCTGAGAGAGTGTTAAAGGAACATTTTAGTTTTTCCTTTTCTGAATCGAGGGTCTGAAGACAGAGGATGTTGTATCACTGTAGAGATTGTAAACACTCTGAACCAGATCTATGATTGGTGATGTTGGTCTATATACTCTCTACTGATGAAACACTCCATATGAAAACAGCCAGTAGTGTGGTCTTTAGGAACCACACAACCCCTTAGTAGACAAGGACCCTCCTCCTCACTAATCCCTATTTAACCCCTGATTATAATGTAAACATAAATCCCTCTGGAGCACTGATGGATGTCTGGAAACATCAACATGTCTAGAAACAGCCCTGTAGTTAAAGTTAAATATAAAGTGAACAAACTCCAGAAAATCAGGAAAACACGACTTCCTGTCTTTAAATACTGAGGTGTTAAATAATCCATTATGAATGTAATTCCTAGAATACTAGACTGATTAATAAGGAGTCATAATGCTGTAGATGGAAATATCAAATACGTTTCAACATATTCAATATGAATTATAACAAGTTTAATGTGGCAGGTCATTTAACAGGTCAGACCACCAGGAAATGTCCCGGTGCTCCTGATTGCCAGTCTGGACTTGTTATTGATTAATTTTAATATATTTGTCAACAACTATAATTCTGTCTGGACACTCATAACTGAAAACTGCTGTATTAACAGATAATGGATGACAATACAGTAAAACACAGTTGGAATAATACAAAATATATTGTCATAGCAAAAATTATAGGAGTCATACCGCTGTAGATGGAAATATCAAACACGTTTCAACATATTCAATGTGAATTATAACAAGTTTAATGTCAAAAAGGAAGGCAGAAATAAGTAACTTACCTTGTCTATTACCTTGTCCTCCTCCAGAGGTAAATGGCAAGAACAACAAGACCAACAACAAGAAGAACTCCTCCAACACTCAATCCAGTGGTCAAACCCTTGTTGTCATCTGGAAGAACAGAAGAGAAGTTGAGTTGAGTTCGGGGAGTTTAAGTTGCTGCACTGCAGGTGTTTATTGTTTATAAGGGAACATTTGTTTACTGTGCTGCAGAACTTTCTCTGTAAAATCATTATTACACTTTACAACTGCTTGTTTTCTGACTGTGCTGTCAGTCATTTCACTACTTCATACACATATGCAATCTGTCTTCATTACTGAAACATTTGATTTATTATTATTCATTAATGCTGACTATTAGGGTTGATGTCATGAAACATAAATCACTTTAAACTCAAAACAAGAGATAAAAATGTGGTAAACAACTGCAAATAATCTGTTTTTTCTGAAACAACTGAGAAGTTACAGTTCTTACCTTCAGATTTGTTGCTTGGGTCCTCTGTTGAATTTGTAATGACACAGAGGAGCATTAAATTAGTTTGGAAGGACCAATAAAGACATACACATTAAAATCTGTACATGCATTTCATCATCACACACTTTCACTCAACTCAAACTGTTCTGTGCTCATTAAAGAAACAAAACAACTGTGAAGAATTTTAAGACAATAACTATATTTGCTCTCAGTACTTTTTCTAACGTGTTTTCTTTGAAGATTAAAATTACAGCAGCTCAAAAGTGATCACATGATTGGTCACATGAAGGAACAGCCAATCAGAGCTATGGATTGACAGTACATCTGCTTTGTTGTACTTTTTTTTCTACAGCCATGCTAGCAGCTCTGTGAGGCTGTAGGCACAGTGATGCTTTGAGCTAAATGCTAACATGCTTATGTTTGGCAGGTAAAATGTTCACCATGTTCATCATGAATTGAACATGTGAGCATGCTAACATTTGCTAATTAGCACTAAACACAAAACAAGCTAATTGAAATATCATTTTGCAGGTATTTAATCAAACACCAAAGTACGGGATGAACTGAATTTTTGACCTAATGGTGGAGCTGGTGATTAGGATATATCCTGAAGGGAACATGAATGTCAATCATATAGACCATCCAATAGACTATTGGATTTTTGAGGCCACTACTGAAATAAGAATTTGATACTTTAAAATATCTAATAAAGATAAATTAGCTATAATATTTTTTACATTAATACATAACATGTACAAGAAATCTTGATTGTAATCTGTTAAATTCGTTTTGTGACAGATACAAACATTTCTGATGTTCAGTCTAAAAATCAACTTGTCAGTGTTTTCTGGTTGACAAACTACATCATAACACTGCTACTAACCTCAAAGCCAACTCAACCAATCAGACAGTTGTTGTTTTTGAGCACACAGGGTTTCTTGGTGCTGTTGAAGCCACTGAACTGTTGCTGTGTGACTAAGACAAACTTCCTTTGTTGGACAATAAAGACTTATTATAATAAAGATTTAGGCCCATTGTGTCACCTAATGTTTGTGCTTTCACTCTTGTGTATACTTTGTTCCTAAGTGGCCACCATATCAAACAGTGATAATAAGCTACACTGACACATGTAGTCTGATGTAGAGTTAGTGTCATTACTACTTACCAACAATCAGACGAACATCGCAGCTGGTTTGATTCTTTTCAGGTCCAAGAGAGCAGGTGTAGATTCCACTATCATTTTTATTAACTTGTGAGATTTTCACTGTAAGGTTCCCTTTGGCTAGTTCCTCTTTATCAAGAGTTGCTCTGCCTTTGAATTGTTCTGCTTGATTATTAAAATCAAAATCGTTGCTTCTGTAAAGGATGACAGTATCAGAACCATTGAATTTCCATTCAACTAAGCCTCTTGACACATCACGTTTAGACTCAAGGTGGCAGTCTAAAGTGACATTCTCTCCAACTGCAGCTTTAACTTCAGGTTCACTGCTGAGTTTGTACTTCCCTTGCTCACACTTGATGTCATCACTGCCTGTAACAACACACAATAAATAAATTAATACAACACAAACAGAGTCATACTCAGGTCCTTCCTGTTTTGTGGCACCTGGATGTTGCCTGATGTCCTCCTGCTATATCCCTCATATATGTTATCATTTATCTATAATTTTGTCATCTTGTTTTTCCCATATGGTAATTTTGCTACTTGCTCTATTCTGTACACACAACATCTATTACATGTGTCTGTTCTGGGAGAGTGTTCCCTCCTCTTTTCTTCCTGAACTTTCCTTCATTTTTTCCCTGCTAAAGGAACGTTTTGAGAGGAGTTTTTCCTTTTCCGAATTAAGGGTCTGTAGACAGAGGATGTTGTATCGCTGTGCAGATTGTAAACCCTCTGAAACAAATTTATGATTTGTGATATTCAGCTATATTTTTCCTCACAAGCAGTTTTTTTTTAAACCTACAATAACTAATAATTACTTCTCATTTCTTTTGTCTTTTTAACTATCAGGGAACAAACTGTGAAAACAATATTGGCATATTATCACCTTTTAAAGCTGGAGTACAGGACTTTTGTCTCCCTCCTCTGAGAGTAAAGGGGGCGCTGATAACATTAAAAGTAAAGTTATGTTTTACTGTCAGCTTCCCGACTCATTTTTAAAAAGAGAAAAGAGAAAAGAGAAAAAGCAACCCAGTCGCCAGAAGAAAACATTGGCATTGTATGTTTCTGCAAACCACAGTAATGTTGAATATTTACATTTCAACACATGTAATACATATAATATCAACATTTCTACAAACGTAGCATATTAACATTTCTATCTGTTGAATAATGATGTTTTATGGTGTGACAACGCTGTGGTTAAGTTCTGGTTAGGTTTAGGCCAGAGACCACTTGGTTAGGGTTTGGGAAAGGTTTTGAACACTGAGCTCAAGAGTTTGCAAAATGTATGATTATTGTTGCAGATTGTTGCAGCATTATTATCTGCTTTCTCTTTCATCTTTGGTTTTGATGATTTCCTGTCAGGTCAGGATGTGGTCAGAATGTGGCAGCGTGAAAGTACATGCGGAGAAAAACAGACCGCACCTACCCAGCCTAGAGTTCACATCACTCTGCCTGATGCTCAAAAGCTGGCAACGTCTTGTTGTGCATGCACATAAACGGCTTTACATTCAGTAACCTTGGTCAATAAGGTTGTTTACCAGGTTTTTCCATGTGTTGTTTGTGTTGTCCACTCTCATGTTTTAGACTGGATTTCAGCTCAAACATGTACGGATGCATTTTAAAAGTTGGCATTTCAAGTAAAGAATGAGAAAATCAAATTGCTTAATTTTCAACCATATTTGCATAAAGCGTTAACGTGTATAACACTTATATATCATAGGCAGATGATCACACTGAGCGTGTTAGCTTCCTGTTACACAGCATAAGAGCCCTTCCTGTTGAAGTGTGCTCTTATATAACTTACAAACATGAACACACATGTTGTCCTGTCTTATCTTGTTGAATGAGCCAAACAACATTCACCAGGGAAAAGTGCACCTCTAATGTCAATTAGCAGCTAGATAGATGTGACAACGCTGTGGTTAAGGTCTGGTTAGGTTTAGGCCAGAGACCACTTGGTTAGGGTTTGGGAAAGATCATGGTTTGGGTTAAATAAATTAAAAAATTAAAATAAAAATGTCTGTAAATATCCTGATGTCTCACTAAAAACACCTGCTTTTGTCAGCGAGGTGGTCTCAAACCGTGCTCTGCTGATTTCCAACTAACTGCAAAGAATCTTCATTACCATCCACCGAGCCCTCCTCCTCCTAATAGGAAAATCAGCTGATATAGATTGTATGTGAATGAGTGTTGAATGAGTGAGATTACACACACACATTACAGAAAAGCCAGTGATCCTAAAATGGTATTTTCTGATTTTTTTCACAGCAGCACAAACATGCCCACACACACCTCCACTCAACCCTGCAGTGGTGTGCTGAAACATGATTTGATCTGAATACAACCAGACACAGGCATGCAGCACACTCTCATGTACATCTTGAATAACAGGCACACAGAGAGGGTCGGTAAAAACAGATATGGTTTGATGGCCCACTCTGATTTGTCCCAGTATGCATACTGTACATACTGGCTGTAACCTACTGTTGTGGCTGTAAAATGATGGATAAATAATTTTGAGTGTCACACAACCCCCACTAAATAACTTGTTTCACTATCAGAATTTCATCCATTCGGTCACATAAAATATGGAAAGTCTTGAAGAGCTGTATACTGTAAAATACAGAGAGATTTATCTGAAGGTGAAGTGAAGGCTTAATCAGCATTGTGTGAAGTAGTTTGGTGAGGGCTTGAATGTACAGACATTCATTTATATGTTAAAGTTCTGCACTCCAGATTTAAGTTGATATGAGAAAAATGTGTTTCTGGCCTTTATACAGAATCATCCCAACCAATAACAATCTTGTCAAACAATGATCGTGTCTTTTTAACTTGTCAGAGTGTTTCCGGTAAGATCTTTAGAGTTGTCAGGTTTGATTCTATTAATATTACGGTATATGTATATATTACGGTTATGAAGAGCAAGGATCGATGGATGACTCATAAGTTTGCAGGCTAGTAGCAGAGGAAGCCAACATCAAACACGGTTCGAAACTAATGTCAGCTTTCCGTTTCAATCGACAAGTGCAATTGTTTTAGCGAGACTGTTTTTATTTTATGTTTTATTTTTTATTTTAACCCAAACCATGATCTTTCCCTAACCCTAACCAAGTGGTCTTTGGTTAGGGTTAAGACCTTAACAACAGCGTTGTCACACCATAAAACATCATTATTCAACGGGTAGAAATATTGATATGATACATATTTCACATGTTAAAACGGATATAGTCAACGTTTCCGCGATTTGCGTTCAATGCGTTCGACTGGTTTACATAACATTTTATCTGGTAGGTCTACAGTTCTTAAATTAAATTAGATCTTTGAATTTGATTTACATCATTTTGATTGAGATCAGGCAGGAGGATGCGCCCAACTACTGATTTCTGTGAGGAAATCATGCCATGGGTGCTGAAACCAGGTGCCACCACAGTTAAACCATTCAAACAAATATCAAAAAACTTGAAATAAGTGAGCAAATGAATCAATGTTACATGTATGTACATTTTCATATAGCTGAAGTTAGTAGCCTACCTGTGAACGAGATCAGTACAAGAAAACACAGTCCACTTTTCATCTTCATTGTGCACTTCTTCGATCAAAATGTGGAAAACCTGCTGTTTGAGACGAGGCTGAAGTTGGCATCCGATCCGCAGCTACTAATTTGAATTTTCCGCTCCACCTAAAAGTGGAATAACGCCTGTAGATGGCGTTATTCAGTCATTTTCGAACTCATTCATGAACTTTATATTTTGACTTTTTTCTCATCCAGACCACATTAGACCAGGTCCACATCTGAAACCACTATAGATAGACTAGTCAAACCTAGACTAGATTATCATAAAGACTCTAAAGTGTCTTTAAAACACAACTTCTGATTTGTGAAACCTCTATTCTATTTGTGAAAATGCAAAAAAGGGTGATTTCACTGACTTTCTCGCATCCAGACCACATTAGACCAGGTCCACATCAGAAACCACTATAGATAGACTAGTCAAACCTAGACTAGATTATCATTAAGACTCTAAAGTGTCTTGAAAACACAATTTCTGATTTGTGAAACCTTTATTCTATTTGTGAAAATGCAAAAAAAAAAAAAAAAAAAAAAAAAAAGCAAAATTGTTGTAGCTGCACGCCTGTTTCACAGGGTCGACAGCACTCTGTGGTTCTATCTCACAGGCTATATTTCTTACTCAGGCTGGAATGCATGGCAATAACAGCCAGGTACAAGCTCTCTATGTGTCACAGGGCCGGTGGCACACTGTGTGTTAATTAACAAGGGGAGCACTTGAATTAAGAGCTAATTCTGACAGTTTGACTAGATGGAGTTGAATGTGTGCTATTCGAATGCTGAATTGAAATTTCTACAGAGTAAGTTCAACCTGAATGGCTAGCAGCAACAGTTCTTAATGTAACACTATGGGCTTAAAGTGGGGGTTGAATAAGCCAAACAAACATTCACCAGGGAAAATTGCGTCTCCTCGCTCCTCGCCTGAACCGGAAGTTGTTCCTGATACGCCATTTTGACAGGCGTCCCAAGTCTCTTCTGCTCCGAGGATCGAGGATCGAGGAGGGATCTCTGAGGAGCGATGAGCGAGGAAACATGAGAGCAGGACTCCACGGAAGTCTTTTGCCGGCTGACACGCCCCCTTATTGGATATCAGTTATTGATTGAACGCCCCAGTTGATCGAACTGATCTGACACATCACTGCAGTTTCATACCGAAGTGGAGACAGATAACAGATTAAATTTAAGTGTTTCACTCCCAAGTTTCATGTTTTATTTGTTTTCTGATTCATCACATAGTTAAAAATCTGTTAATTGTCGGTCTGAATAACAAAAGAACCAGAAACAACTTCATTTATTAGAGAGATTTTTCCCTCTGGCTGACAGACAGACTCTTCCTGACTTTAATTTGATCCATAATAACAGTTAAACACATCTATATTTTACATCATTTATCGTTATTTCCATTCAGTCACATGTGAGGCTGAAAATTCCTGAGTGTCAAGTTTGATATGAGTCACATCATTTCAACTTTCCCTGAAACATTTTGCCAAATACATATTTGGCAGATGACATCCTTATTATATTCTGGGTTATTGAATTATTAATTCACTATCAGGATTATCAAAAGATATATATGTAAATAACCAATAAATAGTATAAACACATCTGCGAGTAGAAATGGTTCCTGTGTCTCTGAGCAGGACTCAGTATAAATACAGAATGCAGGTTGTTATTCAGGTGTTTGTTAAACAGGTAACAGGCTGCAGAGAGGAAACAGCTGCTCTAGTGGTGATAACTGTGAACCTTTATTAGTATTAACACAGTCCACATGTGTGCAGACACAAATCCATCAAAAGTTTCTACAGATGTTAAAGCCGACTGTGATCAGCTATCGCCGTCATCTGAAACTGATGTCGCTTCACATGACGCTTCGGAGGAAAGCACGTCTCATGTCTCTTAAAACAAATCTCCTCGTTTCTTCTCTCCTCACTTGGTTTCCTTGCATCTCTCCTCGCATCCACGGTGGGCGGGACTAAGACGCAAGGAAAAGACGCAAGTGAGGGAAACGTGGATGCAATTTAAGAGACTTGGGATGCACCCATGGAGTTCACTATGGAGGAGAATCACAGAGAGCATCTTTAGTGGTAAGAAGCTGCCATTCAGGCAGCTTCTGTGCATTTAGAAATCTCCAGATGATCATTAGATGGAGATTTGTCTCCAATTGTCTGGTATTGTGAGACTAAAACTGACTTAAACTTTTGCACAGTATTGTATATTCCAGAAATATTACATTACATTTAGATTTTCACACTTTTCCAGTTGTACAAATTTTAAGTATGTTAGACACTCGCTGTATTTACATTTACATGAACATAAAAAAGACACTAAAGTAAGATCTAATCTTAAAAATAAAAGAATGATAGTAAAAATGAAAAAGTAAAATAAATCAAGCTGACTAAAAAAGGGAAGAAATTCTGATTTAAAAAATTAAAATCATGAAATTGATGACCAGACTGCTGCATCCACAGTTTGAAGTTCCACAAACCAAATTTACCACAGTCCCTTTTATTACATCACAGTTATGGAGGGGCCAGATCATTCAGTTCAACTGAAATCTGACTGGAAAATTTTATTATTATAATTTATTATTATAAGTTTTTTATTATGTGATCTTTTTTGAAAAATAATATGCCAACAAGATGGGATTATGTGTACAAAGCAAAAAAATAATAATTAAAAAAAATACTGTGTAGTTTCTATTTAAAGATCAAGGCCTCAGTATGCTATTGTTTTCTGAAATATTCAATTTTTCTCAACAAGATTTGTATTTTGGTAATTTAGGTTAAAAGCCAATATTAGTCCAAACAGCAGAGCACAAAAAGTGCAACGTTCCCTTTCTTAATACAGAAATGATATTTATGATTCAATATATTTTATTGCACTAGTGTTACCATGACAATGCTAGTATGTGAGAAACCATTTAATAATAGATCATATTGGTATTTGACTTGAAACTTTCTTAAATTGATCCATAGTTCAGTGCAGTTGTAGCTCATATGATTTTTTATTTCATTTAGAAAATGTCCTGTAGGTGGCGATATCGCCTTAAAAATGAATGAACGAATGAAGGAAAATGAAAGAAATGGAATCTGTGTGTGCATGCTGTAGTTCCCATGGCTGTCTGTCATTGTTAAGGGTTAAACAAATGATTTAAGTGGACATATGGAAAAAACATTCCAGATGTACAAGTTATGCATGTTCATAACTGATGGAAAATATTTAATTGGATTATAGCAGAAATGTGTCTGTATTTGTCTATATTGACATTAGTTACATAACTGCAGCTGTGACACAATGAACAGTAGCTGTTCATAAACACTCCAGCAATAGTTGGAGTGTTTCATATGATATTAGATATTGTTGACTTGCAGCTGTATTTAAAGATACAGAACATCCAGACTGTAACACCACTTCCCCAAGTCCCAAAATAATTGGCTGAACTGACCTGCTTCAGAGAGTGGTGTAAATGGGAGATCAGATGTAACTTCTCCAGCAGCTGAAGGCTTCAGCAGATGTTTCCTGAGAGCATCTGGACAGTTACAGAGTAGATATTAGTCTGTTACAAGCAAAAACATGTAGCTACAGAGTAGACAAATAACTATTGCATCCTATTGCATTCACCAGCTGTGTGTAAGTTCAAACTTAGTTATAAAATAAATTATTACCAAGTTGTGATTCATGCATTACTAAAATAAAATCTTGCACCATGGAGATAAGTTACAATGTAACAATTAAAAAATTGTGCCTGGTATTTTATTTCTTTGTTGTAATGCTTCTTGGCAATAAATCTTATACCATTGGGAGAGCCTTTTATTTCCCTTTTAAATGGTATCACATTTGTAAGCAACAAGCATTTGTTGGATGAGCAACAGAGCTGAGTATGTGACTTGTGCTGATGAAAAACATGTCAAATCTTCTTCCAATGCCAAACTGATTAGTTTGCTGTTGCTATTGTCACTTGTTTTGTGCTTCTGGTGCCCCCAGGTGGGGGGTGGCCTCCTGGGGGCGCCAGGAGGCCTACCATGACTGACCTTCACTGTCAGGCCTGTGTTGGCAACACGTGGAACTGGAACCTGAACATGTAGAGGAACATTATGCTCAGCGATGAGTCCAGATTGTGCCTACAGCAGTTGGATTGCAAGTTCACAGTGTGGAGAAGACACAGAGAACGCTATGCTGATGTCTGTATAGATAGAGTAACATCTTTTGGTGGAGGCAGGGTGACGGTGTGGGGTGGTATATGTATATCTATAATATAACTAAAAAATTTCTTCGGCTGAAATTTTGAAAGTGACACGGTCACGGTTCCTTCCCCGTTAGTTAGCTAATATTAGAACAATTCTGTACCACCCAGTGTTCCTGGCAAGCTAGCTTCGCAAGCAGCGAAGCTAGCTTATATTTTTATATTTTGTGTCATATTATATAAGTCATATTATACAACGGGTAAGGAAAGTATTCAGACCCCTTTAAATTTTTCACTTCAGCCATTTGCTAAAATCAAAAAAAGTTCTTTTTCCCCTCAATGTACACACACTACCCCAGAAATTTTAACAAATTTATTAAAAAAGAAAATCTGAAATATTACATATTCAAGAACGTTCTTGAATGGCCCAACAAGGCCAGAACTGAAAACCAGGGATTAAATACACAGACAAAACTGATGAGGGAATGGGGAACAGGTGATGGGAACAGGTGGAAACACTTAGGGTAATCAAACAGACACATGAGGAAGGGCAAGTGACCAGAAACAAGGAGGAATAATTTTCAAAATAAAACAGGAAGTGACGAGACAAAACATGGACAGGAAAAAACCCCAACTAAACTCACCACGGCGTGACAACGTTAACTATCTGATTTGCTTCAGTCAACTGATTTCGCACCAGGGATGATAAGGCAAAGGGATAGTTTGGAAGTTTTTGAAATGGGTTGTATGAGGTACTTAGACTAGCAACTCCCATGTTCTGCAAGGTAAAATGACTGTTTTTGTCAATAGAGTCTGCTGGCTTCTATCAGCTGTAAAGATGGATGCAAATAACAGCTTCACTTCCCCGCACCGAAAAGGCTGTCTGACCAAAAGTTAAAGTGGTATAAATATTCTACATATACCATACACTTCAACAGATTAGGTGGTGGTGCTGCCCTAACAACTTAACTTCAAGAATCCAAACAACCTCTGATTTAGAACCAGCAAATTGGCTTTAAAAATCTTTAAGGCAGTAAAAATGTTTTCTGAATGTCATTATTACAGCAGCATACTGCTGCCACACCAGAAAAAGAAAAACAGATCAGTATCATGCTATAACCTGAAAAATGTATTGTTATAGCAAGATGTTTTTCATGTTATAACAGCATAACATAAGTTATTACAGCATACAAACTAATCACATTATCACGAGAAACATTTCTAGTTATAACAATATGTTTATCTCATTATAATGTGAAATGTTTCATATTTAAGGTGATTACTTGTTTTGTTTAACATGAAACTCATGTTTGAATGAGGAAACAGCGGATATCAGTGCTGTGTGCCAGACCGAAGCCTCTCCTCAATGAATGACAGGAAAGCCTGCACTGAGTTTGCAAAAACACACCTAAAGGACTCTCAGTCTGTGAGAAACAAGATTCTCTCACTGATGAAATCAGGATTGAACTGTTTTCAATTCTTAGCGTTATGTCTTGAGGAAACCGGGCAGTGCTCATTACCTGTCCAATACCATCCTAACGGTGACACATGGTGGTGAAAGCATCATGCTGTGGGGTGTTTTTTAGTGACAGGGACTGGGGGACTTTTCAGAGTTGAGGGAAAATTGAAGGGAGCAAAGTACATATATATATCCTTAATGAAAACCTGATTCAGAGCACTCAGGATGTTAGGGTGGGCCGAAGGTTCACCTTCCAACAGAACAATGACCCTAAGCACACAGCCACAGGAGTGGCTTAAAGACAACTCTATGAAAGTCCTTGAGCGGCCAAATTAGAGCCCTGAACCCAGTCAAACATCTCTGGAGAGATCAGAAAATGGCTGTCTACTGATGGTCCCAATCCAACCTGACAGAACCTGAGAAGGTCTGCAGATAAGAATGGTAGAAGATCCCCAAACCCAGGTGTACAAAGCGTGTTGCGTCATACCCAAGAAGATATTTCAGATTTTCTTTTTTAATACATTTACAAAAAATTCTAAAATTCTGTCCCCACTTTGTCATTTTGGGGTGCTGCGTAGACTGAAGGAAAAGTGAATTTAAACAACTTTAGCTCAGAAAGAAGAAAATATGAAAAAAGTGAATGGGTCTGAATACCTCCTGATGCATGGTATCTTGCTATAGATATCAGGTCAATGTCTCTAGCCCTACTGGTTTCTGTGTTTGACTTTCACTGAATTCAATTCAATTTTATTTATATGGCACCAAATCACAGCAAAAGTTATATCAGGGTACTTTTGACAGAGCAGGTCAAGTGTCAGGTGTCATTAGTAACTTAGTTTTACTTTGTCTTCTCCATCAGCCAGCATTTAAACCTGTCAGCTTCATCAGATATTTGATCATAGGTTACTAGTATTTAACCACTGTCAACACATCTTAATAGTGAAAAAGTTTCATTTGGCATATCAAATAAATAAATGATGATGTGTTTTACACTGTACAATACGAATCTCTTCTGCCAGTTATAAATGGTTCTGGATCTTGCCAAATAGTGAGCCTGCATTGATGTATGCAAACTGTGTTATGATTTATAAAGTGATATTCTGTTTTACTTAAATATGACATGCATATTGCATGTCTTGTGGCTGATAACAGGTTTGACTGTGTGGTTTTTTGCGAAGAGAATGGCCTATGTTTTGATGAGCGTGAGCATGACATTCTCATGCAGGTGAGCAGCAAGTGAAATTGATTTGGTTAAACTCTGTTAAAGATCATCAGCAAAATTACATCATAGAATGAAGTCATAAGTTCCTGAAAATATTTTTGGAATTTAATATTAATAAAAATGCTGACATTTGTCTACAGCCTGGGTTTATTAGTTTTTAAAGGTTTTGAACACTGAGCTCAAGAGAGTTTGCAAAATGTATGATTATTGTTGCAGCATTTTCCGTATTATCTGCTTTCTCTTTCACCTTTGGCTTTGCTGATTTCCTGTCAGGTCAGAATGTGTCAGACATTGTGAAAGACAAGCGGAGAAAAACAGACTGCACTGACCCAACATGGAGTTCACATCAGTCTACCTGATGCTCTGTAAGAAATTTAAGTTTTTAAAAATATTTAAAACTAAATCTATGATGTAATTAATTAGACTGAATCTTAAAGGGGGCATATTCTGCTTTTTGTGATTTTCTGTCATTTATGATGTTGGATGCTTAACTTGGTCAAAGTTCCAAAACTTGGGATGAATGTATGTAGAAATGTTCTCTGCGAGTCAAAAGCCAGGTCAATCGGGTCTGAATGGTTGGTTTGCAATGTTTATTTCTATCTTACCAACAAGCTGGCGATGTCTTGTTGTGCATGCACATAAACGGCTTTACATTCAGTAGCCTTGGTCAATAAGGTTGTTTACCAGGTTTTTACATGTGTTGTTTGTGTTTTCCATTCTCATATTTTAGATTGGATTTCAGCTCAAATATGTGCAGATGCATTTTAAAAGTTGGCATTTCAAGTAAAGAACGAGAAAATCAAATTGCTTAATTTTTAACCATATTTGCATAAAGCGTTAACGTGTATAACACCTATATATCATAGGCAGATGACCACACTGAGCCTGATAGCTTCCTGTTACACAACATAAGAGCCCTTCCTGTTTAAGTGTCCTCTTCTGTAACTTACAAACATGAACAAACATGTTTTCCTGCACGTTAGCTTGTTGAATGAGCCAAACAAACATTCACCAGGGAAAAGTGGATCTCTAACGTCAGTTAGCAGCTAGATAGCTGATTAGCTGCTCAGCTGCAGCACTTTAAACAGCATGTGGACATACTTGAAAATGTCGCTTCAGACCTGTTAGACACTGGTTGGGTTCTTAATCTTCAATACCACTGTTAACAACACACTGTCTGTCCATGACATGCACATAGCAGTTTGTTTACATGTGTCCCTTTAGCCCTCCTTCTTTTATTAATAACAAACTATTGGGAATAAAAACACTGACGTTGTTGACAGCCAAAAGGGAGAATCAAATGTGATTTCAGTTTATCAAAATACATTGTTTGATGTAGCTATAAATGTTAACACTGAACAATAATAGAACTGTATTTAACACAAATCATCATTTATATATACAGAGGAAAATTTAAATATATTCATAATTATTTCCATTTTAACCTCCTGCAGCCACACTGAGCATCAGTCCCAACAGATCTCAGTTTTTTAAGCATGAGAAAATCTCTCTGAGCTGTGAGACACCAGCAGACTCCAGCGGCTGGGTAGTGAAGAGAAACACCTCTGATGATACAGCTGATGAATGTGGGCCTGGCTGGGGGATCGCAAGTGAGTCCTCCTGCATCATTGAGTATACCTACAAGTCAGACACTGGATCGTACTGGTGTGAGTCCCAGCGGGGGGAGCGCAGCAACATCATCAACATCACTGTTACTGGTAATACTAAATGTTAACTCTATTAGTCATGAATAAAATACACATATCATAAACATTTATACTGGTGTTTATTCCTCTATATTTCAGATGGTCTTGTGATCCTGGAGAGTCCTGGACTTCCTGTAAAAGAAGGAGATGAAGTGACACTTGTGTGTTCCTACAAAGAAAAAGGAAAATCTAAACCTACATCAGATTTCTCTGCTTCATTCTACAAAGATGGTGCTGAAATCAAGTCTCAGTCTGCAGGAAAGTTGACCCTCCACGCCGTGTCCATGTCTGATGAAGGCTTTTACAAATGTAAACACCCCACAAAAGGAGAGTCACCAGAGAGCTGGCTGGCAGTGAGAGGTGAGAAATGATCTTCTGCTTCCTGTAGACACTAGAGTGTGATAGAAGGAGGTCAGCTTTAGTGGCAGCATTTAGCTGCTCTGGAAGCTGAAATAATGTCATTGGATGAGTTTAAACCCACTGTGTGGAGCCAAAGCACCATAGCGCTTCAAGCTAATTAGACTTAAGTCATGAGAGGGGTCTGCCTGCAGGCCTCTTGGGGACGGTTCCGGTGCAGGCTGTACTCTTGTGGTAGCTTCACTGTCAGGACAGGAAATAATATGTTGTTGTTTTATTTTGGAGTCTGGAAATTCTAAATTGTCATTTTACAACTGCATATTTAAAAACTGAACACATTTCTTATTTTTTAGTCTGCTCCTGTTTTTGTCTCAGTAAATTAGACTAAATTAAGATTAATTTAGGCCAACACAACTGTTGTGTGTGTATCCAAAGCCTCACATATCATGTTCCTCTGTGCTTTAGACCTCTGTTGTTGTCCAAAAACTATTAAAAACATCATGAGTCACACTGCTGCATAGGAAGACATGTTCCTTCATCATGAGGAGTTTGGACATGTTGGTTTATTTAGAAACGTCTCCAAGGACTAATGACAGTGATCACGTTTTTAGTCTCTGGATGGTAGTTCTGTGTAAGGCAGACGCTACTGAGCATGTGTGGGATTGTGGTTCTGATAACAGCTTTGATGACATATTTCATTCTGCAAATTGTTTGTGGTTGCCGTGCCAATGCTTTCACAGGTAATTTGATAACTAACAATACATACAATTTGCAATACAAATTATTTTCTCTGCAAACAGGATACTTTTTTCAAGAACCACATACTCGTACATCCAGCCTTGCCTCTTCTTCTTCATCTGTTGACAGTGGTTGGCATCGATAAGTATTGCAATACCACCATCTGCTTGATTGTCCCTTGCCCCGTGTGTTCTTGCATTGTCATGGCATGTGTGAGAGGATGCAAGATGGAAATGTTCCTGAATGTAGAATAGTGAAAATCATTAGTGGTGCCTGAAAGATTTTCCTAGTAATTTAGGAACTTTGTGTAAAAGAGGCTTTACAGTATAATAAATTAGGTTTAATGACAGTTGCTCTCTTTCAGTCTTGTTGCACCCTGTTGAGAAATTCCTATGGCACTAATGTGGAATCAATTATTAGAGGGATTATTTTTTCTTTTGCTGACTTTGGGAGATTTCACTAAACTGAACTTTTGATCACACACTTTTATTCCTCACAGATGGAGCTCAGGCTATAAGTGTCCCTACCACTCCTCCTCCTCCTTCTCCTCCTCCTCCTCTTGTGTCTTGGCACCTGTTGTTGACCATCCTGTTGTTCATCTTCTACAATGTCATCCTCATTGTGTGTGTACTCATTTACAGAAGGTGGGCTCGAGGTAAGAACACCTCAGAAAACCCTTAAACTAACAGAATATATTGATCCCTTCATTGATGATGTTTTCTGTCTGCCTCTTCCACAAGGGGTCTGAGGTCAGACGCTGCAAAGACTAAATGTTAAAACACTGGTGCTGAAATTCAGCACTCTGTAAACTCATATTAAAGGACCAGTGTGTAGGATTTAGTTTCATCTACCAGTGAGGTTGCAGATTTAATGAATACCCTTCATGTGAAAAGTAACTAAAGCTGTCAAATAAATGTAGTGGAGTAGAAAGATCAATATTTCCCTCTGAAATATAGAAAGTAGCATCACATGGAAATAATCAAGTAAAAGTAAATAGTATCTAATGCCACTTATGTGGAATTAAATCAAAAGTGTAAAATAGAAAAAAATGAAATGAAATAGATTCTCTTCTCTCTGCTCTTCTTACAGCTCGAGCTGAAGCAAAGAGGAGAGCTTCTCATCATCTCACACTGGAGGAATGAGACCTATTTCCAAGAGGAACAGTTATACAAGAAAGTATCTTCACTTTGTCATACTATTAGTGGAAGTGGCAGTAGTATTAGTAGTACTAGTAGTAGTTGCAGTGGTGGAATCATCTTTGTTTTAGACTGTATTCTCAGCTACTATAAATTATGCAGTATAAGTTACTTATGTGAAGTGATATTTATGTGGATCATTTAATTAGCAGCCTGTATGCATATATGGATGTTATTGTATAGATCAATGACAAAATGACATTCATTTTGCATAAATAACACCTCACATCCTTGACTTGTGGCAAGCTTGTGACATTTTGAGGTAGATATAAAGATTATTTTATGATGATACTGCAAGAGTTTTGACAAATAGCCAATTTTGTCCTCATTTTTAATTTTCCTTTTGGACTTTAATAGAATTGATTTCCGTTGCAATATGTTTGAAAGCCTTGTAAGATTTATGATATATCAGTACTTTTGATATTAATTAATTTATTTATTTTTTATTCTTGAGTTTTTGGGCTATATATAGATCTACCATTTTTGAACATTTTGTATTTTTCTAGTCATTTCGATGCTTTTTTCTGACCAACCTGGATGGTGACACGTCTGCTTCTTATTGTATTCAAGTTGTACCTTCCTCTGACCCATCTGTCACGTTTTCAGCTGTAGAGAGATTTTTTTCTACAAAGTATTTCATATGTAATATTTCATATGTGTGTTTTCCTTCTGCTTTATACGTATTTGTTTTAGGATCATTGGAATCTCTATCATACCTTTGATGATTTTTACTGACAAAAAAGACTAAAACAAGCTATTTAGGACTTTACTCTGACATCTGACGCATCAGCATCAGCATGCTAACATGCTGTTGTCTAGAACCTTTATTGAACAAAGTCTTCACGATGATATCAGTTTTCAAGTAAGAAACAATTTAATAATCATATCGATATTTGACCTCTTAAATGGACCTTTAGTTCAGTGCAGTTGTAGCTCATGATTTTTTAATTGTTTTTAAAAAAAGGTCAAGTAGGTGGCGATATCACCTTAAAAATTAATGAATGAATGAATAAAAATGAAAGAAATGGAATCTGTGTGTGCATGCTGAGACCACACATAACTGACCGAACTGACCTGCTTCAGAGAGTGGTGTAAATGGGAGATCAGATGTAACTTCTCCAGCAGCTGAAGGCTTCAGCAGATGTTTCCTGAGAGCATCTGGACGGTTATAAGGTGAATATTAGCCTGTTACAAGCAAGTACTTGTAGCTACAGAGTAGACAAATAACTGCTGTAGCCTGATGCACCAGCTGTGTGTAAGTTCAAGCTTAGTTACAGTGTTAATTATTACTAAGTTCTGATTTATGATTTACTAAAATAAAATCTTGAGCCACGGAGATAAGTTACAACATAATAATTAAATAAACATAGCACAAAAAGTAAGGAAATTTGTGTTTGGTAGATCATTTCTTTATTGTAACAATGCTTCTTGGCAATAAATCTTATACCATTGGAAAGCCTGTTAATTTCCCTTTTAAATGGTGCCACATTTCTAAGAAACATGCATTTGTTGAATGAGCCGCAGAGCTGAGTATGGGACTTGTGCCCATGAAAGATATGCCAAATCTTCTTCCAATGCTAAACAGCTTAGTTTGCTGTTGCTATTGACTCTTGTTCCTGGGGGCGCCAGGAGTGAGGCCAATGTGTGCCGGTGTTGGCAACACGTGCACTGGAATCTGAACATGTGGAACGTTTGGCAGTTTGATTGCAGGGTCGAAGTGTGGAGAAGACACAGAGAACACTATGCTGATGTCTGCATCAATACAGTAACATCTTTTGGTGGAGGCAGTGTGATGGTGTGGGGCAGCATCTCCCTCACTGGAAAAACAAGGCTTGTTATCCTTGGAGGCAATCTCAATGCAGAGAGGTTTTGAGATGAGATTCTGCAACCAGTGGCAATCCCATATCTTCACAGTCTGGGACCGAACTCCTCCAACATGAAAACATTCGCCCCCAGAGAGCGGGGTTTCTTAGAGACTACCTCCAGAATTTGGGAGTGGAGAGGATGGAATGGTCTGCCAGCAGTCCTGACCTCAACCCCATTGAACACTTGTTGGATCAGCTTGGGCTTGCTCTTGGTGCCAGAGTGACAAACACTGATTGAAGGAGATGCCATCCCACAGCAGTGTGTGACCAGGGATGGGATCCTATCCAGGTCTGTTTCTGACTTGACTCTGAGATAACTCTCATTTCATGCAGCAGCATGGTAACATACTTTAAACAGCAGCGCAGTAATAAACAGAATGTAACATAGGAATCTGATACAAGTGCTTGTTGTGATTGCAAATCAATTTAAACATTACCCATATTCTCCACCAAAATAATGAAATTAATCTGTGCACTCAAATATCTTTATGATGTTATGGGGAATTATGAATTATTATTGTGCACAACACAAAGAGAGGTCTATTAGAATTATGATTGTTAATCGTAATTATGATTATACAAAGGTATAGATCTTTTAAGGTTAAGTGACTGAGATGGAAGCACAAGAAAACACAAACAAGTTCACCTTAGTTAAACACACATTTATTACTAATACTTCAGCTACAAGTACTAAACACTACAACATTCTACAAACAAGACACAAAAGGGAAAGGGAAACTGGTATACGAGGCTATGGCTGGTGAAATTTCAAAATGCATGATGAGTTATCTATTGTGTAGTTGGAAGGAGAAATATGATAAAAAGATGAGATGGGAAACCTAAATTGATGTAAATTTTGATATAATTTAGTCAGTAGCCTCCCTGTGACTAAGAGGAAAAAAAGAAGAAAGAACAGTCCAGTTTTCCTCATTTCACACTGCATAAATTAAAGCTCCAAGGTGTTGTTAATCTGTTGTTAATCTGCAGTTTGTACAATAGTAACCATGTAAAACAAAACTTTAGGGGAGTTTAAGACCTAACTAAATCTCTCTGATTGCAGACTGTTCTTTTGGCTTTCATTTTAAGGTTCACATGTATTCAAAAAGATAGCCACAATGAAACATCACGTTCTATTGGTGAGATGTTAACCAAGATGTAAAGAGTCTATACTATGCGTGTGTGAGAATGGAAACTAAACCACAGACCTAAGTATGCAAAAGATAGTCTTTTTAGAGACCTGAGAGCACTTGATCACAATGAAACAGTTAATTCACATCACAATCACAAAACAATAAGGCAAACTCAAATACACACAAACATTATGAAGAACAGCAGCAAATAAAACTTTAAAATCCCTCAGAGGAACACTGTTCTCTTCTGATCCCTCATTGATAGATATTACTTTTATAACTCAAAATATTTGACAATGTTCTTTTTTCAGTAGATATTTTGAATAATATTTCCTAAATTATTATATCCAGCTTCAATATTTTAGTTCCTGAATCAAACTTTCACCTGAATTCTCTGTACATTCCAGTGATGCTGGTTGCTGGACTCCAACATATCAGCAGGTGATGGTCTTAACCTGAGAATGGCATTTCCTCTTTAAGGTATTACTGTAAGACTTGTTAAAGTCTTTTCTTTTACAAATCAGAAATTCACTTCTCCAGCATTTACTGTTGTAATTTGGCCTCTGGTCTTTTAAAGTTGTCATAATATTTTGGTAAGTTTCATATGATTTGATAACTATACCTTCCCTGTTAGTTTCCTAATATTTGCACAATTCTGCACTGCTTGGTGTTTCTAGCAAGCTAGCTTTGCTTCGGCCCAAGTTATTTGTAAGGTCATGGCTCCAAACAGAAAAGATGGCGTCAACTGTAAGCAGCAACCCTGGGTTTCAAACTGGCTCTAATGCAAACCAATGGGTGACGTCACACTCAGTCCATCTTTATATCTTTATATACATATATATATACTGACAAAAAAGAGAAGTAGTCTTATGGCCTGTGGGAACTAAGCAGACATAGGAAATGAAATCAGGAAGTGAAAAAGCCAACACCAGTTACAGAGTGCTTCACAGTCAAAGAAATAAAATAAATAAAGTAAAATAACGTAAAATAAAATAAAATCTGAATAAATAAAAAGCAAAGACACCAGATAAAATATACTACCCTTACTTAGCTGCTTTTTAAATTAGTCTTCATTATCTGAGGACCTTAAGCTTGTTGGAAGAGTGCTCCAAAGCTTAGGGGCTGCTGACTGGAAGGCATGATCCCCCGATTCATATAGGAGCTGTATGTGACCATATGTTGGATTGTGTTAGAAGCCTAACAGCATTGTTTTGGACAGTTTTTAAACGTTGTATGGTAGACTTATTAAGACAGGTAAAAAGAGAGATGCAGTAGTCCAAATGTGATGATAGAAAAGCATGTATTAACATCTCAAGTTCATTTCTTGATACTACAGACCACAGTTTGACTATGTTTCTCAGGAGAATGAAACATAATTTAGTTAGTGTCGCAACATGTGCTTCAAAACTCATGGATTGGCCGAAAATTACACCAAGATTGCGAAGGCAAGACCGTGAAGGTGAAGATAAGGCACCGATGTTCTGCCTGATTGCTGACTGAGGATAATCAGGGCCAAAGATCAGGGCTTTGTCTGCATTTAATTGCAGAAAAGTGTTTGCCATCCAATTCCTAATTGTGTTTAAACACTTGTTAAGTACAGAGAGTTTGTGAAGCTCATTAGGTTTAAATGAAAAATACTGGATGTCATTAGTGTACATATAGTAGGAGATGTTCTTGAAACTACTGATGATTTGTCCCAGTGGCAGCATATATAGAGAGAATAGAATGGGTCCCAAGACTGATCCCCGGGGGAGCGTCCGACTCAAATTCACCTATAGAGACTGACAAAGATCTATCTGTGAGATATGAGGAGAACCACTCCAGTGCAGTCCCAGAAATGTTCACCAGTGATGTAGCCTGTGGATTAGAATGTGAAGTTGATGTAAGTCACAGCTGCTTAATTTCTTGTTACAAAGATATTTATGATACATTGTGACTACCAATAGCTCAATAGTGTCTTCCCTATATGTTTCTGTGTTTTATTAATATTTCACTGAGTGCACTTAAATGTGTTAAGTTAGTTGGGATGTTGGCACTCTCATATAACAGAACCTGAATCACAATTTTTCTGACAATGATTCTGACAGAAGCTCTGAAGATGCACATGATATCACCCAAGTATAGTGTATTTTTTTTATTTGCACATATTGTGTGTAAGTTTTTGAACTAACCATGTTGCATCTTGATAACTTTTATCACATGCAGGTTAGTTTGTAGACAATGTATGTGTATTTATTTTGTACTGTTTTTGCTACCTGATGACGATTCCGAAGCTTTGGCTCCTCTCAGTGGACCAGGAGTAGAAATCTTTGTAAGTTTCAACTGTATAGTGTGTAGTTGAACAATGTATTCCTTAGCAAAGCTATCAACTTTAACAAGAATTTGGCCTGTATTTGTACACTGTACACTCATTAGAGAGTAAGAAAATATATGATTTCTGCTGGTATCCAACTGGCCAGCATATTAAAAAAAAAGCAAAAACAAAAAAAATGCACTAAAGGGGGTGGTTGAGCTGGGTAAGGTGTATTGTGGTAGTAAACCCCTACATTTTTTCACATTTCGTTATGTTTCAGAATTATGCTAAAATTATTTAAATTCATTTTCCCCCTCATCAATCTACACTCAATACCCCATTATGACCAAAGGAGTACAAAATTTGATAAAGTTTTGCAGATTAATTTAAAAAGGAAAAACTGAAATGTCACATTGACATAAGTATTCAGACATTTTTCTATGACACTTCAGTTTAGCTCAGGTGCCTTCCATTTCTCTTGGTCATTTTTGAGATGTTTCTACACCTTGATTGGAGTACACCTATGGTAAATTCAATTGATTGGACATGATTTGGGAAGGAACATACTCACGTATGTAAGGTCTCACAGCTGACAAAGCATATCAGAGCAAAAACCAAGCCATGAGATCGAAGGACCTGCCTGCGGAACTCAGAGAATGGACAAAAAATTCTACTGCATTGAAGGTTCCCAACAGCACAATGGCCTCCATAACTCTTAAATGGAGGAAGGTTAGAACAACCAGGACTCTTCCCAGAGCTGGCTGCCCGGTCAAACTGAGCAATGCGGGGAATAGGCCTAGTTAAGATAGGTGACTAAGAACCTGATGGTCACTCTGGCTTAGCTCCAGAGATCTTGTGTGGAGATCGGATAAACTTCCAGAAGGACTACATCACCCCGACACTCCACCAATCTGGGCGTTATGGCAGAGTGGCCAGACAGAAACCTCTCCTCAGTGAAAGACACAGGAAAGCCTGCATGGACTTTGCAAAAATGCACTTAAAGGACTCTCAGACTGTGAGAAACAAGATTCTCTTACTGATGAAACCATGATTGAACTGTTTGGCCTCAATTCTTATCGTCATGTCTTGAGGAAGCCAGGCAGCACCTATCCAATACCATGGCATATTGAGTCACCAGTGAGCTGGCTGGCAGTGAGAGGTGAAAATGGTCTTCTGCTTCCTGTAGACACCAGAGTGTGATAGAAGGAAGTCAGCTGTAATGGCAGCATTTAGCTGCTTTGGATAAGTTAAAAAGTGTTAATCTGTTGTGTGTTAATGTTAATAAGTGTTGCAATACCACCATCTGCTGGATTGTCCCTTGCCTTGCAAGTTCTTGCATTACCATGGCATGTGTAAGAGGACCCAGGATGGAAATGTTCCTGAATGTAGCTGCATGTGTGAATAGTGAAAACCAGAGGTGTCAAGTAACGAAGTACAAATACTTTGTTACCTTACTTAAGTATAAATTTTGGTTATCTATACTTTACTGGAGTAATTATTTTTCAGACGACTTTCTACTTTCTACTCCTCACATTTTCAGGCAGTTATCTGTACTTTCTACTCCTTACATTTTTAAAAAAAATAGCCTCGTTACTCCTATTTCATTTCAGCTTGTTTTCATTCCCGGCTTGTCATTGTTTAAAAAAACAACAAAAAAACCTATCCAGATAAATCGCGCCATCCAGATAGAGTGAATTTGATTGTGGTTGGATGAGAAGAATAAACATGTACCATTCCGTTTGTATGCGATCAATCGCACCTGCACATTTATAAATGACGTCACACTCCAGCAGGACACATAGCAAACCTGGTGTGAAGATGTCAGTTACAGAAGAGAACGTCTTGTCTCAGCCGAGCACCAGCAGAGAGTCATTATGGCCTTTTGAAAATGTTTTTTTTGGGAGAGGTTGGGTAGTGTACTAGAGGCCAGTGTGGCATGTCCTAAGCTTTTGTCCTTACTGGCATTTTTTCTCCCTTACATTACTTTTACTTTTACACTTCAAGTAGTTTGAAACCAGTACTTTAATACTTTTACTTGAGTAAAAAGCTTGAGTTGATACTTCAACTTCTACAGAAGTATTTTAAAACCCTAGTATCTATACTTCTACTGAAGTAATGAATGAATGAATACTTTTGACATCTCTGGTGAAAACCATTAGTGGTGCCTGAAAGGTTTTCCCAGTAATTTATCAGGAACTATGTGTAAAAGAGGCTTTACAGTATAATAAAGGAGGGTTGAATGACAGTTGCTCTCTTTCAGTCTTGTTGCACCCTGAGTTTCCTTCAGTATTGCTCCTCTTCTTCCAGTTAAATCAGATCCAATTTCAGTCATCGTAGTTCAATTTAGTTATAGTTAAGTAGAGCTCTTTCTTTCGGTGTTTGATTTCTTATCCTTCAAGCGATGCATGGACCGCAGAACCGGGGAGGTCAGGGGGGCCATGGCCCGGGTAACTTTTGTACTCTAACAAAATCTCTTATATGAGTAAAAGCTGCTGTAAGACCCACTCTCATCAACTGCTGCCGATAAAAAAAAAACAAAAAAAAACAAAAACAAAACTGCCACTCACTGCTGCATTTTGATTGGAAATTAGTGTGCCTATCAAGTGCATTGTTTACCAGTAAGTCATGTATGAGCGCTGCGAGCTAAAGGCGGGCACCTGTCAAACTGCTAAAAATGGAGAGACTTTTTTCAGATAAACAGAAAAAACTAAATAATCCGACTCCAGCTTCCACTGTGCCCCCCCCCACACACACACACACACTTGAAATTAAGCCACCCCCCGGTTCAGATGCGTGCCGCGGTCCATGAAGCGATGATCCAGCGTCCCGGATATCCACTTGACTTTCTCTCTCTAGCAGCGGTGGAGATCCTGGTTCCCGCTCACTGGAAATCCTCGTCGTCCTCTTCGTTAGATATCGACACACAAAAAAACCAACCGGAGAATTAAACAACAAAAATATTGATCCTCCTTGCATCACTCAGTAACCAACGTCCCAGTCAAAACACAGTATCTCAAAACATATAACAATAACTCTGAATTCTCAAGTCAAAAATAACTTTTTCTCTCTTCTTTTCTTCTCGTGGCTCGTGTACCGGACTCCCTGTTTTCTTCTCTGCAGCGTACTAGCTGCTTCCCCTTTGCTACTTTGAAAGACCTTATTGTCATTTAGCCTTTTAATGTAACAACATCAAATGTATTTTAACTTAACTGAAAAATCCATTAAATGAAATAATGTATTTGTAAATAAAGGTAGATTAATCATGAATTTATGAATACACAAAATGAACAGAAATTTGTATACTTGTAAATGATCTTATGTTAAAGTATAAACAATGAATTTTTAAACCATATCATTAAATGGGTTACATTTATGGGGGTTACAGGGTTATTTAGTTATGTGTGACTTTCTGGAAAACAATATTTTTTTACGTTTAGGCAACCCTGTGACCTTCACAGTTTTTCCGTTACAAACTGATCCTGGCCCCATTAAGAGAAGGGAAAAGTTCTGTGGCCCTCACAGGAAAAAGTTTGGGGACCCCTGCTTTTGAACGAACTTTACTCTCTGTCGGAAAAAGCAACTTTCACAACTTTTCGTCACCGCGGTTTCCAAACAGCATCTGTTTGGAACTTTGACTGTATATTAGTAAACAAACTTATTAAAGTGTTTTTATTTTAGCTTATATGTATCAAGCTGCCACAGAGAAACAGATTGGTAACAGTTTGGAGCCCAGCAGAGGGCGCTACACATAACACACCAGTCCCAGTGATGAACTGTGTAATAATAATAATTATGAAAATAATAATGATACAGATACTACATTACTAATAATACATTATCACAAGATCAATGCAATACAAATAGTAAACAACATCATATTAAAATATAAAGGTGACTGATAATACAATTAATTTCCAGTAATAACAGCAAGAATTGACCAGTAATAGAAAGTAGAACCATGAACTCAAATTCAAACCAAGTTCTTGTCTTTAATCATCTGTTTATGATTAAACCTCATCAGTAACTATTCATAACTATTTGTTAATTTAATGCATGCTATGTTATGCATGTTGACATGAGAAGCATTTTTCAAAGTATGTCAGATGTTAACAATCAACCTTGAATGATTTTTTACAGTGAAATAACTCAAAGAATAAAACATCAGGTGCTAAATGGAATTGTAAAGAAAATATAGAGCAAAGTTCACAGTACCTGTTAGTTAAACAATAGAGTATAAATTCTATTTATACTCCCAGATTGTTGCACCTTTATTTCCTAACTTCACATCTTCACTTCACATCACTTGTACTAACATACACAGTATTTATGCGTATGTAATGTACTGGAGCACCGTTAGAAGAAAAATTACAGTGTAAACAAGGAATAATTAACTAATTAAAGTTGTGGAGCTGTAATCTAAAGCGTTACCAAAAGTACAAAAGTATTTTCACAAGATGGCTCAGAATCAAGAGTTTACAAAAAGATAAAACTGGCATTTTCCTTTTTGGACCAATCACATGTCTCCCTGATGACAGAAAGATAAGATAAGAAACATCTAAAGTTAATTTCTAAATGAGGACAATCTCAATCAGCTTTTGTTTTAAAACTTGAGATAAAAAAACCCTTCATTGTAGAACAAGTCCAAAGTCTTTATGGCGGCCCTTCATATTGAGAAGGTGACATGGAGTTCACTATGGAGGAGAATCACAGAGAGCATCATTAGTGGTAAAAGATGCAGGTTTGTTAGTGGTGGTTCTCTCCACTGTTCAAGCAGCTTCTGTGCATTTAGAAATCTCCAGATGATCATTAGATGGAGATTTGTCTCCAGTTGTCTGGTATTGTGAGACTAAAAGTGCCTTAAACCTTTACACAGTATTGTATATTCCAGAAATATTACATTTAGATTTTCACACTTTTATAATTGTACCAATTTTAAGTATGTTAGACACTTGCTGTATTTACATTTACATGAACATAAAAAAGACACTAAAGCTAGATCTCATCTTAAAAATAAGAGAATGATAGTAAAAAGGAAAAAAAAATCAAGCTGATTAAAAAAAGGAAGAAATCCTGATTTAAAAAACAGACTGCTGCAGTTTGAAGATACACATACCAAATTTACCATAGTCCCTCTTATTACATCACAGTTAGGGAGGGGCCAGATCATTCAGTTAATCTGACTAACTGGACTACTTTTAACTGTTTTTTTTTTTTTTAAATAATGTGAACTTTTTTTTAAAAGTAATATACCAACAAGATGGGATGATGTGTACAAAGAAAAAAAATAAATGAAAAAAATGACTGTAGTTTCTATTTAAAGGTCAAGGCCTCAGTATGCTATTGTTTTTCAGAAACAGTCAATTTTTCTTAACAAGATTTGTATTTTTGTAATTTAGATTAAAAGCCAATATTAGTCCAAACAGCAAAACACAAAAAGTGCAACGTTCCACAGAAAACTAAAGGTCATCGTCCTCTTTGTAATCTTCAAACTCCAAACCCTCCGACTGCATAAACTTCCATCACAGTTGTGTCCATTGAACTGCTGGTCTCAGTCTCAGTGTGCTGTGCAGGTTTGATACAGAGAGCTCATAAACAAACAATACGATAAAATCCACAAGATATGCAGCAAGAGACTGGAGGTAATTATTAGTATCATAAACAAAATGTTCTGAAAAGTATTAAAAGTGAAATGTTCCCTCTGACTGATATATTGTTATATAAGCAACACATCTTCATATAAAAACCACAGAAAAATGTATTTTCAGCGCCCTCTAGAGGACGTATGGGGACTAGAAAAACCATCCAGAAGAACAAATGATATTTTATGGTGTGACAACACTGTGGCTAAGGTCTGGTTAGGTTTAGTCAACAAACACTTGGTTAAGGTTAAGACATTCAAGCTGCAGACACTCACAGTATCTTTCATGGTGGAAGACACTTGGTTGGAAGTGGAGGTGAACAGTGGTCTCCTGCAGCAAAGGACACTTTTTGCCTTTTTTGCCATTTTCTAACCATCCACCCTACCCCCACCTCCTGATAAGGAAGTCACCTTATACTGACATCACCATAGTGTAACAGTGTTACTTCCCGGGTCATAACTTCCACAGCTGCTAGATCACGTAAACGTAAGTATAAGTCATTTTTGCCGGCCTGAATTTTAGACCTAAACTGTTGTTTGTCTTGTGAGGACGGACTGGATATATGACATCATTAGATTATTAATAGTGAAGCATCAGTTTTAGAGCAGCATGTTACTGTTGTAGCTGCTGTTGACCCTCCAAGAGGTCAACAGATAAATCAGAGGGGTCATGAAATGATTAATGGGAGAGGAAATAAAAACATGTTTTCAGGGGATAATATTGGATAATTTACATTATTGGCCTAGATGCTGCTTTTTTGTTAGGAATGTAATGTTTAATATCTGATTGAATAAATATAACTGATGATGATGATTATTATTATTACTGATGCATTAAGCAGCATTTTAATGATTAACTACTTGAGGTGGGGCTAATTAGGCTACAATTAAATAAACATATTATTTTTATAAGTCATCATGTGGTTTGCATGTAAAATCAAATTCAAATTAAACTCTCACACTGACTCACAAAACAGCAACTAAAACAGTTCCCGTGTACCTGAACTCCCTCATTCAGGTCTAAGCTCCCTCTGCTCACTACGCTCAGCCAGTGAAAGGTGTCTGGTACCACAACAAGACCCTAAATCACTACCTAGACTCTTCTAGTCTGTAGTTCCTTGGTGGTGGAATGAATTATCAAACTCCATCTGATCCACAGAGTTCCTCTCAGTCTTTAAGAAAAGACTAAAGACTCCAGCTCTTTCACAAACACCTCTGCACTTGATGGACGGAAAAAAATCTGCTTCTCTGCACTGTCTGTTGGCACCTACATCCTGTTGTACTCAACCTTTTTCTCACCAGACTAGATCCTTGTTTGTGTTGTAACAACTCTCGGATGTTTGTTGCTTTGGATAAAAGTGTCTGCAATTGTGAAATATTTATCTTTAAAATAACTAAAACTATATCTTTCAAATGAATGTAGAGGCTTGCTTTTATTTCCACATCCAGCATTTATAGAGCGACATTATAATTCATTTGGAGTCGTGTCTCTGTCCACCTGGTGAATATAAATCCAATATGCTCCACTATGTTCATCAGCTAGTCTACAGCTAACTGTGTCTTTTTGCTGTTTGGTGCTGAGCAGGCAGTGTACAGTGGACTTTAAGAGCTTCTGTGAAAACCAAAAACGACACTATGAGAGCCACTGAGAGTGAACCAGAACAGTAAAAGTTGCAGCTGGACAGATAAACAATGAGCAGAAAGTCACTATAAAGCTTTGTAAAGCCGAGAGGAGCTGCAGAGTCACTGACAATTGTCTGTAGGTTCATCACTACAAGTAACAACCAACACGTTACACACTGACAGCTCAGACTGTGGAGTTATACAAAATATTGATAGCTGCTTTAAGTACAGTGCTTAAGTAAATGTACTTATACAACAGTGAGTTAACTTTACTCAGTAGTAATCTGTTATTTTGACCCAGTGTTACACACAACAAGCTTTAACTAAAAACTGTCACTAATGTATTGACATGACATTCAACAGATACAAAAGTGACAAACAACCAATGAAAAACAGTGACATGTAAGTACCATCAGAAATATCATCACAGCTGGCTAGCACGTTTATTTACTGCTCCTGCAAGCATTTCTTTTTTTTTCTCTCTCTCTGCTCCACCCTTCTTCTTTTTCACACTGTCCATCTTGCTGCTGAGTCATTTATCTGCTCTAAATGCTAAACCTGTAACACTCTCTCTCTTTACTTCTATCGCCTGGCTGTCACAGTGCACGGCAGTGTTGTGTTCAGGGTCAAAATAAATAAATAAATAAATCTGCAGCCATTTAACAGGCCAGGCCACCAGGAAAGGTCCTGGTGCTCCTGATTGTCAGTCTGTGCCTATTAATGATTCATTTTAATATATTTGTCAACAGCAATAACTCTGCCTGTAGAAACCCATAACTGAAAACTGCTGTATTAACAGATGATGAATGAAAATATATTAAAACACAGTTGGAATCATATAAAATATGTTGTCATAGGAGAAATTATAGTTGTTGAAAATTAGTGTACATTAATACACTTAATATGTTTTTATAACTACGTTATAGTGTTATAAACCATTTATTAACCATTTGCTACTTTTAAATGTTAAATAAGGGAGACGTCTTTGTATCCTGGAAAATCCCACTTCTACATAACAAGGAAACAACTGGTTTAATTCAAATGCACATTTTTTTGAGGAAAAGAAGTGAAAATGAAGACTCACCAGGATTTGGACCACAACAGTTGCCACACTGTCCGTCCTCTTCACTGAAGTAAGAAAAAACAAAGACAAACCATCTTCATTACCAAATATCCAGCAGTGTGCATAACAGGAGTGAAGTGAGAACCAAAACTTTGCTCTGATCAGGTGTGTACAGTTGGATTTTAGAGCTTTTTCTATGCAGCTGAAAACGACGCTATGAGAGCCGCTGAGAGTGAACCAGAACAGTAAAAGTTGCAGCTGGACAGATAAACAATGAGCTGAAAGTCATAAAGCTCCTTAAAGCCAAGAGGAGCTGAAGAGTCACTGATAATTCTCTGTAGGTTCATCACTACGAGTAACAACCAACACATTAAACACTGATCAGATCATATATGAATATGATAGATAAAGTAATTATAACAGCTTTTGGTACAGTACTTTAGTAAATGTACCTCAACACTAAAACACACTAGACTTAGAGAGTTAACTTTACTGAGTAGTAATCTGTTATTTAGACCCAGTGTTACACACAACAAGCTAAAAACTGTCACTAATGTATTCTTATGTACAAAATGATGTGTATATGAAATTCAACAGATACACAAGTTATAAACAATCAATAATCAGTGACATGTAAGACATTAGAGTAGATTATAACAAGCTTTTAGTTTCAGGAAATAACCAACAATAACCTTAAAACTGGGTCAGAACAACTGTTTCTATGGAGATGATGGGCTGCTTAGAAATCAGTGAACAGAGTTACTGAAGCAGATGAACTTCCTCTCAGTGCTGCTGATGGTCTGCAACTAAACCAAATATCATCACTGATGGTGAGCTGATTTTTACCCTGCTGCGTGTTCCTCTTCCTGTTGGTTCTGTGGTTGCCGCAAATTTTGCATCTCCACATGGTCTCCCCGCTCCGCTGGATTCTCTGTGTGAGATGATGGAAGTTTTCCTTTAGTTAATTCAGTTTGACAGTAATAAAACAGCTGTACAGACAGAACACTGCAGAACCCAAATTACATTCATTGGTAATGTTTTGTCTTGTCCTCTGCTAACATTTGTAATTATTTTTGCTACAACATCAGTACTATGGCAACATTTGGTGAAGGTAAAGATCATGTTCGCCTGGATGCCTAGATGAAGACTGTATACAGCTCTCAAGTAATCACATGATTGATCACATGAAGGAACAGCCAATCAGGGATTTGGATTGACAGTTCATCTGCTGTAATGTACGTTATGTTTCACTTTTCCCTCTTGTGCATTTTTACTCCCTGAAATGAGAAGACAACTTCACCATAATGCAGAAGAAAACTGATCAAAGACTATTCTTTCTAAGGCAGATTAGGAATTGTAAAAGGATATTACAGTTCTACAAAGTTGTAATACATAATGTGCTCATTTATTTAATAACTGTAAGACATGGAAATCCTACAGCCAAGAAAACCCAAAACTGCTTGGCAGAGTCGTACCTACAGCTTCAAAAATAAGTGGCTGTGAACTTCCCACCATTTCTGAATTATATCACATCTGCATTCAGTGGAAAAGTTTTAAAATTCAACTCCATATTCACTATTTCCTTTCAGGTAAAATACTCTGCAGTATTAAGACCAGAACATTTTGCTTCCACAACAGCATCCTGAAGAAATCTGCATCCTAAATGCTTCTGACATGACCGCGTGAAGAAGGGGAAACCCAGGCGCAGAGGCGTCATGAGATGCAAAAAGTCCTTTATTTTAGATGGCAAAACAAGACTATGACAAAAACAAGACTATGACTATGACTAAGGCAAGACTATGAATGAACCGACAAGACAAAACTGAAAACCAGGGCTTAAATACAGGGACAGAACTGATGAGGGAATGGGGAACAGGTGGAAACACTTGGGGTAATCAGACAGACACATGAGGAAGGGCAAGTGACCTGAAACAAGGAGGAATAGTTTTCAAAATAAAACAGGAAGTGATAGGACAAATCATGGAGACAGGACAAAAACCCCCAACTAAACTTCACCACGGCGTGACAACGTCAGTGGTTGTATAAACTATAAACGTCTCTTTAATTTGTCACTTTGAGGTTATGGCCATATTGTTGCATTAATGAAAGATTGAAATATAATTGTTATATACAGTATAACAGTTTTTGTAGAGACTTCTTATTTGTATTGTTTGGGTTTATGTTTATGTTATTATCTCTGAGCACACCGAAAATATTCCCCATTAACTGTAAAGTTGATATGACAATGAATTATTGAATTTTGAATCACTGTCTGTAATATCAAATAAATAATAAATAAATCTTTTAATACAACACAAACAGAGTCATACTCAGGTCCTTCATGTTTGGTGGCACCTGGATGTCTTGATGTCCTCCTGCTATATCCCATATATATTTTTCCCCATACTATAATTTTGCTATTTGCTCTATTCTGTACACACAACATCTATTACATGTGTGTCTGTTCTGGGAGAGTGATCCTCCTCTGTTCGTTTTAGTTTTTCCTTTTCTGAATCGAGGGTCTGAAGACAGAGGATGATGTATCGCTGTGCAGATTGTAAATCCTCTGAACCAGATTTGTCATTGGTGATGTTGGGCTATATACTTTCTACTGATGAAACACTCTGTATGGAAACAGCCAATAGTGTGGTCTTTAGGAACCACACAACTCCTCAGTAGACAAGGACCCCCCTCCTCACAAATCCCTATTTAACCCCAGCACTCCATTCTTCTGGAGCACTGATGGATGTCTGGAGACATCAACATGTCTAGAAGCAGCTCTGTAGTTAGAGTTAGATATAAAATAACAAACTCCTCGTTACATCAGGAAAACACAACTTCCTGTCTTGACACTAAATGTGTGGCAGCTGATGTAAATCATGAGGTGTGAAATAATCCATTATGAATGTAATTACTAGAATACTAGACTGATTAATAAGGAGGCACACTGCTGTAGATGGAAATATCAAACACATTTCAACATATTCAATGTGAATTATAACAAGTTAAATGTCAAAAATGGACTTACGTGGTCTGCGTCTCCTCTGGGCCACGACTGCTACAATGACAGCAAGAGCAACAATGACAAGAAGACCAAGAAAAACAAGGAGAAAAAAACTGCATAGCAGAGTTGTGCTAAGCAGTTAAAAGACTCTGCAGTATTAAGTAAGAACATTTTGCTTCCACAACAGCACCGTGAAGAAATCTGCATCCTAAATGCTTCAGTGGTTGCAGAAACTTGTAAAAACTTTGCGAACACCTCTGCGCTTAATGTAGTGTAGGAAGAGAAAAAACAAACAAACGAAACAAGAAAACAAAAACAAAAAACATGCTTCTATGCACTTTGCCTTGTTGCACTGCCTGTTGGCATCTATGTCCTATCAGGCCCAAACTTAAGCTTTATGGCACTTATTCATGTTGTTGTCTCTCTGCTCGTGTTGTATCAGCTCTCATATGTACGTTGCTTTGGATAAAAGCTAAATGAAAAATGTAAATGTAAATGTAATGTATAAACTCCTTTAGCACATGTTCTTTAATTTGTCACTTTGAGGTTATGGCCATATTGTTGCATTAATGAAAGATTGAAATATAATTGTAACAGTATGGTTTTGTGGAGACTTCTTATTTGTATTGTTTGGGTTTATGTTTATGTTATTATCTCTGAGCACACAGAAAATATTCCTCATCAACTGTAAAGTTGACATGGCAATAAATTATTGAATTTTTAATCACTGTCTGTAACAACAAACAATAATAAATAAATCCTTTAATACAACACAAACAGAGTCATACTCAGGTCCTTCCTTGTGGCAGCTGGTTGATTCCCAATGTCCTCCTGCTATATCCCTCATATATGTTATCATTTATCTATGATTTTGTCATCCTGTTTTTCCCATACTATAATTTTTGCTACTTGCTCTATTCTGCACATATAACATCTTTTACATGTGTGTCTGTTCTGGGAGAGTGATCCTCCTCTGTTCTTCTTGAGCTTTCTTCCGTTTTTTCCCTGTTAAAGAAACGTTTTAGGAGTTTTCCCTTTTCTGAATTGAGGGTCTGAAGACAGAGGATGTTGTATCATTGTGGAGATTGTAAACCCTCTGAACCAAATTTATGATTAGTGATGTTGGGCTATATACTTTCTACTGATGAAACACATCAACATGTCTAGAAACAGCCCTGTAGTTAGACTTAAATATAAAGTGAACAAACTCCTCGCTACATCAGGAAAAAACGACTTCCTGTCTTGACACCAAATGTTTGGCAGCTGATGTAAATCATGAGGTGTGAAATTATTCATTATGAATGTAATTACTAGAATACTAGACCGATTAATAAGGAATCATACTGCTGTAGATGGAAATATCAAACACATTTCAACAAGTTTAATGTCAAAAATGGGAGGCAGAAATAACTGACTTACAATGTTGGTCTTTCCAACAGCACTTGACTGCAATGACAACTCCAACAAGTCCTCCAACAAGTCCTCCAACAAATCCTCCAACAACTCCTCCAACAGCTCCTCCAACAACTTCTCCAACAAATTGTGTTGCAGTGTTCCCATCCTTGTTGTCTTCTGGAAGAACAGAAGAGAAGTTGAGTTGAGTTCGGGGAGTTTAAGTTGCTGCACTGCAGGTGTTTATTGTTTATAAGGGAACATTTGTTTACTGTGCTGCAGAACTTTCTCTGTAAAATCATTATCACACTTTACAACTGCTTGTTTTCTGACTGTGCTGTCAATCATTTCACTACTTCACACACATATGCAATCTGTCTTCATTTATTAAAACAGTTGTTTCATATGAAAAAAATGCTGAGTATGAGTATTGATATCATGGAACTTAAATCATTTTATACTCAAAACAACTTGGGGGGGCTGGAGGGGTCATACCAATACCTTCAGGGGACTTGAATTTGGATTTGTCGCTTGGTTTCTCTGTTGAATTTGCAGTGACACAAAAGAGCATTAAATTAGTTGGGAAGGACCAATAAAGACATACACACAAAAATCTGTACATACATTTAATCATCACACACTTTCAGTCAACTCAAACTGTTCTGTGCTCACTAAAGAAAAAACACAACTGTGAAGTATTTTAAGACAATAACTATATTTTCTCCCAGTACTTTTTCTAATGTGTTTTCTTTGAAGATTAAAATTACAGCAGTTCTCAAGTGATCTCATTGATCACATGAAGGAACAGCCAATCAGAGCTATGGATTGACAGTACATCTGCTTTGTTGTACTTTTTTTCTACAGCCATGCTAGCAGCTCTGTGAGGCTGTAGGCACAGTGATGCTTTGAGCTAAATGCTAACATGCTTATGTTTGGCAAGTAAAATGTTTACCATGTTCATCATGTGAGTTTAACATGTGAGCATGCTAACATTTGCTAATTAGCACTAAACACAAAACAGACCTACAGCTGAGACTAATGAGAATATCATTCAGGTATTTGGTCAAAAACCAAAGAATTGAATGAACTGAATTTTTGAACTAATGGTGGAGCTAGTGATTAGGATATATCCTGAAAGGAACATGAATGTCTCTCATATAGACCATCCAATAGACTATTGGATTTTTGAGGCCACTACTGAAATAAGAATTTAATATTTTAAAATATCTAAAAAAGATATTAGCCATAGGATTTTTACATTAATACATAACATGTGCAGGAAATCTTGATTGTAATCTGTTAAATTTGTTTTGTGACCAAGATACAAACATTTCTGATGTTTTACAGTCTAAAAATCAACCTGCAGTGTTTTCTGGTTGACAAACTACATCATAACACTGCTACTAACCTCAAACCCAGTTCAACCAATCAGATCAGTTGTTGTTTTTGAGCACACGGTTTCTTAGTGCTGTTGAAGCCATTGAACTGTTGCTGTGTGACTAAGACAAATTTCCTTTGGTGGATAATAAAGATATAATAAAGATTTAGGCCCATTGTGTCACCTAATGTTTGTGCTTTCAAGCTTGTGTGTACTTTGTCCTTAAGGGGCCACCATATCAAACTGTGATGATAAGCTACATCAACTACACTGCCACATGTGGATTTTTGTCTGCATTTGTTTGCTGAAAGCATGTAGTCTTAGTGTCCTTACTACTTACCAACAATGAGACGAACATTGCACCTCATTTTTTGCTGTTTGCCAACTTTAACAGAGCAGGTGTAGTTTCCACCATCAGTTATATTAACTGATGAGATTTTCACTGTAAGGTTCCCTTTGGCTAGTTCCTTTACATCAAGCGTTGCTCTGCCTTTGAATTGTTCTGCTTGTTCATCAAGAGACAAATTGTGACTTCTGTAAAGGATGACATGGTGAGAACCATTGAATTTCCATTCAACTAATTCTCTGGTCACATTGCGTTCAGACTCAAGGTGGCAGTCTAAAGTGATGTTGTTTCCAACTGCAGCTTTAATCACCTCAGATGGGCAATTGATGTCATCACTGCCTGTAACAACACAAAATAAAAAAAATCTTTTAATACAACACAAACAGAGTCATACTCAGGTCCTACCTGTTTGATGGCAACTGGATGTTGCCTGATGTCCTCCTGCTATATCCCTCATATATGTTATCATTTATCTGTAATTTTGTCATCCTGTTTTTCCCATATGGTGATTTTGCCATTTGATCTATTCTGTACACACAACATATATTACATGTGTCTGTTCTGGGAGAGTGATCCTCCTCTCTTCTTCCTGAGCTTTCTTCCATTTTTCCCTGTTAAAGGAGTTTTTCCTTTTCTGAATTGAGAGTCTGAAGACAGAGGATGTTGTATCACTGTGCAGATTGTAAACCCTCTGAACCAAGACCACATTTTCCTCATATGCCGTTATTTTAAAACCAACCCTGTCTCCTCAAAATTACGTTCCTACACAACTAAACTGCATTCTCAATTACGTTTCTACGAAAACGTATTTTGTCCGTGATTACATTTGTTTGTAACGTATCACAAATACGTTTCTAATCAACATATCTTTGCTTTCCTACAATGCTATTAGCTATTTTAATTCGAACAACCTTTCTCTACTTTAACATACATATATTGGTGACATTCTTACGCGTTTTTCTTAACAAACCTGGATTTGTCCTTTTTCAACATGACGGTACTCATTTTAATTAATGGATTGATTTATAATTGCTGTGTATCTTGTATCTCCACTGACATCTGATGATTTGCGCATTATGACCGCTTTTTAAGTAACCGCCTGCCATTGCTGTGAAGAATAAAATGAGAGAAAGAAATGACGAACTCAAATTTTCTGGCCATTGTTGTCTAACCTCATAAGAGGGTGTGTCTGGCTCAATGAACCAGGCAGACTAGCGACCCCACGTGTGTCTACATTGAAATGACATCTTCATTCTTGAAAACCCGAGGTTGCAAGCAAGACGAGTTGGCGGGTTTTCAGTCTGCCAAAAGATGAATTCGTAAATCGTTGGCGCGTGGCATCTTTTCACGACCCTATCTTACTACCCTACTCTACAACCAGAAGAACTACAACTGTGGTGTTTATTTGTATCAAGAAGCATGGCGAGGCTCATGGGAATTGTAGTTTAAAATAAAAAAAAAAAAGCATTTTTAATATATTAGGAAGTTGTAAATACTAAACTGAGAGTACAGTAGGCAGTTTAAGGGGACGATAAACACATTGGTGTAATCAGATTTTAAATATCTAATTGCTTTATGAGTGAAAATTTATTTTAACTGTACTTTACCCATATCTGACAGCGTCCTTAATGGTTGACTATATCCACATGATAGCTGAGGCCCAGAGCTCTCTATAACAGTTGGTCCCATGTCCATACCCCCTTTTGTTGATGAATTATAAGCTTTCAAATATACACTGTTCAAAGGTCAGTTCTTCAAAGCAGGAGCCATGTAGGATCTTCATACTAACATATGTTATTTTCCAGGTTGAGACCTTTCCAAAAATGTATTTGGTGTAGCTCTATGACAAAGTTTTAATTTTCACATTTCATGGACACAAGTTGTCCCAGGCCTAGTTTCAGAGAGCACTTTGAAGTGCTGCCCATTATTATTATTATGCCCATTATCTGCCCATTATTATTCTTAATAATAATAATGAAACAAAGTATTATTAAAATTAAATTGAAAACTTTAAATCTATTTACAGAATGGAATAGATAATAGTTTTGAGATAGGATATGATGCCTTATTGCTGAAACGTGCTATGTGTCCATTTTGTGGGACATTACTACGCATGACGTCACTGGGAATTCCCTTTGACACGTTTAGGATTTCTTTCTTTTTTCAGTCCCTTCTTATGAGATTAGACAACAATGGCCAGAAAATTTGAGTTCGTCATGTCTTTCTCTCATTTTATTCTTCACAGCAATGGCAGGCGGTTACTTAAAAAGCGGTCATAATGCGCAAATCATCAGATGTCAGTGGAGATACAAGATACACAGCAATTATAAATCAATCCATTAATTAAAATGAGCACCGTCACGTTGAAAAAGGACAAATCCAAGTTTGTTTAGAAAAACGCGTAAGAATGTCACCAATATATGTATGTTAAAGTAGAGAAAGGTTGTTCGAATTAAAATAGCTAATAGCATTGTAGGAAAGCAAAGATATGTCGATAGAAACGTATTCGTGATACGTTACAAACAAACGTAATCGCGGACAAAATACGTTTTCGTAAAAACGTAATTGAGAATGCAGTTTAGTTGTGTGGGAACGTAATTTTGAGGAGACAGGGTTGGTTTAAAACCTGCAATAACTAATAATTACTTTCTTTTGTCTTTTTGGCCCCCTAAAGACATTGACATATTATCATCTTCAGCTGGAGTGCGGGACTTTTGTCTCCCCCCTCTGGCAGTGAGAGTAAATGGGGGACACTGATAGTGTTAAAAGTTTCTGACTCATTTTTAAAAAGACGAGAGAAAAAGAGTAAGACAAGCACTGTAGTTGGTAGTTGGAGTCAGCTAGAGAATGAATGAAGAAAGGAAGAGAGAAAGCCAATAAATTTGCTCAATAAAATGTTATTTTCGGATTTTTTCACAGCAGTTACATTCTAGAGTACAAACACCCCGACACATCTCCACTCAACTCTGTGTGTTGAAACCTGATTTGGTCTGTATACATACGGCCAGACACAGACATGCAGCACACTCACACTCTGAATGACAGGTACACTGGGATTTGTCCCAGTATGCTGGATGGTCAGTACATACTGGCCATAACCTACTGTTGTGGCTGTAAAATGATAGATAAATAGTTTTGAGTGTTACACAACCCCAGGAAAGTAACTTGTTTCACTATCAGAATTTGATCCATTTGGTCCGATAACAGTTTTGAAGAGCTGCATGATTAACAGCCAAATGGCCAGAGCGGGAATATCGTCCCTGATATGAGATTTAAGAACTCTGTACACTGTAAAATACAGAGAGATTTATCTGACAGTGACAGGCTTAATCAGCATTGTGTGAAGTAGTTTGGTGAGGGCTTGAATTTAATGGATATTGATGTATATGTTACAGCAGATTTAAGTTGATATGAGAAACATGTTAGCAAACATCTTCATATTTATTTAGCAGTTACAGATAAACATTATTATTCATTTGGAGTTGTGTTTCTGGCCTTTATGCTAAATTATCCCAATAAATTTTTCTAACAGTCTTCAATGATCGTGTCTTTTTAACTTGTCATGGTGTTTCCAGTAAGATCTGAGTATTTTAATGAAGACTAAAAGAGTGAGAGATGGTGGATACCTGACCTGATGGACTGATTGATTTTTGGGGATGTGTAAAAATGAATAAAAGACACAAAAACTAATACATTACATCATGTTTCAATGAAAAGACATAACAACCCATCCTCTGATCATGCTACTAGCTTAGTTGATTTTAGCAAATAGGATTCAGTTAAAAGAAAATATAATAATTTGGTCATAGATCTAGTAACTAATAACTAATAGTAGCTAACATTTGCTAATTAGCACTAAACACAAAACAGACCTACAGCTGAGGCTAATGAGAATATCATTCAGGTATTTGGTCAAAAACCAAAGAATTGAATGAACTGAATTTTTGAACTAATGGTGGAGCTAGTGATTAGGATATATCCTGAAAGGAACATGAATGTCTCTCATATAGACCATCCAATAGACTATTGGATTTTTGAGGCCACTACTGAAATAAGAATTTAATATTTTAAAATATCTAAAAAAGATATTAGCCATAGGATTTTTACATTAATACATAACATGTGCAGGAAATCTTGATTGTAATCTGTTAAATTTGTTTTGTGACCAAGATACAAACATTTCTGATGTTTTACAGTCTAAAAATCAACCTGCAGTGTTTTCTGGTTGACAAACTACATCATAACACTGCTACTAACCTCAAACCCAGTTCAACCAATCAGATCAGTTGTTGTTTTTGAGCACACGGTTTCTTAGTGCTGTTGAAGCCATTGAACTGTTGCTGTGTGACTAAGACAAATTTCCTTTGGTGGATAATAAAGATATAATAAAGATTTAGGCCCATTGTGTCACCTAATGTTTGTGCTTTCAAGCTTGTGTGTACTTTGTCCTTAAGGGGCCACCATATCAAACTGTGATGATAAGCTACATCAACTACACTGCCACATGTGGATTTTTGTCTGCATTTGTTTGCTGAAAGCATGTAGTCTTAGTGTCCTTACTACTTACCAACAATGAGACGAACATTGCACCTCATTTTTTGCTGTTTGCCAACTTTAACAGAGCAGGTGTAGTTTCCACCATCAGTTATATTAACTGATGAGATTTTCACTGTAAGGTTCCCTTTGGCTAGTTCCTTTACATCAAGCGTTGCTCTGCCTTTGAATTGTTCTGCTTGTTCATCAAGAGACAAATCGTGACTTCTGTAAAGGATGACATGGTAAGAACCATTGAATTTCCATTCAACTAATTCTCTGGTCACATTGCGTTCAGACTCAAGGTGGCAGTCTAAAGTGATGTTGTTTCCAACTGCAGCTTTAATCACCTCAGATGGGCAATTGATGTCATCACTGCCTGTAACAACACAAAATAAAAAAAATCTTTTAATACAACACAAACAGAGTCATACTCAGGTCCTACCTGTTTGATGGCAACTGGATGTTGCCTGATGTCCTCCTGCTATATCCCTCATATATGTTATCATTTATCTGTAATTTTGTCATCCTGTTTTTCCCATATGGTGATTTTGCCATTTGATCTATTCTGTACACACAACATATATTACATGTGTCTGTTCTGGGAGAGTGATCCTCCTCTCTTCTTCCTGAGCTTTCTTCCATTTTTCCCTGTTAAAGGAGTTTTTCCTTTTCTGAATTGAGAGTCTGAAGACAGAGGATGTTGTATCACTGTGCAGATTGTAAACCCTCTGAACCAAGACCACATTTTCCTCATATGCCGTTATTTTAAAACCAACCCTGTCTCCTCAAAATTACGTTCCTACACAACTAAACTGCATTCTCAATTACGTTTCTACGAAAACGTATTTTGTCCGTGATTACATTTGTTTGTAACGTATCACAAATACGTTTCTAATCAACATATCTTTGCTTTCCTACAATGCTATTAGCTATTTTAATTCGAACAACCTTTCTCTACTTTAACATACATATATTGGTGACATTCTTACGCGTTTTTCTTAACAAACCTGGATTTGTCCTTTTTCAACATGACGGTACTCATTTTAATTAATGGATTGATTTATAATTGCTGTGTATCTTGTATCTCCACTGACATCTGATGATTTGCGCATTATGACCGCTTTTTAAGTAACCGCCTGCCATTGCTGTGAAGAATAAAATGAGAGAAAGAAATGATGAACTCAAATTTTCTGGCCATTGTTGTCTAACCTCATAAGAGGGTGTGTCTGGCTCAATGAACCAGGCAGACTAGCGACCCCACGTGTGTCTACATTGAAATGACATCTTCATTCTTGAAAACCCGAGGTTGCAAGCAAGACGAGTTGGCGGGTTTTCAGTCTGCCAAAAGATGAATTCGTAAATCGTTGGCGCGTGGCATCTTTTCACGACCCTATCTTACTACCCTACTCTACAACCAGAAGAACTACAACTGTGGTGTTTATTTGTATCAAGAAGCATGGCGAGGCTCATGGGAATTGTAGTTTAAAATAAAAAAAAAAAAGCATTTTTAATATATTAGGAAGTTGTAAATACTAAACTGAGAGTACAGTAGGCAGTTTAAGGGGACGATAAACACATTGGTGTAATCAGATTTTAAATATCTAATTGCTTTATGAGTGAAAATTTATTTTAACCGTACTTTACCCATATCTGACAGCGTCCTTAATGGTTGACTATATCCACATGATAGCTGAGGCCCAGAGCTCTCTATAACAGTTGGTCCCATGTCCATACCCCCTTTTGTTGATGAATTATAAGCTTTCAAATATACACTGTTCAAAGGTCAGTTCTTCAAAGCAGGAGCCATGTAGGATCTTCATACTAACATATGTTATTTTCCAGGTTGGTCTGTATACATACGGCCAGACACAGACATGCAGCACACTCACACTCTGAATGACAGGTACACTGGGATTTGTCCCAGTATGCTGGATGGTCAGTACATACTGGCCATAACCTACTGTTGTGGCTGTAAAATGATAGATAAATAGTTTTGAGTGTTACACAACCCCAGGAAAGTAACTTGTTTCACTATCAGAATTTGATCCATTTGGTCCGATAACAGTTTTGAAGAGCTGCATGATTAACAGCCAAATGGCCAGAGCGGGAATATCGTCCCTGATATGAGATTTAAGAACTCTGTACACTGTAAAATACAGAGAGATTTATCTGACAGTGACAGGCTTAATCAGCATTGTGTGAAGTAGTTTGGTGAGGGCTTGAATTTAATGGATATTGATGTATATGTTACAGCAGATTTAAGTTGATATGAGAAACATGTTAGCAAACATCTTCATATTTATTTAGCAGTTACAGATAAACATTATTATTCATTTGGAGTTGTGTTTCTGGCCTTTATGCTAAATTATCCCAATAAATTTTTCTAACAGTCTTCAATGATCGTGTCTTTTTAACTTGTCATGGTGTTTCCAGTAAGATCTGAGTATTTTAATGAAGACTAAAAGAGTGAGAGATGGTGGATACCTGACCTGATGGACTGATTGATTTTTGGGGATGTGTAAAAATGAATAAAAGACACAAAAACTAATACATTACATCATGTTTCAATGAAAAGACATAACAACCCATCCTCTGATCATGCTACTAGCTTAGTTGATTTTAGCAAATAGGATTCAGTTAAAAGAAAATATAATAATTTGGTCATAGATCTAGTAACTAATAACTAATAGTAACTATTATTATTATTGGAAAATAGTTTTTCATAGCCTCATCACTTTAATCACCTGCTTAAATTGATTTGTCCTTTTTAAAAAAGATGTTAGTCAATGTAAAAGAGAAGTCAATAAAAGCAAATATTCTTGTTGAGAAAGCATTAACTGTTAATGTACAATCTGTAAAGCCAAAATGAAAGAACTACATTTAATACTAGCATATTATCCCCAATACTGTACTGGTTTTTGCATGTTGATACTGAAATCACATTCAAACACCGTTTGTGTCTTTTAACTTTTAACATGTTGTTATGCAGGGCATCTTTCCCTAATTATGACTACTTGGTGTTTATTGTGAACCATACGATTATGCGACATGACTGGGAATTTCAGCCAAATGTTTTTTTTTTTGTTTTTTTTATCGTCATTTATTCTGTGCTCTGATAGTTGTTATCAAATGGTAACATCTTTATATGCGGCACAGATTTGGAAGCTTGTAGCTCATGTATTCATGACGCATCCCATCCTACTGGTTTAACTGGTCCTCAAAGGATAGACAGTTGCATAATGTTGGCAAACTAAAACCCGCCACATTACTCACTGACATTAATATCTTCCATTGTCTCGAAATGAAAGTGCATTAAATCAAGTAATGTCATCATGCCTCCGTGTTCATAACAATGATTAATAACCACTTAAAAGTTTTCTCAATCAAGAAAATGATCTCATGATTCTCGTAATTATGAGATATAGAAAGTCAAATAAGATACAACTGTTAGTTAGGCAACGATTAAAAGGTGTACCTTTTAATCAGTATAAAGTATAAATGATAACATGAAATCATTAGTAACAGAAAGAGTTTCAATTGGTCCTCTCGGATCTCTAAAACTGTAAATCTGTCGAGGTTACCTTTATTTTTGGTGGAATACAACATCAGTTTGGTGATTCTATCTGTATTTGAGGAGTAATGTGTTAGCTAATCTGTGTTCATTGGTCAATTATGTCATTTAACTACCAGATAACATGCAAAAATGTCAGAAACAACAACCTAATAAGAATAGAAAAAGATCCTCTTTGACATCAGTAACTCATCCTTTGGTAAACTAATGACATCACTCAGTAGTAAAGCTGACATGCACGCTGTTTAAAGCCACAGATTGACCTTGACTCTGATTAGTTTGTTTGTTCGTGAATATTATCATTATATTGGTTGGCAAGAATCTTGATCACTACTTTTTAAAGCGTGCTGTTCCAATTGTAGTCAGCTACTTAAAATATATTTTAACATTTGTTTTATCAGGTATGCCTGCAGTTCCTAAATAAAATTAAATCTGAATTTGTTAAAATTACAAAAGATGTAAAGGGGATAAAATGCGATTTAGATCACGCAGTAGGAGGCGCCCAACTCCTGATTTCCGTGAGGAAATCATGCCTTAAGTGCTGAAACCAGGTGCCACCAAAGTTAAACCATTCAAACAAAAATCAAAAACCTTAAAATAAGTGAACAAATGAATAATATTAATATACATTTTGATATTATTCAAGTTAGTAGCCTACCTTTGGCTGAGATCAGTAAAAAAAAAAACAGTCCAATTTCTCTCTTCATTGCACACTGCGTCGATCAAAATGTCGATAATCTGATGTTTGAGCGATAGAGTTTCGTTTTGTAAATAGGAGGAGCTACCTGGTGGCTCATAATTTATATAAACGTCATTGGTTCTCCACAGAGGTTAAGGTCTGGCAAATCACCTGCACACAAAATCTGACATGGCGTAAACTCTGCACTGCACGCAATTTTGAAACATAAAGTGTATGCAGATTCGAGAGCCCGTGTTGGTCATTGAATAAACTTGTCACGAAAGTAGCAGGAATGGAAACTAAACAACATAAACTAGTTTAAAATGTAAATAACATAAGGGATATTCTTTACAAAACTGAATGTAGTTCAGAAAGAAGACCTGCCTGCAGGTTACATTTCCAACCAAGGAACCTTTACCAAAAGACTAAATTGCTGTTGACAAACAAGAACCAATAAATCTGAGGAGCTGAGTGGTCTGCATATTAAGGCTGCATCAGTTGGACTGAAAGACAACTGTTAATGAGTTTTCGTTCATTCTTGCACTTAGTAACTATGAGAGTCAATGTTCAAAGCAACAGCATATCAAGTGGTCCCCAAATATAATGTTCAACCTCTCTTATCTGTCCTGTCCCCTCTTAGTCTTAGTCTTAAATAGGCAGAAAACCCTGAGGGCATCTGTTGGATTGATGGAGGGACACCACAAAAGGAAGGCTATTATGTGCATTTCTCTATTTTTTTAATTTTTGGACTCCACCAGAACAGCATTTCAAAAAACTCCTTATTTATCTTATGCATGCCCTTTATGCAGCCCTTCAATATACACAATTTCTCTTACACTCCGTTTTAGCTCCTCCTCTTTAAGGCCCCTTCCCGATGAGCCCACGCTGGCCAACTTTACATATCAGAGTTGTGTAACTTTACTATTAATGCAAACCAAACATTTCCTGGTGCTAAAAACTGGTTGAAACAACAACATATGGTGCTATTTGGAGCTATTTGCTCAGTGGATCAGTTAGAAATAATGCAGGGAGGAAGATTACAAGCAGAAACAGCCACATTGATGATGATTTTTGAGTTGCAGACAATCAGCACACCTCCAACTACTTATTTTACTTTGCTGTGCTGTGTAATGGAGTCATGGTTTGACACAAATGTATGTCAGCTTGGGTCAAAAGATGAAAAAAAAGTTGAAAACAGCATTCAGAGCAGTCTGAACTGCTGCTTTTTGCTCGCAAGGCTGATTTGATACATCGTCCACTTTTAACATGAACATCTGACATTGTGACATTTTATATATATATATATATATATATATATGTATATGTATATATCCCCAAAGACATGCATTACAAATATGTTTGTAAATGAGACCTGAAGACATGCAACATCAACCCAGCAGGCTGGGAAGCTGTAGCTGCAGACCGCAACAGATGGAGGCTCGCCATCAAGACAGGCATCCAGAGGAGCAAGAAGAGAAGAGAGGACCTGTGGGAAGAAAGGAGAGAGCACCGACAACAAAAGGCAGAATCAGCATTAACACTTGACTACACATGGACTGTTTAGCCACAGCAGGGGCTGCAACCCAGTCACAGACTAATCATTGGCACATAATCCATTGTCTTGTGAAACAGAGGGAAGACAACTTAAAACATATTCTGTGTTAGCTAAATGTTAGCACATTAACAGGCTAAACTAAGGCAGTGAACATGGTAATATTATATCGACAACAGCATGTTAGCATGCTGACACTGATACCAGATATCAGAGTACAGTCATAAGTTGGTCCATACTAAGTTATCCTTGCACAATAAACGATCCAAAAACAAATACCTATAAAACAGAAGGCAATTTATTTATTTCTTCTTTGGTAATTTTACAGAGACAATACACATAGGAAACATTACATATTATATATTTTAGAAAAAAAATCTCTGTACACCTGAATATGTGACAGATGCATCAGAGGAAGGTACAACTTGAATACAATTGGAATACAATTTATTAAATCATTATGTTTTGGTCTGTCTGACCTTCATCAAGTTTATGGGCAGTATCACAACACTTCTGTACATATAGTACATGTTTTTACACATTATAATTGCGTCAATCATCCAATCAGAGGACTACAGATTGAATTAGTTTTACTAATGAACACCTTGAACTAACCCCGAGCGTGCGCGTCACCATCCAGGTTAGTCAAAAAAAAAAAAAAAAGATTTGTAATGACTAGAAAAATACAAAATGACACAAGGGTAACATATATATAACCCCCAATATATATATATATATATATATATATATATATATATATATATATATATATATATATATATATATATATATATATATATATATATATATATATATATATATATATATATATATATATATATATATTGGGGGTATATTTTGTATATATATTTTGTAATGACTAGAAAAATACAAAATGACACAAGGGTAACATATATATAACCCCCAATATATATATATATATATATATATATATATATATATATATGCCAATATAATGCCAATTTATCATTGATCTGTACAGTAACATCCATATAATTTAAATTACATAAGAATTATTACAGATTCTACATGGATAAAATAGTACAAAGGACCATTATTCTTAATCAGTGCATATATGTTTTTCATCCAAAAGATACATTGTAAGGATAGGAAAAACCATGAATCTAGTCATATCAATAAAAGCATGGCAGAACAAGGAAGTCTAGATTTTTTTGTTGATGCCAGCTCCAGAATACACTAACTGGGGACGGTATTTATATCATCAATATAGCCTTCCATATGACTAACTAGTCTCTAGAAAAAATATTCAAATGTTTAATATGTTTCAATGTTTAATAGATTTCAATATGCAAAAACAAAAAGTGAAAAATAAAAATAAATTCAAGAATTCCATGTATATATGTTGTTGTCAGATGCAAGATCAAAAATTGGACTTTCAGCAGTGCATGCAGACTATTATTAAAAAATTCAATATCACTTTTCACACAATTTATAGTAGCTAAGATATTAATACATTCTAAGACTAAGATTATTCCACCACTCCTACTGCTACTGCAACTTCCACCAATACTATCATATAATGAGAATACTCCCTTGTATAATTGGTCCTCTTGGAAATAGGACTCATCACTCCAGTGCGGGATGATGAGAAGCTCTCCTCTTTGCTTCAGCTCGAGCTGTAAGAAGAGCAGAGAGAAGAGAATCTATTTCATTTCAATTTTTTCTACTTTTTATTTTGATTTAATTCCACATAAACTAGACAAATCTTAAACTCGCGAGCCTCCGAGTGACTGCCATGTGAGGAGGACTCAGCCTTAATGAGCTCAAGAGCAGAAACAAATGACTACCAAGGATGGAGATAAACTCTGTATCCTACCAGACTATACCCAGACAGTGATGGAACCATGTGTGGCATTCAATGAAGTTCACGTCTTGCTGAGAAACTGTGAGGGGGGTTGCACCTATCTAGCAGAGCTGAAAATACCAGTGGACGGTGGCGTGAACAAGACATTGTCATGGCTAATTTGAAAAGAATAAGACTCTTAAACTCATTTAGGAATTTCTATAGTCAATGACATTATTTCCCTTAATTCTCTGGTTTATCAACACAGACTGTGACGGGAGAACTGTACTAGCCCATAGAAATTTACCATTTCTCCAAGTAAGCTGGATAACCAGATAGGTCCTCATCATGTGTTTCTCAGTTGAACTATTTAAGGTTATATTATTTAAATCCGAGGCCAGATAATATATGTGGATTATATGATGTCTACTTAATCTGAGCATATGATGTGAAGGGGTATGCCTCTAAGATTTAACCTAAATACAATCTTGCAGAAGTTTACCTCCAGGTTTTATTTATTTATTTTTTCAATTATAGGCCCAGATTAACTATTAAGTTTCATAGTAAGCCATGCTCCTTATTTTTTTATTCTTTTCTTTGGAGGGTAATAAGTTATTGACTCCCAAGCATTATACAGTCCTGGGAGAGGCTGAGAGCAGCATCTCTTTTGGGGAGAAATCAGCAAAAACACTATGAACATGGGGAACGAGCTAGTAAGCTACTATCTCTTCAGGTGAAGAAGTTGCTGGATTCATATCAGAAATTGAAACTACTGAGGGAGAGATAACTACTGACCAGGGAACAATTAATGATCTATTTAAAACATTTTATAGAGTTCTATATTCATCTGAAGCTGGTGACAAATTAAAATAGAACAGTTTTTTGAAACAATTGAAATGGCCACTCTTAATGCTGATGATAAACCAGATTTAGATAAGGCTATATCAATAGCTGAAATAGAGAAGGCAATTTAAAAAAAAAAGAAAAGTGGTAAATCTCCGGGGGACTGATGGGTTTCCCATTGAATTCTTTAAGAAATTTTCTAATAAACTGGTACTTCTTCTATGTGAGGCATATAACAAAATATTTGAAAATAACTGACTGAAGCTGAAGCAAAATTGGATCGCACTCATTGGTCTACACTTCCTATATCACTGGCTGGGAAAATAAATTCTGTTAAGATGGAAATCTTGCCCAGATCCTTGTATTTCTTTCAAACAATTTCCATCTTTATTTCCAAATCATATTTATATTTAGATTTAGTTAGATAAATGTGTAAATACTTTACTTTTTGAAATAAGAGTATTCCCCCGATATGGAAAACTTTATTACAATGTCATAAAGGGGATGGAGGCTTGGCATTACCAATTTTATGTACTATCACTGGGCAGCCAACATTCACAGGATAACCTATTGGGTCTCTTTGTATCAGGAGGGAGATGGACCAGTTTGAAGTCATATGGAGCAATATTTCAGTAACCCAGTGTCCTTAGCCTCTTGAGTATGCACTCCACTACTTACAGCAGTCTGGATTGCAGAGCAATGCCATTATAAAAGGCTTGTTGAAAATATGAAACCAATGTTGGATTCATGCAGGCCCTGCCCTACGTACCAATCATGGATAATTCATTATTTGCTACATCACTTATGGACACGGGGGTTGAAAAAACAATCAGAGATAAGTAGTATCATGATAGTGGTTATGAACTTTTTTGTAAACTCAGGTTTTCTGCTTCAGGCTCTGTGCCCCATAAAAAGGGACGTTTGGCGCGTCATTTGACTCTTTTTCCGCACAAAATGGACCGATCACATGTCATCTTCTTCAGTCAGGAGGAACAGGTCACACTTACATTTTAAAACCCCAATTGTTACTCCTTACTTGTTTCTCGTTGTTTTGTTTTCTTCCACTGTACCTACATTTAAGTGGCAGTAAGAACTAGTTAGTATTTTATATGTACGGATTCATACAAGGAAGACACACTGTAAGTTCCGGGAAATTACATGGTCCATGTCCAGAGGAGAGCAGGGCAAACAGATGGTGGTGATATTCGTTGGGAAACACAACTGATGATTTTAGGTCCTAAGAATTGAATTCATGATTATAAACTCTGAGATGGTTTTTCATTTTAAATTAATGCCAACTTGACATGACATAAAACTGATTAACCAATCTAATTATTATATTTAAGTTAATCAGATAACAGATAAGTTTAAGCACCAGTACCTTGACATTTGGTCTGCAGCATCTGACCTCAGACCCCCTGTAGAAGATGCCAGCAGGAAACATCATCAACAAAAGGATCAATATATTCTGTTAGTTTAAGGGTTTTCTGAGGTGTTCTTACCTCGAGCCCAACTTCGGTAAATGAGTACACACACAATGAGGATGATATTGTAGAGGATGAACAGCAGGATGCTGCACAATAGGTAGAGAGACAGAAGAGGAGGAGGAGTGGTAGGGACACTTGTAGGCTGAGCTCCAACTGTGAGGAAGAAAAGTGCGTGATGATCAATTAGTCTCTTATTAAAGACATTTCCCAAAAAGTCAGAAAAAATAATCTCTCTATTAATTAATTCCACATTAGTGTCATAAGAATATTCTCAATATGACAAGACTAGAGCCATTTCTAAACAAACCTACTAGACCTAAACTCTTGAAGCAACATGTCACCCAGTGCACCCGTATGGCTCACTGACAATAAGATATGCAGGCTTTGGATACACACTTGTAAATAAATCAGTTATTTGTAGGTTTGGCTCTGTACATGAAATTTGTTAACAATAGAAGTATAGAATAGAAATATAAAAAATCAGTCAGCTCATCCTTTAACAGTTCTTTGTATTTTCTGTACATTTGATTTCCCAACATTAAGGTCTAAATGGTCTTTTAAAGCCTTATCTACACTGACAGGAATAAAGGTTTGGTGGGAAAATGCTGAAAACTTTATCTGTTTGACACAAAAACACTGAGAGAAGCCTAAAATATGAGAAAATGTGTTCTTTTTTTAAATAAACAATTGTAAATTTACAATTTAGAGTTCACAAACCTCACACTTAAAATACAGAGGACATTATGTCATTATCCTAAATGGTTGCTACAACCCTTAATACAGTCTGCCTGCAGGGCTCCTCTGTGGGGATGCTTCCAGCACAGGCTCTGCTCTCAGGACAGCTCCACTGTCAGGATAGGAAATGCCATCAAAATAAAACTAAATGCACTAAATGTCAGGAAAAAGACCACAGAACAGAATCTGCTGTCTCAGCAAATATATATTGCTGTAACCTGATTTTGTCAATGATTTATATTTAATAATTCTGCCAATGCAGAATTATTTAGTATAATCCTATAAATATAAATAAATAAATATAATCCTATAAATGTTTTGAATGTAGCGACATATATTTGTTAACATGTGATTGACTGCCAGTATAACAACACATATTGATTCAGCAATTATAGGCCTTCAACACAATGGTAATAGTTAAATATTGAATGTATTGATTTATTCTGAGTGTAGCACATAGTGATGGACTCTGTTATAAAATATATTTATTGATAGATTCAAACGCTAATATAGCCTACAGCTCATTGATTCAACAAGTATTGATTGAAGCCTCTCTTTCCCTCTCACAGACAAAAGAGAAATAGAGATATTTCTCTGGCCATGATAGGCTTAACCAGCATTGAGTGAACTAATATGGTTTAAAATAAGGTTTAAAACAACTAAACATGAATTGCCGAACAAGTCACAGCCACATTTTCTATCAGCAGCTCTTTAGAACAACCATAGTGTATTCTTCTGTTTTTTTTATGTAGATCAAACAAAAAACCCAACATATTATTTCCTGCCCTGACAGTGGAACTGCTGCAAGAGCACAGCCTGTGTAACAGTCTGTGCTGTGTTAGTACCAAATAACACCACAAGGTGGTGGCAGCTCCTTTTTGTTGTCATGTACAGAGCTTGTGGTAGTTCGTTTTTCTCTCTCCTACGACGCTCCATGTTGACTCTCCTTTTTACTTTTTGTATGGTTGTAAGAGTAAGTGAAGTAGTGATGTGCTGCCTTCGTACACGACGCATGTATGATTAGTGAACGTAGTGCTGTGAGACCTGGCTTTGTATGGTCAACTTTACTTATTGAATAAACCTGCTATGTTGAAATCCCCACTTCTGTCGACCAACTTTTCTGATGCTAAAGTTGCTAACTGGAGCCCGAGCTAATCCAGCCATTGTCCTCACCTTCACCTCTTCACCTTACACCTGCACAGGAACTATCCCCTGCTGCCACTACAGCTGACCTCCTTCTATCACACTCTGGTGTCTACAGGAAGCATAAGATCATTTCTCACCTTTCACTGCCAGCCAGCTCTCTGGTGACTCTCCTTTTGTGGGGTCTTCACACTTGTAAAAGCCTTCATCAGACATGGACACTGCATGGAGTGTCATCTTTCCTGCAGACTGAGACCCAATGAAAACACCATCTTTGTAGAATGACGCATAGAAATCTGATGTAGACTTAGATTCATCTTCTTCCTTGTAGGAACACAGAAGTGTCACTTTATCTCCTTCTGTCACAGGAAGTACAGGACTCTCCAGGATCACATCACCAGCTGAAATATAGAAAAATAAACACCAGTATAAATGTTTATGATATGTGTATTTTATTCATGACTAATAGAGTTAACATTTAGTATTACCAGTAACAGTGATGTTGATGGTGTTGCTGCATTCCCCCCGCTGGGACTCACACCAGTACAATCCAGTGTCTGACGTGAAGGTATACTCAATGGTGCAGGAGGACTGACTTGGGATCCCCCAGCCACGCTTACATTCCTGATTTGTCCTTTTCGAGGTGTTTCTCTTCACTACCCAGTCACTGGAGTTTGCTGGTGTCTCACAGCTCAGAGAGATTTTCTCATACTCAAAAAACTGAGATCTGTTGGGACTGATGGTCAGTGTGGCTGCAGGAGGTTAAAATGGAAATAATTATGAATAAATTAAAATTTTCTTCTGTATACATAATTGATGATATGTGTTAAATACAGTCTGCTTGCTGCAGTTATATTGTTGTTAAGTGCAGTTAGGTGTTAAAATTTAAAGCTGTATTTTAATGAACTGAAATCACATTTGATTCACCCTTTTTGCTGTCAAAAATAATGTCAGTGTTATTTATTTATGTATTATTTCCAATAGTTTTTATTATTTAAATTAGGAGAGCTGGAGGGCATGTGTGGGTTTCATTGACAGCAGCAGGCAGACTGAGACAGACAGACAGTGCATTGTTAGCAGTGGTGTTGAAGGATAAGACTTAAACCATCATCGAACGGGTCTGAAGTGACATTTTCAGGCGTTTCATTTAATGTGCTGCAGCTGAGCAGCTAATTGGCTATCTAGGCTGCTAATTGATGTTAGTAGTGCACTTTTCCCCGATGACCATTTGTATGGTTGCTTGTTCAACAAGCTAAAATACAGGACAAATCATATGTTCATGTTTGTAAGTTAGATAACATGGAGACAAAGCAGGAAGCTAAAGTGGGTTGATGTTTACAGTCTGTGGCTCTTGTGTTGTGTAGCAGGAAGCCAGAAAGCTTAGTGTGACCATCTGCTCTACCTGTGATATAAAGACACATTATCAATTCATGCATATGTGGTTGAAAATTTACTTAATTGGCTATATGGAAACTAAGTCTCCATTTATAGAGTCAAAGAACTAATAGTATTCCGTCAAATTCATTCATGTATCTTGTACAATTCCAGGTCTATATTTTTATTCTGGGGTACCACAATATCTTTGTATGATTTACAGTTAAAAAAAACATATCTACCTTGTACTTGTCCTTTGCACAGCCACTGAGTTTAGCCTCAGTCTGAAACAGGCAGTTTTAGCTCCTGTCTCTTTAAGGCCCCCCATCCCAATGAGCCCACTCATTTCTGATTGGCCAGTTTTTCTTGTTCCTTACTTGAAATATTAACTTCTCAAATATATCGATACATATTTAAGCCAAAATCCAAAATATAAGAGTGGACAACATATTGCAAATGAAACGTTCAGACTCAAGTGAAGCCCTTACTTTTGACTTGCAGGGAGCATTTCTGCATACATTCCCCTCAAGTTTTGTAACTTTGATCATGTTTAGCATCAAACATCATAACAGTGTATAAATGACAGAAAATCACAAACAGCAGAATATGCCCCCTTTAAGATTGAATCTAATTAATGGCATCATCATTTGGTTTTAAAGCGGATTAATCATGTCAAAACATTGGTCAGTCTATGAGCTGTCGATAACCTTGTTTCCAAGAGCAGCAGGCAAATTAAATTCAGTTGTTACTGCTATAAGATTTTCTCAAGCAGATACCTCAGTGATCAGCAGCCTACACACTGCTAGACTTTGTTTAATCAATTATGTTACAACACATAAATGAAGAAAATCATCAAGGACTTCTGATCAAAGGTTATAGAGAACCTGATTGATTTATGAGATTCAGAAAAGGAGAAGTCAATGAAAAAGACAGTAAACAATCTGCTCAAGTGGTTGGTAGATGAGTGGAGAAAAAGAAAGAACAGTAGGGAAAATATTTTATAAAAGTAAAATTCTTACAGAGCATCAGGCAGAGTGATGTGATCTCCATGTTGGGTCAGTGTGGTCTGTCTTCTTCTAACTCTATGTTTTGCCCTGCAGTCTACCACATCCTGACTTGACACAGGAAATCATCAAAACCAGGGGTGAAGTAGAAACAACATAAAAACACTGATGATCCACAGCAAACTCTCTTGAGCTCAGTATTCAAAACCTTTAAAAGGTAATCAGTCCAGGCTGTAGACAGATTCAAATATTGAATTATAAAACGTTCTTTGGGAAGTTATGATTTCATTCTGTGTTGTTTGTTTGTTGTTTGCTGATGATCTTCTACTGACTTTAACCAAATTAATTCCACTTGCTGCTGATCTGCATGAGAACCACAGTCAACCTCATATAATATAGGCCATTCTCTTCACAGAAAAACCACCGGTTCTCAGCTACGTCATATTTAAGTAAAACAAGATATGAAGCAGCCTCATAAATAACTTCAACAAAGACTGCAATAAAAGACTGCTTTGATCATTTTAGACTGATTTTGTGATTATTTTGATAGAGACACCAGATTAGAAAAAGCTCCTATGTGTAGTTCTGGAGTCACATGGTCAAACCACGTATTGGTCATTTAATTTGTAGAACGTGTTGGACCAAAAACCATTGTCATGGTGAAAGTCTGCATGTTTCCACCTACCATCAGACTGCGTGTTTTCTCATTGTGTATTGTATGTCCGACTTTAATCAGTTACATCTCAATATTGTCATTCATTTAATAAATTCATCAATAGACATTGCTTTATGAGAAGCTAGCTATAATCTAAGTGTTTTCTTGTCCTACCTGTCACTTTGAAAGGCAACGGTTGGCTATCAGTGGCAGTCCTGGCTGCTTTGGCGCCCTAGACTGTAGTTGAACTTTCATCCCATCATTATTAGAGATATGTATCTTTTACTACTGCTACTCTTATGAATGCTTCTTAGTGGTCTGATACTTAATCAATACTCTTATCAGTTCAGAATAAGATTAGGTTTTATTTATATTTTAAATATAACAACATTTTTTTCTCCAGAGCAACAGTGATTTAAAAAGTAAAGTCAATAACAATAGGCTATCTTACTGGAAACAAAACTGAAATCTAAATAACATAAATAATATTCCTGACACCAGATCATAAAGGAAATTTAGAATCAGTTATTCATCTATCTTCTGCAGTGAATGTGGATTCACTGCTTGAAGATACGCTGTAATTTTATGAAGGATGTATGCCATGTGTGGACTATGTCTTGAGATACTCTGATTGCTTCTCTTTCTTTCTTAGTAAACACATTTTTTAAATTGTGTATGCTGAGTTTTGTGCACATGTTGCATACTGTATGTATTGATTTGCAGTGACCCTTTAGTGGGACAAGTGGGCCCAAACCACACCAGTAAAATGCCCCTTAAAGCAGAACATAACCCACCACCAGATCCCCTCACTGTAGGGGTCAAGCATTCAGACCTGGACCAGTTTTTCCTTGTATTTGTCACTTGTCTGTACATGCAAAGAAGATACAAAGCAAATTAATATGCAGAACAAAACCATATCAATAAACGAGAACCCAACACAGACACAAATACCACAACACAATCAAACTAAACAAAATATTTAACTCAAATCTCTGGTGTGTGACATAATGTCCCTGAACAAATGACCAAGTAGTTTCTTTAAGTTTTCAGGTCTGCAGTTATATTCAATAAAGCACTCAGCTCCCGGAAGATTGTGCTCATTGTTGAGCTAACTGTACCATGGGAGGCAGCAGTTGGTGAAGCCTATGAGCGGAAACGATTGAAATACGCAGACATAGCAGCTGAGGCGGAGCAACGTCGCTGGTGTGCCCGGGTGCTTCCAGTTGAGGTTGGGTGCAGAGGCTTCGTTGCCACGTCCACAACTTTCTAAAGGGAATGGGAGTACGAGGACAGGCCTTCCGACGAGCCGTCAAATCAGAGCTAATTCAAAGGTAAGGTAAGGTAAAAAATAAAATTTACTGTAATTTTAATCCCCCCCTTCCCATATGTTCCTGTATGAAAAGACCCAAGATGAACACTGTAAATGGACTACTTGATTACTATGAGCAAATTATTTAAACTGCAGTTGTACAGGACTGATTCTGTCCTGAGCTTTTGATCCATATAAGCAGTTGATCACTGTAACTCTGATTATATAAGTGATTTCCACTGTGTAATGTCAGTGTTATATAACCTATCATCTTGTCTTTTCCTCACTTAAACCTAAACTTAGCAAATGTTATGCAAGTAACAAACAAGTGACAAGTTGACCGCTCGCTACATTAACTATTATTTGCCATAAATTCATATTGGACCTAGGTATCTTCACTCTGTAACTACTTACTATCTCACTGTATGTTATGGTTATCTTGGTAAAGTTGTAGTTATAGTTCGTTGTTCGTTGTAGTTCATTATATTGGTTGGCAGGGATCTTGATCACTACTTTTTAAAGCGTGCTGCTCCAATTGTAGCTAACTACATAATATATATTTTAAACATTTCTGTTTCATCAGGTACACGTACAGTTCCTAAATTAAGTTAAATCTGAATTTGTTCAAATTGCAAAAGACATGAAGGGGATAGAATGTGATTCAGATAAGACAGGAGGACGCGCCCAACTCCTGATTTCCTTTGAGGAAATCACACTATGATTAACTGACTAATGGTGATTGTGATACCAGGAAACCAGTGAGAGAGAGTCAGCTGACCCACTTGTCTCGTTTTGTGAAACAGGTTCTGTGGTTGTGGTTAACAGCAACAGAGACGGTTGTCACAGCAACACAGGCAGGAATGAGGAAGTGAAAGCTAAAAGTTCATTGTGCACTGAAGCTATCTATCTATCTATCTATCTATCTATCTATCTATCTATCTATCTATCTATCTATCTATCTATCTATCTATCTATCTATCTATAGCATTATAGTTCCCCTTTAATCACTACTGTACTTGTATATATGTCTGTTACTGTGTGCAACCTTATCATTTACTATCTCCCTTCAGATCATTTTAATATTTTTTCTCCTTTTATAATTGAGTAAGGTATCCATTGGATGATGCCCTGTTCAAACCGCTTAGAGGGTTTTTTTTTTGCACCTCTTCATCACATTTTTCTGTTATTTGTGTATATCAATTTCTATCTTTTGAATATGTGTAAACAATAAAAACTAAGATAAAAAAATACCAACAGTTGGCCAGCAGATTTCACAGTTTTGTTAGTTTCAGACGCTTTAAATGACACAGATGCATCTAAACATAGAATTCAACACCTCTTATTATTCTGTCATTTGGTTCCTTCAGGACTTCTTGAATGGACATTTTATCTATCCTGGGGCCCATGAATTCAAATGTGTGTTTTTAAAAACTGGATATACCACAAAAGGACATTATAAACTGGAAAAGACAGGGGTGTTAAGACAATACCTGCATTGTCACCTGACCTTGAGACTCCATCTTGTAGAAAAGTTAAAAACTAATTGAAAAGCTTTTCTTTCACTTTAAATTGGGCTGAAATGTTGAATTCTGCTAAATAAACATATGCTTACTCAAGTTACTAACTAATGATAAATAAATTAGAGCTCAATCAGTCGATAAATGGATTGACATAAAAAAGTTTTTCTTTTATCTTTATTGTCTTCAAACTGAATTTCTGAACACTATATACGGTACTTATAATTGTATTCAATAGAAAGCAGACGTCATTTATTCTGGTAATAATGATATCAGGTCTCACACAATCAGTTTCATAATAATAAAGTCCAGAAAACACCGAAACAATCAAAGAAATAACTGAAGATTTATGAAGCTAAAATCAAGTGAGTGCAACACAAATTAAAACTAACTTCATAAAAAAAGTCATTGCTGTGGTCATTAGGAGTTCATACAATATACTTTTAACAACAAAAACAAACTTATTAAGGTGTTTTTACCTGAGTTTATATGTATCAAGCTGCCACAGAGAAACAGATTGGTAACAGTTTGGGGCCCAGCAGAGGGCGCTTACACATAAAACACAAGTCCCAGCGATAAACTATGTAATAATAACAATAATGAAAATAATAATGATACTGATACTACACTACTAATAATAATACATTATAACAAGATTAATGCGATACAAATAGTAAACAACATATTAAAATATAAAGGTGACCAATAATACAATTAATTTCCAGTAATAATAGCAAGAATTGACCAGTAATGGAAAGCAGAACAATGAACTCACATTCAAACCAAGTTCTTGTCTTTAATCATCTGTTTTGGCTGCTCTGTGTAACTCAATCAACTCAGGAAAGTTGAGGTTTTTTGGAGTTATTTTCAAAGTGTGTCAGACATTAATAATCAATCTTGAATGATTTTTTTTACAGATAAACAACTCAAAGAATAAAACATCAGGTGCTTAATGGAATTGTAAAGAAAATCTAGTGCAAAGTTCACAGTACCCGTTAGTTAAACAATACTTAAGAGTATAAATTCTATTTAAACTCCAAGATTGTTGCACCTTTATTTCCTAACTTCACATCTTCACTTCACATGACTTGTACCAACATACACAGTATTTATGTGTATCATCAATATCAATATACAAGATGGCTCAGAATCAAGAGTTTATAAAAAGATAAAACTGGCATTTTCCTTTTTGGACCAATCACATGTCTCCCTGATGACAGAAAGATAAGATAAGAAACATCTAAAGTTAGTTTCTAAATGAGGACAATATCAATCAGCTTTTGTTTTAAAACTTGACATAAAAAAACCCTCATTGTAGTCCAAAGTCTTTATGGCGGCCCTTCATGTGGGGAAAGTGACATGGAGTTCACTATGGTGGAGAATCACAGAGAGCATCATTAGTGGTAAAAGATGCAGGTTTGTTAGCAGCTGTTCTCTCCACTGTTCAAGCAGCTTCTGCATTTAGAAATCTCCAGATGATCATTAGATGGAGATTTGTCTCCAGTTGTCTGGTATTGTGAGACTAAAAGTACGTTCAACCTTTACACAGTATTGTATATTCCAGAAATATTACATTACATTTAGATTTTCACACTTTTCCAGTTGTACAAATTTTAAGTATGTTAGACACTCGCTGTATTTACATTTACATAAACATAAAAAAGACACTAAAGCTAGATCTCATCTTAAAAATAAAAGTGATAGTAAAAAGAAAAAAAATCAAGCTGATTAAAAAAAAGGGAAGAAATCCTGATTTAAAAAACAGGCTGCTTCAGTTTGAGATACACATACCAAATTTACCACAGTCCCTTTTATTACATCACAGTTAGGGAGGGGCCAGATCATTCAGTTAATCTGAAATCTAACTGGACTACTTTTAACTGTTTGTTTTTTTTTGTTTTTGTTTTTAATAATGTGAACTTTTTTTTTGAAAGTAATGATGTGTACAAAGAAAAAAAATAAATGAAAAAAATTACTATATAGTTTCTATTTAAAGGTCAAGGCCTCAGTATGCTATTGTTTTTCAGAAATAGTCAATTTTTCTCAACAAGATTTGTATTTTGGTGGGTAATTTATGTTAAAGAGGCCATCATCATCTTTGTCTTCAAGCTCCAAATCCTCCGACTGCATAAACGTCCATCACAGTTGTGTCCATTGAACTGCTGGTCTCAGCCTCTGCGTACTGTGGAGGTTTGATACAGAGAACTCATAAACAAACAATACATAAAATACCCAAGATATGCAGCAAGAGACTGGAGGTAATTATCAGTATCATATCATCTGACTGATATATTGTTATATAGGCAACACATCCTCATCCTCAAAATGACAGGTATATTTCCAAAATGACATATAAATGTTCAGCGCCCTCTAGAGGACTGATGGGGACTAGAAAAACCATCCAGAGGAACAAATGATATTTTATGGTGTGACAACACTGTGGCTAAGGTCTGGTTAGGTTTAGTCAAATAACACTTGGTTAAGGTTAAGACACCCAAGCTGCAGCCACTCACAGTATCTTTCACAGGAATGACACTTGGTTGGAAGTGGAGGTGAACAGTGGTCTCCTGCAGCAAAGGACACTTTTTGCCTTTTTTGCCATTTTCTAACCATCCACCCTACCCCCATCGCCTGATAAGGAAGTCACCTTATACTGACATCACATGAACAGTGTTACTTCCCCGGGTCATAACTACCACAGCTGCTAGATCACGTAAACTTAACTATAAGTCGAATTTTAGACCTATACTGTTGTTTGTCTTGTGAGGACAGACTAGATATATGACATAATTAGATTATTAATACTGAAGCATCAGTGTTAGAGCAGCATGGAGGTGGAGCTAGTTTGAACTACTTTATATATTGTGTTGTATGACAAGAGTAAACTTAAAGATTTAGCTCTGACTTTGTTTTGCTTCTTGTTCCTTCAATAAGAAGTTTGAGTTTTACTGTAGAACGATGTTCATGCAGAGTTTGACACCAGAGGAAGGAACGTTTTTGGTGTTCACCTTAAATCTTATTTGTGACATCACTGCTAGTTTGGAGCAAAAACTGGTTTGAATTAATCCCTTCATTCATAATTATACTTCAGTAGAAGTACAAAAGCATTTTGTGTGTATATTATTATCATTATTATTATTACTGATGCCTTAAGCTGGATTTTAATGATTAGTGATGAGGTGGAGCAAATTCAGCTACAATTAACTAAACATCATGTTTTTAAAGTAACAGAAAACCAAAACCCAGAAAACACAATATCACAACCCAGCACAAATCAAACCATCCCAGAGTTACATAAACTTAAGCACATAATACTATAAGCTGACTAATAATGCAGTCCTTTAAAACCACCACACAAATCATAACAAGTAAAACCATTTGACCAGAAGACCAGGAGGACCCCAAAGAACACAAAAATACACACATATATGTTATCATTATGAATGTAATTAATAGAATACTAGGCTGTTCAATAAGGAGTCATAATGCTGTAGATGGAAATATCAAACACGTTTCAACATATTCAATGTGAATTATAACAAGTTTAATGTCAAAAATGTGAGGCAGAAATAAATGACTTACATGTTGTACATCTCTTTCAGATCAAGAATCCGAGACTAAGAAGAAGAGGAAGAAGAACAACTCCTCCTCCAACACTCAATCCAATGGTCAAACCGTTGTTGTTATCTGGAAGAACTGAAGAGAAGTTGAGTTGAGTTCGGGGAGTTTAAGTTGCTGCACTGCAGGTGTTTATTGTTTATAAGGGAACATTTGTTTACTGTGCTGCAAAACTTTCTCTGTAAAACCATTATCACACTTTACAACTGCCTGTTTTCTGACTGTGCTGTCAGATGTTTCACTACTTCACACACATGTACAATCTGTCTTCATTACTGAAACAGTTGTTTCATAATGAAAAAAAATGCTGACTATTAGGGTTGATGTCATGAAAGGTAAATCACTTTATATTCAAAACAAGGGGCCACCATATCAAACAGTGATGATAAGCTACATCAACTATACTGCCACATGTAGTCTGATGTAGAGTTAGTGTCCTTACTACTTACCAACAATCAGACGAACATTGCACTTCATTGGCTGTTTGCCACTCCTAACAAAGCACGTGTAGTTTCCACCATCAGTTGTCTTAAGGGATGAGATTGTCACTGGAGCGTTCCCTTCCTTTAGTTTCTCTTCATAAAGAGATGCTCTGCCTTTGAATTGACCTGCTTGATCACGAGGAGACGAACCTCCACTTGTGTAAACAACTACCTTGACAGAGCCATTGAATTTCCATTCAACTGAGCATTCCGACACACTTTGTTTAGGTTCGAGGTGGCAGGGTAAAGTGACGTTGTTTCCGACTGTAGCTTTAACTTCAGATGTGCAACTGAGTCGGTACTTTGCTGGGTCAGATGGGCAATTGTTGGCATCACTGCCTGTAACAACACACAATGAAAAACCCTTTAATACAACACAAACAGAGTCATACTCAGGTCCTTCCTGTTTGGTGACACCTGGATGTTGCCTGATGTCCTCCTGCTATATCCCTCATATATGTTATCATTTATCTATAATTCTGCCATCTTCTTTGTCTCATACTATAATTTTTGCTATTTGCTCTATTCTGTACACACAACATCTTTTACAGGTGTGTCTGCTCTGGGAGAGTGTTCCCTCCTTTGTTCTTCTTGAACTTTCCTTCATTTTTTAGGAGGAGTTTTCCCTTCAGAGGATGTTGTATCACTGTGCAGATTATAAAACCTCTGAACCAAATGTGTGATTTGTGATATTCGGCTATATTTTCCTCACAAGCAGTTTTTTTTTTAGAAACTGCAATAACTAATAATTACTTCTCATTTCTTTTTTTCTTTTTTGACCACCAGCAGACAAGCTGGAGCAACATCATTATTCATTTTGTGATGTGTTTCTGGGATTTATACAGAATTATTCCACCCAATTAACAATCTTAAATGGTCTTGTGATCTTAACTTATAATAGTGTTTCCAGTAAGATCTTTAGAGTTGCAAGGTTTGTTTTCTGCAAAAAGTGGTTTATTTTAAAGAAGAGTGAAAGAGTGAGAGGTGGTGGATACCTGACGTGACGGACTGGCAGCCTTTCAGCTGTCACTCTAGAAATGTTTCCTATGTGAGATGATTGAAACATGACAGATTTCACATGGATGTAAATGTGTGGTAAAAATGACTGAAGACTTTGTACATCTATGTTTTTAAGTGATTAATAATTTCATATTATCATTTATCCTTTTTATTCAATCTCTCAATGTGTTTCTATATGTTTCTGATAGAAACACGTGCACCATGCATTCTTTCTTTATGTGTTATAGTTCATCTTAAGAGTGATAGACTATGCCTAATGCATGAACTGTGGCCGACATTTGATTGTAGCTGTGTCTAGGTCTGGCGGGTAACCATAAACAACTGAAGAGCCTCCCAAGGCCCCCAATGTATATCTGTGATTTGTCTTCAGCATTCTCCATGGAGAATCTTTGCACTCTCCGTGTCTGTCACGTGTTCTGTTTGAATTAAAGAGATGCTTGACTTCAACCAACCTCAGTCTAACTGATATTTTCACCTATCAGTTTCTGTATTCAGTACAATCAGTAATAACAATGTCAGTAAAGCAAAAAGTAATCTTGTTGATGTTGTTTATCACAGTTCTCTTTGTTTAGATAGATCACTGTATCCTCTATGAGAAGGTGGAGTGGACATCACTTTGCACTTGAAGAAAACAAAACCTTACTTTGGATATTCAAGTGGTTCCCATAGACTGTACATAAAGATATATTTATATACAGTGTATGCTGTTTCTCAAACATTCATTTATTTGTGAGTGCCTGCTAAAATAAACACCTCCACAAATAAATTTTCTATTTTTGGAGCTGCACACCCAGTTCTCACGCTCTTCATCTTGAACACACCTCCAAACAGATGCAGACGCACCTGTGACTCCTCCCCGCACTGCTCACAGACACCCTCCACTTACTGAGCTTCTACCCTGCAGTCACGTCACGCATCTATCTCAACTTCTATCTATCTAAACTTGAACCTCAAAACCATAGTCTAGACAGGAAATGTAAAGACAGCAGAGCAGCAGCTCAACACAGTGAAGACGCGATCCTACATGGACAGACAGCTGCAGAGATTAAAATGAGAGCGAATCTGTTGCACTTTGTTTGGCAAAGTATGTGAGACTTCAGGGTGCATTCAAGTGCATCTACTGAGACCAAAAATGTAGGTCCTGAAGGTTATTTATATTATTTTCCTTTGTTGAAATACACACATCTGTCATTACTTTCTTTTTTATTCACTACTGCATTTCCCTAGTTCAAGTGTGGGGTTCAAATTTAGTGGTGTGAAAAACTCAGAATACATATTTATTATTGCTTTTTACTGACTTTAAAGGTTCCACTACCATTGCTTCCCAGTACTGTTCCCTAAATGTATTCAGTACTTACAAAAATACTTCAAAGTACAAGTTATATCTCCTTTCCCCTAAAACACAGTTGTTCCTCACTTTATCTCCATTGTCATGCTTTCTTCTACTTGTTGTTGCAGCTGAAACATCGGCTTGTCTAGTTAGGTGAGAAAGGAAACTAAATACCAGTCTCAGTATTCTTTTCCCTTTAATCAATCTCTAAAGCCTGCACACACATCTCTGCAGCAAGAGGAGAGCACCTTGAACAGCTCACACAGACACTTTGTACTTACATTACCACAAGCATTATGTTTGCATTCACACACCACTGTCTGCTGTCTGCAGACATCCATTTCAAGATCATTCGATACATGGTGTCATACACGTCTCGTCTTGTACATCTTCCCATTGTTGTATTTAGTTCACCAACAACGTCTTTAGAATCAAGGTCACCACATGTCACCACAGATAACCTTTTCTATTTCTTCTTTCCCACCAGACAAGACACACAAAGTGTGAGACATCTTTGCAAAACGTCTTAGAACAGAGAAATGTGGTTACAGCATATGAAAGATCATAATTTGTCAAGAGTGCATGATGTTCTTTTGATCGCCAAATAGGTCAGTTGAATACACTTCTTCACTGGATCATCAAAGTATTAATACATAATATTGTAGTTTCTCCAACAATACACTTCTAATACTTCTAAACTTTTTCCTCCATGCACATTAGACAATCCAGACACAATAAACATTGGAAACAATACTACAATACTATAGTATTGCCTATAATCACATACATTGTTTATCATTCTTTGTACAGCAGCAGTATTACGTAGTGTGGTGATCACCATCAAATTATAACTATTGATGGGTTATATTTATTAACATATTACGTAAAACATGATATTTGGAAACAATGATTTAATGATGATTTGAAATTTTGTGTTTTTTGTCATTTATGTTATTTGGTATATGGTATATGTTTTTTTTTGCTCCACTTCAGCTCCTCACCCACCAGTCCAGTCAGCCAGTGATATGGCTCTGTTTTAGCTGCTCTCTGAGAGTCCAGTCCCTTTATGTTCTCAGACTATCTGACGTAAAGAGTGAATTCTCATTGTGTGCCCTCGTGCAGCTGGGAGAAGAAACTTCTTCTCACCCTTTGCAAGGAAACTGTCAGGTATCCAACCTTTAAATGACTTCAGAGACCACAGCACACTAAACAATCTGACAGTGGCTGAGGTTGGGTGACTTTGTTCTCTTTTTTTATTCTAATTTGACAGAGGCTTTGAGGTTGTGTGGATTGAGTGAACTGAACATCCTTGTTTTGAGTTTGTTTTTAGGGTACCGGTAAAACCTGAAGTGGATTGTTGAGTGAACTGAAATACTAACCAGGAAAATCCTGAATGGACTGTTTTTGTTTGTGTTTATAGTGAAGTGTTTGTTCTTGAAAGGTTCATGCCAATAAAGCATTAACTTTTGAATTGGATTGGATTTAGAGAGATAATGAAGATACGTCTCACTGCTGCATTTCCAGGTTTTGCTCATTACTGACATCGTTGCAAATGATGATGAAAAGAAAAACGAAACTGCATCTATGGTAACCACAAAACAATTAATTTAGACCCAGCTTCAACTGAGATTATTCATCAAAATGTGTAGATGTCCCTGACCAGTAAAAGGGATTCAGCTCTTCAATATAGTCAAGTATTTCTATGAGGTCACATCACATTGGCATACCATTGTGTTACCTAAAAATGATACTAAAAAGACTGTAAATGTGATATCCACTTGATATGATTAACTCAGACTGCTGAATATAAGTTCATATAACCTTCAGATAATGTGGATTTTGACTCCATCACGTACATTGAAAGCCCATTTGAGGGGGATTTTTGAACAGCCAGTATGAACAGGAATAATGACATATCTTAATACCAAATCTGCATAAGCCATTATTTTAGAAAAATCTGTCTCGTTAGCTGCTAAATGACAGATAGTTGCTAGTATATTACACTAATATATAGAAAGTCCACAGATCCCTCGCAACACTCGCTGTTCCTCCATATATTCAGCACTCTGCTGAATATATGGCAATAATCCAATAATCTCTCATCTACAGCATTAAATCAATGTTTACAATGATTTCAGTAGGAAAATCGATCTTAAAAACTATTAAAAAGAATGAAGGGAATAAAATGTCAGAAGAATTGTTGGGCACCAACCCCCTGATAAACCTGATGAATTATGCCAGATGAGTCAACCAGGTGCCACCAACACACACACACACATATATATTTGATATAATTTAAGTTAGTAGCCTACCTGTGGCTGAGAGGAAAAAAAGAAGAAAGAACAGTCCAGTTGTCTTCATTTTAAATGCATAAATTAAAGCTCCAAGGTGTTGTTAATCTGTTGTTAATCTGCAGTTTGAACGACAGTAAACCATGGAAAACAAATCTGTTTAAGAGTTAGCTGGATCTCTCTGATTGCAGACTGTTCTTTTGGCTTCACACGTATTTTTAAAGAGATAGCCACAATGAAACATCACATGCTATTGGTGAGATGTTAACCAAGATGTAAGGTGTCTAGACTATGCATGCGTGTGTGAAGAATGGAAACTAAACCACAGACCTGAGCATGCAAAAACCTAAGGGACTTGAGAGCCAGTTACATATACACATCACAATCATACAAACTCAAACACGCACAAACATTATGAAGAACAGCAGCAAGTAAAACTTTAAAATCCCTCAGAGGAACACTGTTCTGCTCTGATCCCTCATTGATAGATATTATTTTTACAACTCAAAATATTTGACAACATTTCTTTTTCAGTAGATATTTTGAATAATATTTCCTAAATTATTATGTCCAGCTTCAGTATTTTAGTTCCTGGATCAAACTTTCACCTGAATTCTTTGTTTATTCCAGTGACACTGGTTGCTGGACTCCAACATATCAGCAGGTGATGATCTGTCTGAGAATGGCATTTCCTCTTTAGGTATTACTGTAAGACTTGTTGAAGTTTTTCTTTTAAAGATCAGAAATACGCTTCTCCGGCATTTACTGTTGTAATGTGGGCTTTAGATGTACAGCTGACAAATTTACTTTCAAGTTTTTATTTGATAATGATACTTTTCCTGTTAGCTCCCTAATGTTAGCACAATTTTGCACCACTCTGTGATTCTAGCAAGCTAGCTTTGCTTCAGTCTAAGTCATTTGGAAGATCATGGCTCCAAACAGAAAAGATGGCATCGATTGTAAGCAGCAACTTTGAGTTTCAAACTGGCTCCAATGCAAACACACATCACACTCAGTCTATCTTTATATACAATCAATATGGGTGACACTGCCAAGTTTCTCTCTAGAGGGTTGTTCCATTTCCAACCACAAGAGAAAGGGAAACTCAGTGAAACTAGCAGGACATAAACAGTGACGTATGCTGGTCAGCCCTCAACATAAAGAACTCCCAGAGTAGTGCAGTGTAAAACTGAAATTATAGGTTCTGCTAGTCCATGGGGGTCCATGTGATGTATATTTCACTAGATGGTATGTGCATAGGCCCTGTGTAGTCACAATGCTGTGTTCCTGTAAAAAGGTAATCTGCTGCGAATGTGTAGTATAAGTGAAGCTTGACACAGATGATCAGCAGAGTTCAGAGCTCTGCCTGATCGTATGTTTCATAAAACAGTACTTGGGGGAGTGATGTGCCCTTCTCCCAGAGTCTTTACATTCTGGGGGACCCCTGCTTACTCAAGGACTTCCCATTCAATGATGCAGAATGGGTACAGACTGCATTAATGCTGGGCTGTAAACTTATTATCTCAGAATGGAAGGCACCAGTACCCCCCTCTATCAATCTATGGCACAACCAGTTGGCTAGGCTAGCAGCACCGAAGACTTGTCATATCTTGAATAGGGTGAAGAGTTTTAATCTGAAATGCTAACGTTACCTTGCCGCCATTAGAGGGCAGGACTAAGGGTCATGACAGGATGGGGTACAGGGTCCCAGAAGTTTACATGTACGTCTCAGTATCACCACCTTGGTTCCTTGCAGGTCAGCCTTTTTTCATTTATGCTGGGGGTTCATATTAGTGCCCCTTCATTATCAATGCTGTGCCCAGTATGCAATGTGCTATGATATAGTTTTGTTTCATGTCTTTTTTCCTCCCTTTTTTTTCAAGTTCTGTTCCTGTTGGTTTGGCGACTTGCCTCTTTGGTCCGTCTTTGTTTCTCTCCGATGGCGGACAATATGTATCTGTGGATATCTTCATACTTGCCATACTAGTAGAAACATTGACATATATGCTTGTATTGTGCACTATCTGAAATTTCAACATGTTTCAAAACAGTACTTGGGCGCAGATGGTGGACTTTGGTGCCCATTTAACTCTTTATAATTGTCTTTCAACTTCTTTTTATATTGTCTCATGCATGGACCGCGGAACGCATCTGAACGGGGGGCTTAATTTGGGTGGGTGGGGGTGTGTGATTGAAACAAACAGACAATATTGTATTACTCATGTTTAAAGTAGCGGAGCCCCCCCTTTTTTTATTCTGATGCTACAATACAAACTTGATGCTTGCTCAGATATTAACCCCTCTGATCCCAAGCTACTGTAACATTCACACTCAACAGGCCAAACAACGAAGTACAGCCAATCCACAAGCAAAACTCATCTTGCTGTCTTGAATCTAAATCAACATCATTCTCATAACTAGTCAGCACTCATACCTGATGTGCAGAGCCGCACCCAACAACCAAAGCGCAGCTGCGCAGTTAATGAACAGTAACCGACACAGCAAAAAGTGAGTTATAAAACTGACTTACTTGCCGAAGTCCGCGGTGGACTTAAGTTAGGGCAAGATGAAGACGGACACTCCGGGTCTGTTGTTGAGGTCAGGGGCACAGTGGAAGCTGGAGTCGGATTATTTAGTTTTTTCTGTTTATCTGAAAAAAGTCTCTTCATTTTTTTGTAGCTAGCAGTTTGACAGGTGCCCGCCTTTAGCTCGCAACGCGAGCTCATACATGACGTTACTGGTAAACAATGCACTTGATAGGCACTAATTTCCGATCAAAATGCAGCAGTGAGTGGCAGTTTTGTTTTTTGTTTTTTTATCGGCAGCAGTTGATGAGAGTGGGTGAAGTTGTTGTCTCGTAATAACACAGACACAACTTTTTACAGCAGCTTTTACTCATATAAGAGATTTTGTCAGTAGAGTACAAAAGTTACCCGGGCCATGGCCCCCTGGGGCCCCCCGGGCCCTCCCAGTTCCGCGGTCCATGGTCTCATGTTTCTTTTACATTTTGTCTTGCAGGCATTACTTCACTGTCTGCAAAGACAATTGAAGAGTGTACAGGGTCGAGGCTCGACAGGGCCGAGGCATTAACTGTGCAGACTAACAATGAGCTTTCATAATAGTAGCAGTGGGTTGTAGCTAAGATTGAAATGATACATGTTTGAGGGTAACAAATATGTACAAACAATACACTGACAAAACAGAAAGGGCCTGATGGTGTGTGGGAACCATGCAGGTGTTCTTTTCCCAGACATAGAAAAAGAAGGACGTGAAAGGATGTGGGTGCTGATGCTGTTCTGAGCTCTGTCATGTGGTGAGGTATGATGAGGTTATTATGAGAGGCCGCCTAGGCTAAAAATGAATGCTTGCACATACATATATACCTATATACCAGTACTAAGCACTTGCACATACACATGCACACTCTCACTCTCATTCATATGATTCTCATGCATTCATATACATACATATACATACATACACACACACACACACACACATTACACCCAGTATCAACCTGGACTGTGAACAACAAGGACGTAACAACAGTAGTGGTCTTCAGCTTCTTAGTAGGTGCATGCATTGATGTGTCAGGCTGAGAAGGATTTGGCTCCAAAGCTGAATGATGCAGGTGTTGCTGGGGGGACAGCACTCCAGTCGTGCAGGTCAGAGGACCCAAGTCACTCTTTTGTAATAGGTAGCAGCAAGCTAACTCTCTTTAGTGGCTCCTGTACTTGTTAAATCAGTCAGCAGACTTATGTGGTAGCTGCTGGCACTAAGAAACTTAGGTCCCGAGTCTTAGGCAGGCTCTTGCGTCTTCTGCCATAAAGAAAAGACTGTGTGTGTCTGCTGTGAGTAGGCCACACAAAAGAGCAGACTTTTATAAGAGCTCTTATACACTCTGATCCACTCTCTAGCAGAATGCCAAAAACATTCTCAGCAATGCATCAGGCTCTGGAGAGGTAGTATTTGAACACCCAATGATCCTCTGGTAGATGTTTCTCAGGACAGGGATGGAGGAGAAAGATTTTTATTGAAAATTACTCATCTGCACTGAAGTAAAAGTACTATATTTGAAAATCAGGCTGTAAATATTATATAAGACATTATTAATACTGATGAGTCAATGTAGATGCAACATTTTAATAGACTTCTAGGATTTTAAATTCAGGATTTTTACTTGCAATGAGTACTGCTGCCAACACTGCAGGTCACAGAATCTGATGGGTCACAAATATGGTTTAACACTACAGAGTGCATTCATGTAACCTATATATAGCCTTATTGTAGCCTAAATGTAAATGATGAACAGAGATTAATAACTTACATACATGCATGCACCAAAAGTGTGAAAGTGTACAGTCACTTCACAAGTTGCTCTTTTTGTGGATAGCTGGTTAGAAAAGATTTACGTTCATCTCAGCCTCACAGCGTAGTGAGCCTATCATCATTTATGCAGTTGGATGCAGTGGTTTTTGTTTTGATGTTTTGACTGGCCTATGTCTAGCTCTACAAGTGATGTAAACAATGTATCAACAGATTGTAAAATAAAAAATAATTAAACTAACAGTGGAATATGCTCAATGTGCAGTAACTGTCTAGTTAAAAAGAGGGTAATATGATCGATATAGATTAATAGATAGATAAGACGGCGTTGTGAAAGACTTTGTGTTTATGATAACTGGCTTTAATAAGTATTTTAATTGACCTGTGTAATTTAGTAGCTTTTACACTATACAACAACTTACCTCAGACAGACTACCAGATGCAGCTCTAGGTCAGTCAGATTTGTGGAGCAGTTTGGAGTAAAAATAAGATCAAGTGTATTGCCTGCTTTTTATGTGGGAGGGGTGGAAACCTGTTTGAGATCAAATGAAGACAGAAGTGACAGGAAGACAGCTGCTTTGGTTTTGTCAGTGGGGATGTTCATGTCTCCCATGATAATTAGTGGAGTGTTATCAACAGGCCTGGCTGAGAGTAACGTGTCAAGTTTGACAAATAAATTCCTGAGTTGACACCCTGGAGGGCGGATATGACAATTTTTCTACTCATTAAGCCCATTACTGATTAGTTTATAGTTTATAGTTTATAGTTTTGTGATAACAGCTTGCAGCAGAAGTAGTCAAGACTATTTTTGTTCTTGGAATATACCACCCAGCTTCTCTTGATTTTCACTAATTTTCTGTGAAAGTGGTGGTGATGGGAACTTCTCCCATTCTGTCATTTTGGAAACGTAGACTCTTATCATAAACCTCTGCTGACTATCTCTGACCTCACCATATCAGACAGGGCTGCCAGTCAGCAGCATACATAGCTGCTGCCTTGATGAACTACTTCAAGACATGTTCCAGTTGATGGTGTCTGCAGGCTGCAGAGTAGCAGCAGTGTATGTTGTGCTTGCTGTTGCTTTATCTGCAGGCAAATCTAAACATACATACAGATAAAGTATGATTCATAACCATGACAATACAAGTATGTAAGACACCATTTAATAATATATCATATTGGCATTTGACTTGAAACTTTCTTAAATTGACCCATTCAGTGTAGTTGTAGCTCATATGATTTAAAAAAAAAAGTCCAGTAGGTGGCGATGTTGTCTTAATAATTAATGAATGAATGAATGAAAACGAAATAAATGGAATGTGTGTGTGCATGCTGCAGTTCCATGGCTTTCTGACATTGTTAAGGTTTCGAAATTGGTTAAAGTTTTGGCCAAAGTACTGGCATAATAAAAATAGATTCCCCAGCATCCCCAGCACACACATATACATATATAAACAACTCATGAATGAGTAGATGAATGTAAATTTTATGTAATTTTAGTTATTGGCCTCCCTGTGGCTGAGAGGAAATAAGAAGAAAGAACAGTCCAGTTAACTTCATTTTACACTATCTTAGATAAAGGTGTTGTTAATCTCTCTGATTGCAGACTGTTCTTTTGGCTTTCATTTTAAGGTTCACACATATTTAAAAAGATAGTCACAATGAAACATACTTTATACTCTTTACAAAATATAAAGAGTATAGACTATGCGTGTGTGAGGGATGGAAACTAAACCACAAACCTGAGCATGCAAAGATGGTATTTTAAGGGACCTGAGAGCCAGTTACATATACACATGATCACAATGACAAAGTTAATTCACATCACAATCATACAAACTCAAACACACACAAACATTATGAAGAACAGCAGCAAGTAAAACTTTAAAATCCAACTGAGGAACACTGTTCTCCTCTGATCCCGCATTGACAAATATTACTTTTACAACTCAAAATATTTGACTTTTTTTTATCAGTAGATATTTTGAATAATATTTCCAAAATGATTATATCCAGCTTCAATATTTCCTGTAGTTACTGGATCAAACTTTCATCTGAATTCTCTGTATATACCAGTGATGCTGGATGCTGGACTCCAACATATCAGGAGGTGGTGGTCTTAACTTGAATGGCATTTCCTCTTTAAAGTATTACTGTAAGTCTTTTCTTTTACAGATCAGAAATCTGCTTCTCCAGCATTTACTGTTGTAATTTGGCTTTTAGATGTGCAGTTAACAAACTTCCCTTTTTCATCACTTTCATTATTCAGCCTAAAATGTGTTCTCCGGTAGGCTACGTCTCTCCAGCTGCAGTGTGAGCCTACTTTTATTCACAACTGGATTGTTAACTGGATTTTACAGTTGTCATAGTATTTCGGTAAGTTTCATGTTATTTGATAACAATACCTTCCTTCCCAAGGTCATGGCTCCAAACAGAAAAGACAGTGTTGAATGTAAGCAACAACTCTAGGCTTCAAACTGGCTCTAATATAAACCAATGGGTGACATCACACTCAGTTCATCTTTATATACATTCAATATGGGTGACACTGCCAAGTCTCTCTCTAAAGGGTTGTTCCCCTCCTGGCCACTGGAGAGCATCCAGGAAAGCAGAACAAGAGAGGGGGAAATCGAGTGAAACCCAATAGGACATAAACAGTGACCAGATACTGGTCAGCCTCTGACTTAAAGAAACTCCAAGAGTGCTGCAGTGTGAAATAGATTATAGGCAGAGTTCAGAGCTCTGCCTGATTGTGAGTGTCTTGTATAACAGTACTCTGGGGTGCAGGCAGGTGGGCTTTGGTGTATATTTAACTCTTTTTAATTGTATCTAAATGTGTTTTGATATTGTCTTATATTGTCTTTGACATTTTGTCTAACTGGTTTACCTCACTGCCTGCAGAGATCTTGTGATTCCTGTTCCCACTGGAGTAGAGTTGTTGTTCTGGAGACAAAACATTGTCATAATTGAAGTATATATCAAATCTAATCTTGTCATGAACTGATAAGAGTATTGCTTAAGTACCAGACCAATAATGGGATTTCATAAGAGTAGTAGTAGGTTGTATCTAAGATTCAAATGATACATATCTCTAATAGTGATGGGATGAACGTTCACCTACAGTATTGGGTACCGAAACAGCCAGGACTGCCACTGATAACCTACTGTTGCCTTCCAAATGACAGATAGGACGCGTATTATTATCATTATTATTATAGCTAGGTTTTCATAAAGCAATGCTTATCAATTAATTTACTGAATCAATCACATTATTGAAGTGTAACTGAGTAAAGATGTACATACAGTATACTGACAAAAAAGAGAAGTAGTCTTATGGCCTGTGGGAACTCTGTACATGTTCTTTTCCCAGACATAGAAAATTAAATCAGGAAGTGAAAAGATGTGCGTGCTGCTGCTCTGAGCTCCCCTCACATATGGTGAACTATGATGAGCAAGCAAGCAAATTTTCTTTATAAAGTATGTTTCACAAACATCAGTTACAAAGTGCTTCACAGTCAATAAAATAAAATAAAATAAAATAAAATAAAATAAAATAAAATAAAATAAAATAAAATAAAATAAAATAAAATAAAATAAAATAACAATGACACCAGATAAAATGTACAAGGAGAGCAGATAAAATTGACACATTAAGATAAAATATCACATATTACTCAAATGCCTTTCTGAACAAATGGGTTTTTAGCTGCTTTTTGAAGGAGTCTTCATTATCCGAGGACCTTAAGGTTGTTGGAAGAGTGCTCCAAAGCTTAGTCTGCATTTAACTGCAGAAAATAGTTTACCATACAATTCCTAATTATGTTTAAATAGTTGTTAAGTACAGAGAGTTTGTGAAGCTCATTAGGTTTAAATAAAAAGTTCAAGTGGATGTCATCAGTGTGCATATGGTAGGAGATGCTCTTGAAACTGCTGATGATTTGTCCCAGTGGCAGCATATACCAACCCTGTCTCCTCAAAATTACGTTCCCACACAACTAAATTGAGTTGGCGGGTTTTCAGTCCGCCAAAAGAATAATTCATAAATTGTTGGCACTAGAAATTGTTGTTTCTAGTGTGACAGCCTTTCAGCTGTCACACTATTATCATTATATTCATATTATCATTTGTCTTTTTTATTCAATCTCTCAATTTGTGTTTCTCTATTTTTCTGATAGAAAAATGTGTACCATGCATTCTTTCTTTATGTGTTATAGTTTATCTTAAGAGTGATAGACTATGCCTAATGCATGAACTGTGGCCGACATTTGATTGTAGCTGTGTCTAGGTCTGGCGGGTAACCATAAACAACTGAAGAGCCTCCCAAGGCCCCCAATGTATATCTGTGATTTTCCTTTGTGTCCTCAGAATTCTCCATGGAGAATCTTTGCACTCTCCGTGTCTGTAACGTGTTCTGTTTGATTTAAAGAGACGCTTGACTTCAACCAACCTCAGTCTAACTGATAATTTCACCTATCAGTTTCTGTATTCAGTACAGCCAGTGATAACAATGTCAGTAAAGCATGAACGCACATTACATTCACCAAATGAAAAAAACAAAGACATTTATATACATTTACAGCTGTTTTTATCCGGATCAAATCAACGTGCAAAAAATGATCTTGTTAAAAGTCATGTTGATGTTGTTTAACACAGTTCTCTTTGTTTAGATAGATCACTGTATCCTCTATGAGAAGGTGGAGTGGACATCACTTTGCACTTGAAGAAAACAAAACCTTACTTTGGATATCAAGTGGTTCCCATACATTTATTTGTGAGTGCCTGCTAAAATAAACTTTTCCCACCACAAATAAATTTTCTATTTTTGGAGCTGCACACCCAGTTCTCACGCTCTTCATCTTGAACACACCTCCAAACAGATGCAGACGCACCTGTGACTCCTCCCCGCACTGCTCACAGACACCCTCCACTTACTGAGCTTCTACCCTGCAGTCACGTCACGCATCTATCTCAACTTCTATCTATCTAAACTTGAACCTCAAAACCATAGTCTAGACAGGAAATGTAAAGACAGCAGAGCAGCAGCTCAACACAGTGAAGACGCGATCCTACATGGACAGACAGCTGCAGAGATTAGAATGAGAGCGAATCTGTTGCACTTTGTTTGGCAAAGTATGTGAGACTTCAGGGTGCATTCAAGTGCATCTACTGAGACCAAAAATGTAGGTCCTGAAGGTTATTTATATTATTTTCCTTTGTTTAAATACACACATCTGTCATTACTTTCTTTTTCTTTCACTACTGCATTTTCCTAGTTCAAGTGTGGGGACCTCCTACGTAAGGTATTTTATTTATAAGCACTTATTGTAACACTTTGATTTTCTAAAATTAAAAGTGTTATAAAAACAAAAAACAGTATTTTACTTTCCACTTTCAGTCGACTACAAATACAAATGATTTTGCAACAAATACAGATAGTAATGTCTGCAACACAGACACTACTCTCACTGTCACTACAGACCTGCGGCTACTACATCCCCTTTTTAAACAAACAACTAACACTGACATCGAACTTTATTGAAAAAAACAACAGTTTAAGTAACGATGATTGGTGATGGATCGCTTGTTAACTCATAATTTAAGTTACTGAAATAAGTCCACATTAACCTACAAAATATTAGCCATTCCATCTTGTTTGTCCTATACTGACAAACAGGGCCCATTTTGGGATAATGTTGTTAAATTCACAGGTTCAGACTGTTTAGTTGGGGGCAGTTTCAGCTCCTTCAGTGGACATGACATCAGTGTTTCAGAGCTCAGGATATGGATTATTTTCCAATCAGTCAAAAATTCATTTTTGCTTTTAACAGACTTTAAAGGTTCCACTACTGTTGTTTCCAAGTATTGTTTCCTGGCTTTTCATTGTCATCATCAATCGGATCGAGTGAATTTGACTGTGGTTGGATGAGAAGAATAAACATGTACCACTCCAACACCCTATTAGTTCGTATGTGATCAATCGCACCTACACATTTATAAATGAGGCCACACTCCAGCAGGACACATAGCAAACCTGGTGTGAAGATGTCAGTTACTGAAGAGAACGTGACCAGCAGTGAGTCATTATGGCCTTTTGAAAATGTCTTTTTGGGAGAGGTTGGGTAGTGTACTAGAGGCCCGTGTGGCATGGCCTAAGCTTTTGTTCTTACTGGCACCCCCCCCCCCCCCTTACATTGCTTTTCTTTTATACTTCAAGTAGTTTTGAAACCAGTACTTTAATACTTTTACATGAGTAAAAGTTAAGCTTGAGTTGATACTTCAACTTCTACAGAAGTATTTTAAAACCCTAGTATCTATACTTCTTCTGAAGTAATGAATGTGAATACTTTTGACATCTCTGGTTATTCCTCATTTTATCTCCATTGTCATGCTTTCCTCTACTTGTTGTTGTTGTTCAGCTTGTCTAGTTAGGTTAGAAAGGAAACTAAATACCAGTCTCAGTAGTCTTTTGGGGTCCAGTTGCCTTTAATCAATCTCTAAAGCCTGCACACATCTCTGCAGCAAGAGGAGAGCACCTTGAACAGCTCACACAGACACTTTGTACTTTCATTCTCCAACCAGCACAACCACAAGCATTATGTTTGCATTCACACACCACTGTCTGCTGTCTGCAGACATCCATTTCAAGATCATTCGATACATGGTGTCATACACGTCTCGTCTTGTACATCTTCCCATTTTTGTATTTAGTTCACCAACAACGTCTTTAGAATCAAGGTCACCACATGTCACCACATGTCACTGCAGATAACCTTTTCTATTTCTTTCCCACCAGACAAGACACACAAAGTGTGAGACATCTTTGCAAAACGTCTTAATACAGAACAATGTGGCTACAGCACAAGAGTGCATGATGTTCTTCTGATTGCAAAATTGATCAGTTGAATACACTTCTTCACTGGATCATCAAAGTATTAATACATAATATTGTAGTTTCTCCAACAATACACTTCTAATATAACTTTTTCCTCCATGCATATTAGACAATCCAGACACAATAAACATTGGAAACAATACTACAATACTATAGTATTGCCTATAATCACATACATTGTTCATCATTCTTTGTACAGCAGCAGTGTTACATAGTGTGGTGATCACCATCAAATTATAACTATTGATGGGTTATATTTATTAACATATTACGTAAAACATGATATTTGGAAACAATGATTTAATGATGATTTGAAATTTTGACATTGAGGATTATGGAAGGTTGGGTTATTGATTGCTCACATTATGGTTTTTTTCACTCCACTTCAGCTCCTCACCCACCAGTCCAGTCAGCCAGTGATATGGCTCTGTTTTACCTGCTCTCTAAGAGTCCAGCCCCTTCATGTTCTCAGACTATCTGACGTAAAGAGTGAGTTCTCATTGTGTGCCCTCGTGCAGCTGGGAGAAGAAACTTCTTCTCACCCTTTGCAAGGAAACTGTCAGGTATCCAACCTTTAAATGACTTCAGAGACCACAGCGCACTAAAAACTCTGACAGTGACAGCGAGTCGGCCGAGGCTGGGTGACTTCGTTCTCTTTTTTATTCTTATTTGTCAGAGGCTTTGAGGTTGTGTGGATTGAGTAAACTGAACTTCCTTGTTTTGAGTTTGTTTATGGGGTACTGGTAAAACCTGAAGTGGGTTATTGAGTGAACTGAAATACTAACCAGGAGAATCCTGAATGGACTGTTTTTGTTTGTGTTTATAGTGAAGTGTTTGTTCTTGAAAAGTTCATATCAATAAAGCATGAACTTTTGAATTGAATTGGACTAATAGAGATAATGAAGATGCGTCTTATTGCTGCGTTTCCAAGTTTTGCTCATTACTGACATAACTGCATATGATGATTTCAATTTTGTCAAGAATTTCAATTAGGTCACGTCACAGTGCCAAACCTTGGACGCTACTGATCCAAGGAAACGCAAAGAGTGAATTTGAAACTTAAAAGACTGTAAATGTGTCAGATATCCACTTGATATGACTAACTAAAACTGCTGAATATAAGTTCATATAACCTTCAGATAATGTGGATTGTGGCTCCATCACTTGATATCATACATAAAACAAATCATAGCCCATATGAAGGCATTTTTTAACAGCCAGTATGAACAGGAAGAATGACATCTCGCTCTTTAGCTGCTAAATGAAAGATAGACACTAATCTATAGAAAGTCCACAGATCCCTCGCAACACTCACTGTTCCTTGTTTCTTCTGAGTATATGGCAATAATCCAATAATCTCCCATCTACAGCATTAAATCAATGTTTACAATGATTTCAGTAGGAAAATCGATCTTAAAAACTATAAAAAATGAGGGGAATAAAATGTCAGAAGGATGCGCCCACACATATCATATACATGTATATATATATACACATATACACATACATATATGTCATGGTCTATCAGGACTTTTGGGTTTTTGTTAGTTTGTCTTTTTGTTTTACCTGCCCAGTCTGATGTGTGCTTTGTTTTGGGTTTTGTTCCCCCTGTGTTCCTCTGTTTTCCTGTTTTAGTTTGAATTCCCTGCTTCCTTGTGTCTGGTCACTTTACTTCCTGTGTTTCGTTAGTTCATGTGTCTCACCTGTGTCTTGTTCTCCTCACCTGTGTTTCATTTGTAATCACTGCCTGTGTATTTATAGTCCTGTTTTCAGTTCAGTCCTTGTCGAGTTGTCTGTTGTTTTCCCTGGTGTTGCGCATAGCCCTTGTGTTTTGCAATTTATTTGTTAGAATAAATGCTCTGCATCAGTTTTTTTCCTGTTTCGGCTCTCTGCATTTGGGTCCACCGGTTCCTCCACACCTCTGGCACGTGACAATATATATATATGCATATAAAAACAACTCATAAGTGAGTAAATGAAACCCTACCTGTGGCTGAGAGGATAAAAAGAAGAACAGTCCAGTTTTCTTCATTTTACCCTGCGTCAGTTAAAGCTCCAAGGTGTTGTTAATCTGTTGTCAATCTGCAGTTTAAATGATAGTAACCATGGAAAACAAAACTGTAGGTGAGTTCACACACATTCAAAAAGATAGCCACAATGAAACATCACATGCTATTGGTGAGATGTTAACCAAGATGTAAGGTGTCTAGACTATGCATGTGTGAAGATGGAAACTAAACCACAGACCTGAGAAATGCAAAATATGCAAAGATGGTCTTTTAAGGGACCTGAGAGCCAGTTACATATACACTTGATCACAATGAAACAGTTAATTCACATCACAATCACAAAACAATCATACAAACTCAAACACACACAAATTATGAGGAACAGCAGCAAGTAAAACTTTAAAATCCCTCAGAGGAACACTGTTCTCCTCTGATCCCTCATTGATAGATATTACTTTTATAGCTCAAAACATTTGACAATGTTCTTTTTTCAGTAGATATTTTGGATAATATTTCCTAAATTATTATGTCCAACTTCAATATTATAGTTCCTGGATCAAACTTTCACCTGAATTCTCTGTATATTCCAGTGATGCTGGACTCCAACATATCAGCAGATGATGATGAGATGAGAGTGGCATTTCCTCTTTAAGGTATTACTGTAAGACTTGTTGAAGTTTTTCTTTTATAGATCAGAAACCTGCTTCTCTGATATTTACTGTTGTAATGTGGGCTTTAGATGTACAGCTGACAAATTTTTATTTGTCATTACTTTCATTATTCAGCTTAAAATGTGTTCTCTGGTAGTCTAAGTCTTTACAGCTTTACAGTGTGAGCCTACTTTTATTCACAACTGGACTGTTAATTGGATTTTATTATTACATTTCAGTAAGTTTCATGTTATTTGATAATGATACTTTCCTTGTTAGTTCCCTATTGTTTACATAAATTTGCACCACTCTGTGTTTCAAGCAAGCCTGCATTAAGTTTGCAAAAATGCACCTAAAGGATTCTCAGACTGTGAGAAACAAGATCCTCTCACTGATGAGACCAGGATTGAACTGTTAGCTTCATGTCTTGAAGAAACCAGGCAGTGCTCATCACCTGTCCAATACCATTCTAACAGTGACACATGGTGGTGAAAGCATCATGCCATGGGGTAGGAAAACTGGACAGAGCTAAGTATATAGATATCCTTAATGAAAACCTGATTCAGAGCACTCAGGACCTTAGGGTGGGCCGACGGTTCACCTTTCAACAGAACAATGACCCTAAGCCCACAGTCAAGACAACACAGGAGTGGCCTAAGGATAACTCTATGAAAGTCCTTGAGTGGCCTAGCTAGAGGGCCTCTCAAGGACTTTAGAGCCCTGACCTAAACCCAGTAACATATCTCTGGAGAGACCCGAAAATGGCTTTCCACCAATGGTCCCCATCCAACCTGACAGAGCCTGAGAGGATCTGCAGAGAAGAATGGCAGAAAATCTCCAAATCCAGTTATAAATGGTACTGGATCTTGCCAAATAGTGAGTCTGCATTGATGTATGCAAACTGTGTTATGATTTATAAAGTGATATTCTGTTTTACTTAAATATGACATGCATATTGCATGTCTTGTGGCTGATAACAGGTTTGACTGTGTGGTTTTTATGATGAGAATGGCCAATGTTTTGATGAAGTTGACTGACATTCTCATGCAGGTGAGCAGCAAGTGAACTTTGTATAAACTCTGTTAAAGATCATCAGCAAAATTACATCATAGAATGAAGTCATAAGTTCCTGAAAATATTTTTAGAATTTAATATTAATAAAAATTTTGACATCTGTCTACAGCCTGGGTTTATTACTTTTTCAACACACATACTTTTTGAACACTGAGCTCAAGAGAGTTTGCAATATGTATTATTATCATAGCAAATTGTTGCAGCATTTTCTTTAATATTTGGTTTCTCTTTCATCTTTCACTTTGGTGATTTCCTGTCAGGTCAGGATGTGACAGAGTGAAATATGCAATCAGAGAAAAACATACCGCACTGACCCAACATGGAGTTCACATCACTCTGCCTGATGCTCTGTAAGAAATTTAACTTTTTAAAAATATTTTCCCTCCTGTTCTTTCATTTTCTCTACTCATCTACCAACCACTTGAGCAGATTATGTATTGTGTCTTTTTTATGTGTTGTAACATAATTGATGAAATAAACTCAAGCAATGTGTTCTGTGATCACATAGGTATCTGGTTGAGAAAATCTTAAAGCGGTTAAAACTAATTTTAACCTGCTTGAAACAAGGTTGTCGACAGCTCTGAGACTGAACAATGTTTTGACATAATTAATGTGCTGTAAAACTAAATCTATGATGTAATTAATTAGATTGAATCTTAAAGGGAGCATATTCTGCTTTTTGTGATTTTCTGTCATTTATGATGTTGGATGCTTAACTTGGTCAAAGTTCCAAAACTTGGGATGAATGTATGTAGAAATGTTCTCTGCGAGTCAAAAGCCAGGTCAACCAGGTCTGAATGGTTGGTTTGCAGTGTTTTTTTCTATCTTACCAACAAGCTGGAGACGTCTCGTTTTGCATGCACATAAATGTATTGTTTTTGAAAAGTTGACATTTCCAGTAAAGAACGGGAAAATCAAATTGCTTAATTTTTAACCATATTTGCATAAAGTGTTAACGTGTATAACACCTATATATCATAGGCAGATGACCACACTGAGCCTGATAGCTTCCTGTTACACAACATAAGAGCCCTTCCTGTTGAAGTGTGCTCTTCTGTAACTTACAAACATGAACAAACATGTTTTCCTGCACGTTAGCTTTTTGAATGAGCCTCTAAACAAACATTCACCAGGGAAAAGTGCGTCTCTAATGTCAGTTAGCAGCTAGATAGCTGATTAGCTGCTCAGCTGCAGCACTTTAAACAGCATTTAGACATAACTGAAAATGTCACTTCAGACCTGTTAGACACTGGTTGGGTTCTTAATCTTCAATACCACTGTTAACGAGACACTGTCTGTCCATGACATGTACATAGAAATTTGTTTACTTTGTCTCTCATCCCCTACTGGAGCTCAGTCAGCCAGCTGCTGTCAATCAAACACATTTGTCCCTCTAGCCCTCCTTCTTTTATTAATAACAAACTATTAGGAATAAAAACACTGACATTGTTGACAACCAAAAGGAAGAATCAAATGTGATTTCAGTTTATCAAAATACATTGTTTGATGTAGCTATAAATGTTACCACTGAACAATAATAGAACTGTATTTAACACAAATCATCATTTATATATACAGAGGAAAATCTAAATACATCCATAATTATTTCCATTTTAACCTCCTGCAGCCACACTGAGCATCAGTCCCAACAGATCTCAGTTTTTTGAGTATGAGAAAATCTCTCTGAGCTGTGAGACACCAGCAAACTCCAGCGGCTGGGTAGTAAAGAGAAACACTTCTGATGATACAGCTTTTGAATGCAAGCCTGGCTGGGGAATCCGAAATGAGTCCTCCTGCACCATTCAGCATGCCTTCCTATCAGGCACTGGATTGTACTGGTGTGAGTCCCAGCGGGGGGAGCGCAGCAACACCATCAACATCACTGTTACTGGTAATACTAAATGTTAACTCTATTAGTCATGAATAAAATACACATATCATGTACATTTATACTGGTGTTTATTTTTCTATATTTCAGCTGGTGATGTGATCCTGGAGAGTCCTGGACTTCCTGTAAAAGAAGGAGATGAAGTGACACTTGTGTGTTCCTACAAGGAAGAAGGCAAAACTAAATCTACATCAGATTTTTCTGCGTCATTCTACAAAAATGGTGTTGAAATCAATTCAAGTGTTCCTGCAGAACAGTTGACCCTCCACGCCGTGTCCAAGTCTGATGAAGGCTTTTACAAATGTAAACACCCCACAAAAGGAGAGTCACCAGAGAGCTGGCTGGCAGTGAGAGGTGAGAAATGATCTTCTGCTTCCTGTAGACACCAGAGTGTGATAGAAGGAGGTCAGCTGTAGTGGCAGCATTTAGCTGCTCTGGAAGCTGAAACAATGTCATTGGATGAGTTTAAACCCACTGTGTGGAGCCAAAGCACCATAGTGCTTCAAGCTAATTAGACTAAAACCTCCAAACCTCCAAATTGTAGCTACCATTGAGGATACTGACATTATGTCCTCTGTACTGAACTGAACACATTTCTTATTTTTTAGTCTGCTTCTGTTTTTGTCTCAGTAAATTAGACTTAATTCAGGGCAAATTTAGGCCAACGCAAATGTTGTGTTTGTATCCAAAGCCTCACATATCATGTTCCTCTGTGCTTTAGACCTCTGTTGTTGTCCAAAAACTATTAAAAACATCATGAGTCACACTGCTGCATAGGAAGACATGTTCCTTCATCATGAGGAGTTTGGACATGTTGGTTTATTTAGAAACGTCTCCAAGGACTAATGACAGTGATCGAGTTTTTAGTCTCTGGATGGTAGTTCTGTGTAAGGCAGACACTACTGAGCATGTGTAGGATCGTGGTTCTGACAACAGCTTTGATGACATATTTCATTCTGCAAATGAGTTGCCTTGTGGTTGCCTTGCCAATGCTTTCACAGGTAATTTGATAACTAACAATACATACAATTTGCAATACAAATTCTTTTCTCTGGAAACAGGATACTTTTTTCAAGAACCACATACTCATACATCCAGCCTTGCTACCTCCTCTTCTTCATCTGTTGACAGTGGTTGGCATCAATAAGTGTTGCAATACCACCATCTGCTGGATTGTCCCTTGCCCCGTGTGTTCTTGCATTGTCATGGCATGTGTGGGAGGACGCAAGATGGAAATGTTGCTGAATGTAGTTGCATGTGTGAATAGTGAAAATCATTAGTGGTGCCTGAAAGGTTTTCCCAGTAATTTATCAGGAACTATGTATAAAAGAGGCTTTACAGTATAATAAATGAGGTTGAATGACAGTTGCTCTCTTTTAGTCTTGTCACACCCTGTTGAGAAATTCCCATGGCATTAATGTGGAATCAATTATTAGAGGGATTATTTTTTCTTTGCTGATTTTGGGAGATTTCCTCAAACTGAACTTTTGATCACACACTTTTATTCCTCACAGATGGACCTCCTCTTGTGTGTCTGCACCTGTTGTTGACCATCCTGCTGTTCATCTTCTACAATGTCATCCTCATTGTGTGTGTACTCATTTACCGAAGGTGGGCTCGAGGTAAGAACACCTCAGAAAACCCTTAAAATTACAGAATATATTGATCTCGCCCTGATATTAAAGGACCAGTGTGTAGGATTTTGTGTTATCTAGCAGTGAGGTTGTAGATTTAACCACAACAGTGTTAGAGCAGCATCTTACTGTTGTAGCTGCTGGAGGTGGAGCTAGTTTCAACTACTTTATATACAGTTGGCTAGTTTAGTCCACTGGTTCCCAACCTAGGGGTCGGGGCCCCTCCAAAGGGTCAGCAGATAAATTTGAGGGGTTGTGAGATGATTAATGGGAGAGGAAAGAAGAAAAAACAAAGTTCTGATACACAAATCTGTTTTCAGTTTTTGGGCTTTTTCTCTAATCTTTGATTTTTGCTGAAATATTGGAACATTTGAACATTTATTGAAATGAAAGCATGTGAGAAGTTTAGAGGGAAAAATCACTATTTGGTGGAGCTGTTAACAACTCATAGACATGTGAAATGTGACCCAGACTACACACTGCTTTTTCTAGTGAAAAGTAAATACTGTCTAACGCCACTTATGTGGAATTAAAGCAAATTAAAAGTAGAAAAAAATGAAATGAAGTAGATTATCTTCTCTCTGCTCTTCTTACAGCTCGAGCTGAAGCAAAGAGGAGAGCTTCTCATCATCTCACACTGGAGAGATGAGTCCTGTTTCCAAGAGGAACAGTTATACAAGAAAGTATCTTCACTTTGCAATAGTATTAGTAGTAGTTGCAGTGGTGGAATTATCAGTTGTGTAGTTACAATTGTTACAAGTTACATATAATATTTACATGGATTATCTAATAAGTACCCTGCATGCACATATGGATGTTACTGTATAGGTCAATGATAAATTGGCATTCATGCCCTTATTTAGGCTTTACATAAATAACACCTCACATCCTTGACTTTTGACATGTCTGGTGACATTTGGAGGTCAATATAATGATTATTTTATGATGATATTTCAAGATTTGTGACTAATTACCATTTTTGTCCATAATTTTATCTTTCCTTTTTGACTTTTTGATAGAATTGATTTCCACTGCAATATGTTTGAGAGTATTGTATCTGTCACATTTTCAGCTGTTTTTTTCTACAAAGTATTTCATATGTAATATTTCTTATGTGTGTTTTCCCTGTAAATTTACCTAAGACAAACTAAATAAACTGAGTTCTGTTTTATAAGTATTTGTTCTGGGATCGTTGGAATCTCTATCATACTTTTGGTCATTTTTACTACCAAAAAAGACACTTTAGAGCTAACAAGGTGTGAACTTGCATAGTGCATTTTGGGAAATGGAGTCCAAAATGGGCTCAATGGTTCTCAACTGGGCATCCTTTTCTGTTATCAGGCCTTCTGAGTTGCATACAGGCCTGCCTTTGTGTGACCCCATGGTTGAGGCCCAACACCTTTAAGTGTACTATCTTGACAAAGTCTATCAGGAACTACAGAAGAAGTTGATGCTGCTTAATTTCTTGTTACAAAGATATCCATGATACACTGTGACAACTAACAGGTCATAGTGTCTTCCCTATATGTTTCTGTATTTTATTGATATTTCACTGAGTGCACTTAAATGTGTTAAGTTAGTTGGTACGTTGGTATTATTCTCACATAACAGAACCTAAATCACAATTGTTCTGACAATGACTCTGATAGTAGCTCTGCACATGATGTTACCCAAGTATAGTGTAGTTTATTTATTTGCACATTTTATATGCTTATGTTTTTGTCTTGAAATATCTTAAGAACTAATCATGTTACATCTTGGTAACTTTTATGACATCCAGGTTAGTTTGTAGACCATGTATGTGTATTTATTTTGTACTGTTTTTGCTACCTGATGATGATTCCGAAGCTTGGGCTCCTCTCAGTGGACAACACTGTTTTAGCTGTGTGGTATGAAGTTGTACAATGTATTCCTTAGCAAAGCTATCAACTTTGGCAAGAATCTGGCCTGAATTTGCACACATTAGAGAGTAAGAACATATATGATTTCTGCTGGTATCCAACTGGCCAGCATATTAAAAAACAAAAACATAAAAATTGTACTAAAGAGGGTGGTTGAGCTGGGTAAGGTGTATAGTGTTAGTCAACCGTTTACTTTTTTCACATTTTGTTATGTTTCAGAATTATGCTAAAATTATGCTAAAATTGTTTCAATTCATTTTTGCCCTCATCAATCTACACTCAATACCCCATAATGACAAAGTTAATACAAAATTTGAGAAAGTTTTGCAAAATAATTTAAAAAGGGAAAACTGAAATATCACATTGACATAAGTATTCAGACCTTTTTCTATGACACTTGAAATTTAAGAAGAAGAAAAACCAAAAGAGGAGTTTGCTGAAAATTATGGGAATGCTTTAATGAAACCTTGCCAAGGGAGAACGACTTTGTGAGAAATGCATCCTTGTTGTTCAGACGGTGTCCCCAAACTCATCTGACGCCTGACAGTGCAAAACCAGCCAGGAGTGGCCAGACTGAAGTATCTCCTCAGTGAAAGACACAGGAAAGCCTGCTTGGAGTTTGCAAAAATGCACCTAAAGGACTCTCAGACTGTGAGAAACAAGATTCTTTCAATAATGAAACCAGGATTGTTTGGCCTCAATTCTTATCGTCATGTCTTGAGGAAACCAGGCAGTGCTCATCACCTGTCCAATACCATCCTAACGGTGACACATGGTGGTGAAAGCATCATGCTGTGGAGTGTTTTTCAGTGACAGGGACTGGGGGACTGGTCAGAGTAAAATTGAACGGAGCAAAGTACATAGATATCCCAGAGCACTCAGAACCTCAGAGTGGACTGAGGGTTCACCTTCCAACAGGACAATGACCCTAAGTACACAGCCAAGACAACACAGGAGTGGCTTAAGGACAACTTTGTGAATGTACTTGAGTGGCCGAGCTAGAGCCCTGAACCCAATTGAACATCTCTGGAGAGACCCGAAAAAGACTGTCCACCAACTGTGCCAATCCAACCTGACAGAGCCTTAGAGGATCTGCAGAAAAGAAGGGCAGAGAGTCCCCAAATCCAGGTGTACAAAGCTTGTTGCATCATACCCAAATGAGACTTGAGGCTATAACTGCTGCCAAAGGTGCTTTACTGAGTAAAGGGTCTGAATACTTATGACAATGTGATATTTCAGATTTTCCTTTTTAATACATTTGCAAAAATTTCTAAAATTCTGTCCCCACTTTGACATTTTTGGGCACTGTGTAGATTGATGAGGGAAAACATTAATTTAAGCAATTTCAGCACAAGGCTGCAACATAACAAAATGCTAAAATGGTGAATGGGTCTGAATACTTCTTGATGCTATAGATTTCAGGTAAATGTCTCTAGTCCTAATGGTTTCTGTGTTTGACTTTCACGGAATTCAATTCAATTAAATTTTATTTATGTGGCGCTGAATCATAACAAAAGTTATATCAGGGTACTTTTCACAGAGAAGGTCAAGTGTCAGCTCTCATTGGGTACTTATTTACTAGTTTACTTTGTTTTCTCCATCAGCCAGCATTTATACCTGTCAGCACATCTTAATAGTGAAAAAGTTTCATTTGGCATATCAAATAAGTAAATGATGATGTGTTTTACACTGTACAATAAGAATCTCTTCTGCCAGTTATAAATGGTACTGGAACTTGCCAAATAGTGAGCTTGCATTGATGTATGTAAACTGTGTTATGATTTATAAAGTGATATTCTGTTTTACTTAAATATGACATGCATATTGCATGTTTTGTGGCTGATAACAGGTTTGACTGTGTGGTTTTTATGATGAGGTCGACTGACATTCTCATGCAGGTGAGCAGCAAGTGAACTTCATTTGGTTAAACTCTGTTAAAGATCATCAGCAAAATTACATCTTAGAATGAAGTCATGAAAGTTCATGAAAATATTTTTAGAATTTAATATTAATAAAAATGCTGACATCTGTCTACAGCCAGGGTTTATTAGTTTTTAAAGGTTTTGAACACTGAGCTCAAGAGAGGTTGCAAAACGTATGATTATTGTTGCAGATTGTTGCAGCATTTTCCTTAATATTTGGTTTCTCTTTCACCTTTGGCTTTGCTGATTTCCTGTCAGGTCAGGATGTGGTCAGAATGTGGCAGAGTGAAAGTACATGCAGAGAAAGACATACCGCACCGACCCAACATGGAGGTCACATCACTCTGCCTGATGCTCTGTAAGAAATTTAACTTTTTAAAAATATTTTCCCTCCTGTTCTTTCGTTTTCTCCACTCATCTACCAGTCACTTGAGCAGATTATTTACTTCGTCTTTTTCATTGACTTCTCCTTTTGTGAATCTTATAATTCAATCAGGTTCTGCGTAACCTTCGGTCTGAAGTCCTTGATGATTTTCGCCATTTATGCAACATAATTGATGAAATAAACTCAAGCAATTTGTTCTGTGATCACATAGGTATCTGGTTGAGAAAATCTTAAAGCAGTTACAACTGAATTTAAACTGCTTGAAACAAGGTTATTGACAGCTCTGAGACTGAACAATGTTTTGACATGATTAATGTGCTGTAAAACTAAATCTATGATGTAATTAATTAGACTGAATCTTAAAGGGGGCATATTCTGCTTTTTGTGTTTTTCTGTCATTTATGATGTTGGATGTTAAACATGGTCAAAGTTCCAAAACTTGGGATGAATGTATGTAGAAATGTTCTCTGCAAGTCAAAAGCCAGGTCAATCAGGTCTGAATGGTTGGTTTGCAATGTTTATTTCTATCTTACCAACAAGTTGGCAATGTCTCGTTGTGCATGCACATAAATGTATGTTTTTGAAAAGTTGACATTTCCAGTAAAGAACGAGTAAATCAAATTGCTTAATTTTCAACCATATTTGCATTAAGCGTTAACTTGTGTAACATCTATATATATAGGTCACACTGAGCCTGATAGCTTCCTGTTACACAACACAAGAGCCCTTCCTGTTGAAGAGCCCTTCCTGTTGAAGTGTCCTCTTATGAAACTTACAAACATGAACAAACATGTTTTCCTGCACGTTAGCTTTTTGAATGAGCCAAACAAACATTCACCAGGGAAAAGTGCATCTCTAACGTCAGTTAGCAGCTAGATAGCTGATTAGCTGCTCAGCTGCAGCACTTTAAACAGCATGTAAACAAACCTGAAAATGTCACTTCAGACCTGTTAGACACTGGTTGGGTTCTTAATCTTCAATACCACTGTTAACAACACACTGTCTGTCCATGACATGTACATAGAAGTTTGTTTACTTTGTCTCTCATCCCCTACTGGAGCTCAGTCAGCCAGCTGCTGTCAATCAAACACATTTGTCCCTCTAGCCCTCCTTCTTTTATTAATAAACTATTGGGAATAAAAACACTGACATTTTTGACAGCCAAAAGGGAGAATCAAATGTGATTTCAGTTTATCAAAATAACTCAATTGATTCAGCCATCCATGTTACCACTCAACAATAATATAACTGCAGCAAGCAGACTGTATTTAAATATTTAATTATCATCATCAATTATGTATACAGAAGAAATTTAAATACATCCATAATTATTTCCATTTTAAACCCCTGCAGCCACACTGAGCATCAGTCCTAAAAGATCTCAGTTTTTTCAGTATGAGGAAATCTCTCTGAGCTGTGAGGCACCAGCTGACTCCAGTGGCTGGGTAGTGAAGAGAAACTCCTCGATAAGTACATTTGAGGAATGCAAGCCTGGCTGGGGGATCGCAAAGGAGTTCTCCTGCATCATTGAGAATAAAAAAAGAAAATTCAATCTGCAAGTTGCTCTTTAATAATAACAAATTATTGGAAATGAATAAATAATTAAAAAAAACACTGACATTATTTTTGACAGCAAAAAAGATTAACATAAGTTGATCCATGCAGCTTTAAATGTTACCATTCAACAATAATATAACTGCAGCAAGCAGGCTGAATTTAAAACATCATCAATATCATCAATAATGTACAGAAGAAAATTTAAATACATTCCTAATTATTTCCATTTTAACCTCCTGCAGCCACACTGAGCATCAGTCCCAACAGATCTCAGTTTTTTCAGTATGAGAAAATCTCCCTGAGCTGTGAGGCACCAGCAGACTCCAGCGGCTGGGAAGTGAAGAGAAACACTTCAAAATGGACAAATCAGGAATGTGAGCCTGGCTGGGGGATCGCAAGTGAGTCCTCCTGCACCATTGAGTATGCCTACCCATCAGATACTGGATTGTACTGGTGTGAGTCCCAGCGGGGGGAATGCAGCAACACCGTCAACATCACTGTTACTGGTAATACTAAATGTTAACTCTATTAGTCATAAATAAAATACACATATCATAAACATTTATACTGGTGTTTATTTTTCTATATTTCAGCTGGTGATGTGATCCTGGAGAGTCCTGTACTTCCTGTGACACAAGGAGATGAAGTGACACTTCTGTGTTCCTACAAGGAAAAAGACAAATCTAAACTTACATCAGATATCTATGCTTCATTCTACAAAGACAATGTTTTCATCGGGTCTCAGTCTGCAGGAAAGATGAGCCTCCCAGCCGTGTCCAAGTCTGATGAAGGTCTTTACAAGTGTGAAGACCCCACAAAAGGAGAGTCACCAGAGAGCTGGCTGGCAGTGAGAGGTGAGAAATGATCTTCTGCCTCCTGTAGACACCAGAGTGTGATAGAAGGAGGTCAGCTGTAATGGCAGCATTTAGCTGCTCTGGAAGCTGAAACAATGTCACTGGATGAGTTTAAACCCACTGTGTGGAGCCAAAGCACCATAGTGCTTCAAGCTAATTAGACTGAAACCTCCAAACCAGAGTTGTAGCTTCCATTGAGGACACTGACATTATGTCCTTTGTATTTTTCTATTTCTAGGAGTCTGTAAATTCTAAATTGTAATTTTACAACTGCATATTTAACATGTTCCTTCATCATGAAGAATTTGGTCATTTGAAGATGTTGGTTTATTCAGAAACGGCTCAAAACACAAATGACAGTGATCAAGTTTTTAGTCTCTGGATGGTAGTTCTGTGTAAGGCAGACGCTACTGAGCATGTGTGGGGACATGGTTCTGTTAACTGAATCCGCAACTTGTTTATGATTGCCGTGCCAATGCTTTCACAGGTGATTTGATAACAAGCAATAGGATACTTTTTTCAAGAATGGCTGCAAAAGAGACGCATCTGGAGACGTTTTCCACCACATACTTGTACATCCAGCCCTGCCTCTTCTTCTTCTGTTGACGGTGGTTGGCATCCATATCAATATCACTATCTGCTGGATTGTCCCTTGCCCCGTGTGTTCTTGCATTGTCATGGCATGTGTGGGAGGACGCAAGATGGAAATGTTCCCGAATGTAGTTGCATGTGTGAATAGTGAAAATCATTAGCGGTGCCTGAAAGGTTTTCCCAGTAATTTAGGAACTTTGTGTAAAAGAAGCTTTACAGTATAATAAATGAGGTTGAATGACAGTTGCTCTCTTTTAGTCTTGTCGCACCCTGTTGAGAAATTCCTACGGCACTAATGTGGAATCAATCAATAGAGGGATTATTTTTTCTTTTGCTGACTTTTTGGAAGATTTCCTCAAACTGAACTTTTGATCACACACTTTTATTCCTCACAGATGGAGCTCAGGCTACAGGTGGCCATCCTCCTCTTGTGTCTCTGCACCCGTTGTTGACCATCCTGCTGCTCATCCTTTACAATGTCATCCTCATTGTGTGCGTACTCATTTGTTCTCATTCTGACTAATATATTATTATATATGACATCATTAGATTATTAATAGTGAAGCATCAGTGTTAGAGCAGCATGTTACTGTTGTAGCTGCTGGAGGTGGAGCTAGTTTACACTACTTTATATACAGTTAGCTAGTTTAGTCCACTGGTTCCCAACGTAGGGGTTGGGGCCCCTCCAAAGGTTCAGCAGATAAATCTGAGGGGTCGTGAGATGATTAACGGGAGAGGAAGTTCTGATACATAAATCTGTTTTCAGTTTTTGGACTTTTTCTGATATCTTTGATTTTTGCTGAAATATTGGATCATTTGAACATTTATTGAAATGAAAGCATGTGAGAAGTTTAGAGGGAAAAATCACTATTTGGTGGAGCTGTTAACAACTCATAGACATGTGAAATGTGACCCTGACTACACACTGCTTTTTATAAGACGTCAAAAGACAAAAAGGTTGGAAACCACTGGTTTCATCTTTAACAATGTGTTGTATTTTAAAAGCTTGTTATATTATCCATTGTGTCAAATCTTCATCTGAAAACTAACTAAAGCTGTCAAATAAATGTAGTGGAGTAGAAAGTACAATATTTCCCTCTGAGATGTAGGAAGTAGCATCACATGGAAATACTCAAGTAAAAGTAAATACTGTCTAACGGCATGTATGTGGAATTAAATTATAATAAAAAATAGAAAAAAGGAAATGAAATAGATTCTCTTCTTTCTGCTCTTCTTACAGCTCGAGCTGAAGCAAAGAGGAGAGCTTCTCATCATCTCACACTGGAGCAATGAGACCTATTTCCAAAAAGATCAATTATACAGGAAAGTATCTTCACTTTGTAATAGTATTAGTGGAAGTTGCAGTGGTGGAATTGTTTTTGTTTTAGACTGTACTCTCAGCTACTATAAATTGTGCAGCATAAGTTACTTATGTGAAGTGATATTTACATGGATCATTTAATTAGCAGCCTGTATGCATATATGGATGTTATTGTATAGATCAATGACAAATTGGCATTCAATTGGCTTTGCATAAATAACACCTCACATCCTTGATTTGTGACAATCTGATGACATTTGGAGGTTGATATAATGATGATTTTATGATGATAATTTTGATAGAATTGATTTCCACTGCAATATGTTTGAAAGCATTGTAAGATTTATGATATATCAGTACTTTTGCTTTTAATGAATCTGATATTTTTTATTCTTGAGTTTTTGGGCTTTATATAGATGTACTGTTTTTGAACATTTTGTATTTTTCTAGTCATTTCGATGCTTTTTTCTGACCAACCTGGATGGTGACACGTCTGCTTCTTATTGTATTCAAGTTGTGCCTTCCTCTGACGCATCTGTCACATTTTCAGCTGTAGAGAGCTGCAAAGTATTTCATATGTAACATTTCTTATGTGTGTTTTCCCTGTAAAATTACCAAAGACAAAATAAATACGCTGACTTCTGCTTTATAGGTATTTATTTTGGGATTGATTGTTGTACAAGGATAATCTCCGTCATATTTTTGGTAATTTTTTCTGACCAAAAAAGTTCAGAGCTGACAAGTAACATTTCAGAGGCGTCATCAACCATGTAGACACAATGTCACAATATGGACTGAGTAATGGAGCTGTTTATGACTTTACTCTGACATCTGACGCATCAGCGACAGCATGCTAACATGCTGTTGTCTAGAACCTTTATTGAACAAAGTCTTCAGAATGATATCAGTTTTCACTTATACTCCCTTCATTAGGAAAACTTGTGCAATCTAATCCAATCCAATACATCAGCTCTGCCATGAATTCTACTTTAATGAAGCTTATACATGTTCAGTCTTTGTTGACAATGTCAGAAAGGTGATAATTGTACTTTATGTTTATCATTGCGGTCATAGAGGATGGTGGTGAACTGAAGTGCATTATATTGTTAAGTATTGCTAATATTCTGTTCAGAAGGAGAATTTACAGCAGTTCTTGTATTGGATTGTATTAGATTGACCTGGTGTTCCTAATAAAGCGCTCGGTTTACTTAACTGCATCCACTCAAAAACAATACCAACATTTGGCCAGGAGGTGTCACTATATGAATGTTTCAGATGCAGATATGATAACATTTATTTTACACATGTATCCAAACTTCTATTTTTAAGCCATACACTCATTTTTTAACCACTGGGTTCCTCCTAGACCTTTTCAATTGATCTTTTTTAAGTACCCCAGGGCCCAGAACATCAGGGGCCTCACAGACTCCAGGTTAACCTCGTGGTAATTTAATCAGTTGATTTCATTTATTTATTTAAACTGGGTATACCACAAGATGACATTATAAACTGAAATGATAGAGTCTTTAAGGCACAAACACCTGTTACCTGATCTTGAGACTCCATCTTGTAGAAGAACCCAAAGTTAAAATCTAATGAAAAGCTTTTATTATTTCACTCTAATTTGGGCTGAAATGTTGAATTCTGCTAATGCAATTTTAAATTAGAGCTAAAAAAATAGTCGATAGATCAATTTGCATTAAAAAGAAGCCAAACATTCTTTAGGTCTAATTCCTTAATTATGAGGATTTGATGTTTCTTCATCTTTTTTTTTTGTCTTTTTTTTTTTTGTCTCTGCAGCATCTCTTACTTCATTAACTTTTAAAAAATACATAATGATCTATCGGAGACAATCCCAGATTCATTTCACCAGCAAGAATCTGTCCTGTTCCTTCTTGTGTAAAGTCCTTCCTTGTTTTTTTCCCACTGAACACAAAAGAGACCTTGACTCTACAAGGAAGCTACAGTTTCCTTCCTGGAACACGTCTTGATTATTTTCTGTTTTGTGTATCATCATACAAGACAAACTGGCTGATGAGTCAGCTTTCAGGTGATTATCAGGCCGTTAACAGCCCCTTTCACAATAATGATATTTGATCTTTGAGGAGTCAAAGACTTGTTTCTGTAAAAGTCACAATGGTGCTTTTCATTTGATGATGTGCGGTTCAGAGGATGTTTAGCTGTCTGTGTTTCATGTAACTGTTTATTATTATATTTTAAATTATTATGTTTCATTGTGAATTAAGTCTTAGTTATAAAGTGAAATATATAATGTATATATATATATATATATATATATATATATATATATATATATATATATATATATATATATATATATACTGTATAGCTGGAGGGCACTACACATAGATTTACATTTGCTTACATGACATTGTTCATACTTATACCATTCTTACAATATTTATGTAATTTATAGTGAAAATAATAATATAATAAAATAAAAAGAAAGGGAGAAAAAGAAAAGAAAATTAAGGTAGTATGGTGTATAAATAAATAGCTCATACATATATGCAGTGTTAGAGCCATTTTTATATATTTGTGCGTGTTAAGGTAATTCCCTGGTTGCCGCAGTAGGTGGCGTATTGAACAGCAAATGTACAAGTAGAAGAAGAGGCAATTACTCCCCAGGTGTGCTGCTTACCGGGGAGAAGCACACAGTGTTTGACCGCCGTTTATAGCCCAGTATTCGCGCCTTCTTGTTTATTTCATACAAGTTATTGGTATGAAGTAAGTGTATGTATAGCAAAGGCTGTTTTTACATGGTAAATAAATACATAGTAAGCACAAGTCGGATGTTTGATTTGTTATATGGAGCTGCCTCATGACGACGCTTCAACTACGGATCCCGGTAGCAGACCTTCACTGTGGCTCAGGTTTTTATTTATTTTTGTTGAACCCAAGTCACTACATACAGTATATCCATATTACATACATACACACAACAAAGAAGTCTCTAAATTGAAATGTTGCTGATACAAAGTTAGTTATATGTAACCTTAATGTCTAATAAATTAATTAAGCCCAGTTTTAATTGACAAGTTTATGTTTTTTAATAATTAGATTTTCTAATAAGTATCGGCTCAGTGTTTACTAAATGGAAAATATCTGACTTGAGAGTAGAAAGGTTAATGATGGAAAGGAATTCCTATGACAGACAGATACTACACCTTTGGAAAAAGAAAGAGGAAACACCTGTTGAACCAGCTATTAATAGCACAGGCGTAGTAGGTAAAAGTGTAAACCATATAGCAGCTGAACTTTGGTATCAGTTTTATTGATATTACATTAGATAGGCCTACAAAAAAAGTTTGACCCGATGTTGGTGCTACAGTGAGGACAGGACATAGAAAATGAATGTCTGAACCATATTTAAAGGTCTGGTAGTTTTTACTGAAATATACAACGGACCAATATTATCATCAGTTAAGCCATGACGCTAACGTGGCTTAAGACAGAATTCAAAAACATTTCTGATGTCAAGCTCTTAATTAAAGAGGACATATTCAGCACATCTGTATTTATAATTTGGGGCTCCACTCTGGAATATATTTGCATGGTTTACAGTTAAAAACTCCTTATTTATCTATCCTTTTCATTTATCCTATTTATCTACTGGTTCTTTATGCAACCCCTTGGTTCAGCCTCTGTCTGAAACAGGACGTTATTCTATGTAATGGACGGCTGTTTGTGGGTATTTGCGTACTGATGTCATCACAGAGGACGTAGAGGTAACATTGCAAACAGACTCTTCCAAACAGGTTGAATCCCTGAATTTTGACCATCAGGCAGCATTTCTACACACGTAAAGTTTTGAGACTTTGACCATGTTTAACATCTGACATCATAATAGTAAAATATTACAGATAATCACAAACATGTGAAATATCCCCTGTAAACATTGTGAGGGCTGAACGGACAGAAACTCAAAAATATGACCTTGTGATTTAACCAATTAAAGGTCAAACAAGTTCCACCTGCAGTCATGAACATTTATACATAAACAATGGTTCATATGACTACATATCATGTGAAATGTCAACACTTTGTGACAAATCAACTGAGAATTATCACCTGACTGCAGTTTCCACATCTGCAGGCTCTATTTTGGCTCCTCTTTTTTTCCCAGCTCACGGCTGAACTCATCAATTTTGTTTCAAGCAGCAGCAGGCAGATAACAAATTAGCAACTAGTTTGTGAAGATAGTGAAACATTTAGCAGCTAAAGAGCCAGATATTTCCCCCAGGAGCTGGTAGAGAGTAAAAACAGAAGCTAAAAGAGAATATTGGACTTATTTCTATGAAGTGGACGCAAACATGACTCAGATGATATGATGATGTTGCTCTGTGACTTCTAGCTGTTAGCTAACACATTCACCACATTCAGCTTTATAACTTCATATGTTCATTTGGTGTTTTTTTTAAAAAAAATTTATTTCACTCCCTCCTCCCAAAAAATCAGTTCACATGTAGCTTTAAGTTTGTCCTGCTGTGGCACATAATGACCTTAGTACTGAATATCTGTCAGGATTTTGTCATTAAAGTCCCCTTCCACTCAAAAATATGTTGAATGTTTGAGCTTCACTGCACAGAATGATGTATGTGCTGGATTTGTTTTCACATTCATCTGCTAAAAGTGGAAAGTTTCTCTTTGAAAATCAGATTGATTGTAAGGGTTGTTTGTCTAATTGTGCCTGTGCTTTATGCTTTGCTGCTTTAGGAAGAAATTCTCATAAATGTGACAATTTAATACATGGTAGTAAAACTTATTTAGTCTTAATGATAATTTTAATCAGTGGTTCTTCTGTTGTCTCCAAGTTTCCCTACACCAAGTTAAAAAAAGTCTCTATGTACTTTCCCACAAGTTTCTTGTTTCTTTTTTTTTGAAAGAGCAGGTGAGTCTCATGGAGGACAGAGACAATGAACTCTCTGTTTCAATATTTAGACTGAGAGTTAAATGTCTTTGTTGAATAATAGACCCGTATTCACTTGTTATTTAAGTAGTTTAGGTTTCATTTCTGCAAATGTCAGAAAGTCTTGAATGCTCAGTTCAGTATTTTCAGCCACAGCACAGAGGAAAATAAACTGTAATGCATTCTTTTTACAATAAAAGCATGTTGAACATTTCATCTGTTTAATCCATAAAATCACAATTTATAGAAACACATATTCCATCGCTGGTTCTGTTTCCTGTCAGGTGGTTCCTGGTTTAACTGTTGAGTAGAAGGTCGGTGCAGCGTCCACGTCTGTTGAGGAAGGAAAAACACTTTCAACGTGCAGGTACTAATGTCACGCAGTGGACAAAATAATAGAAACACTACAATTTCATTGTCCAGAAGCAAAGAATCTGTAAAATCCCATCAAATCCAAGTAAATCAAATGAACTCGATTGGCTTTTGAATCATATAACGAGGTGTGGTCTGGTGGGTTTCCCCTTGAAAATGTTTATTTTCCAAAAGAGCTGTTCCATGGTTACTCCCAAATATATTAAAACCTCAGACCTTCATTGTGTTTGGGGGGATTTCTGACAGACACTATTAATAGATGAAAAGTGAATGAATTGTTCCTTTGTTGCGTTTATTTGATTCTCTATACACCTGTGTTTGCACTTTTAGTTTAAGTTTCTGCTTTTAATATGAACAAAACAAAATGTGAGAATATATATGTTAAAAACACAAACTGTGATAAAACATTATTCAAATTAATTGCAAATAAAGAACATAAATACACAACATTTTAAAAACAAGCAGCTGGTTTACATATAAAAATGGATCTGACAAGTATATTTCAAACTTGCTCTTTAGTGCAGTAACTTAAATAAATGTTCTTTGTTACATTTCTTCACTGTTCAGAGGTTCAATTACAGTCAAACTGAATGAAGGTATAACTGTCAGTAAAAAGTACAGTAAAACTATAAAATGAAGTACTGTGATGAGTTACTTTTCACCACTGTCAATATTAATGCTGTCAGTTGTAAATTAATAAACTCACTTTTCGTGCAGTTTCATGCTCCAGAGGTCCAGAAAAAAGTAGTAAAATAAAAACAGATCAGGAGCCAAAAGACATTAAAGCAGGAAAAAATCTGGAGATTAAACTGCAGTCTGGTGGATATTTCATATCTACAGTCTGTCGCTTTGTTTTGGTTCAGTTTGTTCCATCGCTTTTCTTCATCTTTCCATGTACCATCCATTAAATCTGTAACTATGTTTTTGTTTTTTATTCTCTATACCAACATGTTTCCATCCATGTCATCATATCAGTTGACCTATAAACCGCAGAAAGGAAACTCTGAGAAGGATTTTGACTCTGGAGATAAACACACGGCCGACATATGACCTTGCTTACTGTTTTGGTTACTTTCACCATGGCGATGTCTGCTTGATGTCACTGAGGACCAATAAGAGTGCAGAAAAGTGAGCAAAGAGGGCGGAACTTCCTTTTCCAAGCAGACAATAACAAACACACCCAGACAGGCGTAATGTAACAGTCATTACATAATGAAGGAGAAGCGTGTTTAAATTCTTCTTTTATACAAAAGCTGAAGTCTGATGCGTTTTTCTGACATGTGAAAATTTGTGATTTTTTTTTTTTGTCCTTTTTTAAAAATCTTTTATATCAACTGTTGGTTATTATTTGGAGAACAGGTCTATAACAGTATATTATATATTGGCTATTATTTCGATTTTTTGATGAATCTGCCAATTATTTTCTTGATTAATTGTGTCTTTAAAATGCTTGTAATCATTTCTAAAAGTAACGTGTTCAAACTGCTCGTTTTATTCAGCCAGAAGATCAAAAACTCAGTTTATTATCATATATGATAAAATCCCCACATTTAACCAAACCAGTGAATATTTGGCATTTCATTGCTTTGAAAAATAATTAAAACAATAGATTATCAGTTACCTCTGATCCTCTTTGGTTCCACTTCCTGTGTTATGATGACATCAGTGTACGAGACATCAGTGTTGATTTTATCTGCAACACAAAACTGCTGGCTGTTAAACAGCAGCTGGGTTTGAACATTTAAATCCAGATAATTGATGTGAATTATAATGAAATAAAAAAAGAGTACAAAGAATATAACTACAAAGCATTTCATGACATCAGAAACCAGAAGAATGTTGTTCTACCTGCTGATATCACTGCACAAAACCAAACCTGGATTTGCTCTGTTTAATGTGAATGTGTCATGGACTCTGCTATGTTTCTGTGGGCGGTGAAACTCCCAGTTCTTTGTTGTTTGAACTTTGATCTGTAATAATTTTTAGAAACAATTCCTTTGAAACAAACCTCAGACATTTCTCGAGGATGTAACAAGCTATAAGAATTAGAGCTTGAAAGCTTAGTCCATAAATGCATTAGTTGCCAACTATTAATTCATAACAATTTTAATAATTGATTGGAGTTATTTTTACGAAAAAATATCCATTTTCTCTTATTCCAGCATCTCAAATATGAATATTTTCTGGTTTCTTTAGTCCTCTATGACAGTAAATTAATATCTTTGGGCTGTTGTGAAAAACAGATCAACAGATTTAAAATAACCATTAGTTGCAGCTCTAGTAAGAATCCACTAGATATATCTCTCTCTGTCCATGCTGCTGTGGACACAATAAATATATCTAACATTATGAAGAAAAAATTATGTGATACTCATTATTTAATGTCTGTAAAAAATTCCTTCTTTAACAATATTTCACCACTAAAATACAAAAAGCAAGAGTTTGCTCAGTTGTCAGAGTTGAAAGCACCAGAATAACCTGGTAAGTGGGTTAAGATGTTTTAACAAATTAGATAACACACTAAATGTCTGTTGTTGACAAAAACGGCAGGAAGCAAAATGCCACTTCATTTACATGAAAGCCAGCTGACCTTTGTGTCTTCTCCAGAGGCAGAACAGCATCAGCGAGGCTAGTAAGAGGCAGGAGCCCACCACAGGAAGTAGAATGCATGCGACGGGGGACTGAGGTGGCTCACATCGCCCTGCTTCAAAACAAAAATACCACAAGTTGGCCTCAATACGAAGAAAACAAAGAGTTGTGTCAACACGGCAGGCAGGCTTTGGGCTAAGCGAGGCTAAACGCACCAAGGATTCATCTGATGAATTCATACCAATCTTTTCATCTAACTCCTGGTAAGACCCCAAACCAGAACATTGAAGATGTTGAAATATTCCTTTAAAGAACAGTAGGGTTTACTCTGTTATTTATAAGTGTTCAGTAGTTGTACCTTGTCAATTTGTCTACCATATATTTTACCAGTTAGAAAATATGTATTCCATAAAACAGGTTATTTGTATTTTAAATGAAGCAGAAGAAGAAGCAAGTCAATGTTGTAGAAGTAACATTGTTTATAAGGTATTTTATACATGCTGCAGCTAACGTGACTGACTAGTGCAAGCACCTGTCTAGCGTGTTAGCCTTGACTAGACTTAGACTCACCACCAAGCCCTGTGAGTAGTCATAAAGAAGCAAGAGCTCACCTCTAACAGCCAACCAGCTGTCTGGTGATTGTCCAACTCCAGAGACGTTACACTTGTAGAGTCCTTCATCAGATTTAGAAACACTGCGGATGGTGATGTTTCCTGTCGTGCTGGTTGCCATGAGGACGTCATTTTTGTAGAAATGAGTTGTGAGGTTGGAAGAAGAATTCATTGTGTTTACAGCTTTACAGCTCAGAGTCACATCATCTCCCTCCATCACAGGAAGGGCAGGGATCTCCAGGATCACAGGTCCAGCTGGATGCAAGACATTCTGAGTGAGAGATTGTACGGAGCTACAGCAGCTTGTTGAACAGAGGCTAGACATGCCGTACAAACACAAGAAGTCCTGCAGTCAAGGTACACTTGTTTAGCCTTCAAGACGTGTACAGACGTTGCTTGAACCTCGGATGTTTCTCTACGTCTACCTTTGCTATTCAGAGAAGACAGTCACTGCTTTAACCACAAAAGGTTGCTTGTCAGGACAACGTAGCAATAGGTTGTTGAGTCTTTTAAACAAACAACCATTGCTGCTGTTTTTCTGTAGAGGACTGAACTAGATGTACTCAACATGCATTTGAGAATTCACAAAAGAATAGTGAAAAGTGTTTTCTCCCCTAAAAGCCTTCAACTGAGGTACCTTGGTTTAAACTCACCGGTCACAGTGATGTTGATGGTGTCGCTGCACCCTCCTGCTCCAGACTCACACCAGTACACACCAGTGTCAGATGGGTAAAGGTCATCGATGAAGCAGTGAGATTCATTTCTTCCATTCGAGGATGTGGGACACTCTTTGTTTATGTATATAGATGTGTTGCTTTTAACTCTCCACTGAGGTGACTTTCCCGGCTCCCCACAGCTCAGAGAGAGCGACTCGTACTGAAAAAACTGAGATTTGTTGGGAAGGATTCTCAGGGAAGCTGCAAGAGTCAGAGAAAGGATCTCAAATTGTAGAAGTGAACAACCAGGAAAACTGTGCTGAGGTTTAGACACCCAGTAAGTTTTACATCTTCTTTAGAGCTGGTTGCTTCCTTGTTTCACTGAGGATGTTATTTAAAAAAAAACAGATGTAGTGATTCAAGCTGCTCAAAGCTTCCTGGTTCTCTGCAAACTTCATTTAAAGCAAAACAGCATTTTAGTGTGAGAGTCGATGGGAAGCAGTGAAGTTATTTTGTCGAGTTTATTTTCCATTAATGATACAGAATGATTTCAATGCTATGAAGACGAAACCAAAGAAGCAACAGCGATAGCGTCTGCAGCTGCAGAATGATGCAGTACCTACATTGTGGTCAAAGGTTATAAGACATATCTCTCACAATCAAAGAAAGAAGAGCAACTGTTCATGAGCTGCTGTTCATGTCTAAGTAAGATAAAGACTCTGCAGAGAGAGAGTGAGGAGGAATAGATGATTTTTCTGATGGCCGGTGAGTTCTCGTTGTCTTTTTGTGCTCTTTATGGTCATAACGATCCGGTACTTTACTTCATTCATCTATATATCAGGGACAACAATTAATTAACATCAGTAGGACGTAAATATGTGAGATTCAGCCAAATTTTCTAATTTTCATCTGCAGTCCGCATGCAGGATGATGTTATACATAGAAAGTATCAAATATAACATTAAAAACAGACATAACTACATAATTTTAGCACGTAATTATTAATACAAGAAAGCAACCGTGGTTTATGTAAATTAAATATTGTCAACTCTAATCTAAAATAATACTCTTGTTGTCTGAAATGATTTAAATACATCATATCATCACAGACTACGTTTTGGAAGTTTTCAGTTGGAAATAGATAATAAGACTAAAACTGCTCAGAAACAACAATGTACACAAACAAACACACTTTGATATGAATCAGAGGTTTCGCAGCAGATGCTTCATAACTATATTTGAGTGAAAACTGTTGAAAAACACTCACCAACGACAGTGCACAGTAGTGAGATCTCCATGCTGTTTGGCTGCAGACAGACAGACTGAACATGATGGCGCTTCATCACAACTAAAGTCTGACTAAATGACGTAGAGGCCACAGTTTCCTGCTGTAATCATCATCTGTGGCTCTAAATGTATGAAGCTTTTTGTTTGTACAGGATGTGTCAGCTTGTTTTAACACCTCAAATGTCAAATGTTTATGACTGTGGCCTCCTTTTACTTTCTGTAGTTTGAAGTTTTTTCTAACGTAGACATTTTAAAATCTGCATCAGAGCAGACAAGCGTCCACTAATCCTGTTCGTTACAGGGTCACAGTTTATCAAGTCTGTCCTAAAACAATATTCAGGAGCCCAAATGAACATTGACATGTTTTACCTCCTGCAATCATTCCTCCTGTTCATACTGACCATCAAGAGATTCCTTCATAATGCACTTATAATGTAGACAGATAGATAAATACTTTATTAATCCCTGAAGGGAAATTCAAAATGTAAGTGACGGGGGTACAAATCTGTGGATTTAAAAGTTCATATGAAGTTCAACAACAATTTCCTCTGTCTCAGCCACTACAACAGGAAAACACTGAACATCAAAACCCTGAAGTAGCTTAAAGTGAAATACCGCTGACAGCTGCTCCAAGTCAATGTGGTCTCAATCTCTAAATTCAGGCCCTGTAATATGTTTGCTGGTAGCCATTTTGGAAATTATTGCCCCCTTTGATAGGCTATACCAAACATTTTCACTCAAGTTGAATATTTTCAACTCGTGCAAATACACAAAAGTGGCGTATTTTGCCTCGTTTGTGCCGCAAATGTGGCGCGAATGCACGCAAGTTTGTACCCATTCACGTCTTCATATTAACTTTATATGTAATCTCAACATGCAAAAAATTAGCTTCACATTTGGTGTGACCACAACGTTATAGTAGCTGTGTGGGCGTTTGTTGACAGCTGTGATTCACAGAAGTTCAATGTTCATGTAGGCGGCTGACTGTTGTTTTAAGACAGGCTTGAAAAACTGTGAATTCGTCCTTTAATTTGATGGCATCTTTGTACAAAGATGAAGGGTGGGCAATTTCAAGCGAGTCAGACTCATCACTACTGAATTATGGCCATTTAAATGTTTCAATTCAATTCAATTTTATTTATATAACACAACAAATCACAACATAAAGTTATCTTTAATTTACCCACCAATTCCCCCCATGAGCAGCACTTGTCGACAGAGGTAAGCAAAAACTGGGACACAGAGAAATAGAACAGCAACAACAACAATCAACAACAGATACATCAGTGGCTGTTGTGCCACCAGTGACTGAAACATGTGGCCTATATGTACCAGGACATGTGGTTTCAGTTATTTGTCTGTAGTTTTATCTAGGTCATCCACATGTGACATGCAACCTTTATACAAGCATTTGTTGGCGTAATAAAAAACAGGTTTGAGTGCTGAAACTACTCGATTCATTGAATAATCAGTCACAATAAAATAATACACAACTTTTATTTTGATTTTGTTTCTCTTTATTATCTGATTATTTTTTCTACATTTGTCAGAAATATACATAAACATACATATAACAAAACACAACATTTCACCAACAACTAAACAAATACTGCAAATATACAGCATTACATCAGATATTGATTATAACAAATTATGATTATGATCAATTTATTATTACTAATTGATTAAAGCAGCTGTTCTCAGCTTCTAAAATGTGAGGAATTGCTGCTTTTTTCAATTTTACAACTTTATTCATTAAATATGTTTGGGGGTTTGGATTGTTTGTCTATTTAAAGACGTCGCTTCGGGCTCTGAGATATGATGGTGAATATTTTTCATTACTTTTTGACATTTTATGAACTTAAAGATTATTGGATTTGTCAAAAAAGGGCAAAAGTTTGACATTTACACTTGGTGGTTACATCAGTTTAATTTGAACTATGACATGGTAATGAGTTGTAGGGACTTCTATAAATAGAGCATTTTGTCTATAAGATGAATTTGCTGAATGTTGCTGAGTCACCAAACACATGATGGTGAGTCATGGTGGCTAGTCACTACATAGTAATTGTGACTGCGTGAAAGAGGGGAAAAAACATTATGACAAGATCTCTGGGCCTCTATGTAAACATTTTTTCCGCCTGTTGATGTGAACCAGTGTGAAATAACACATAATTTAGTAGTTAGTGATGTACTGGGTCAGGAAACTTGTGTTGCTGATGTTGAAGTAAAAATAAAAACCAGGTCTTCATGAATAGAACAAGTAATAAAATAAGAACTGACTGTGCAGCTTACTTATAATGGAAGTCCATGGTTTAAGCGGAAAGTTTAAAGAAAAATAAATAAATGAACATCTTGTAAAGCTCAAAGGAGTTAGATTAACTGATTTTTGTCCCCGTACATTCACATATAGAAGAGTTATTGTTGTATATGTATATATGGACGAATAAATAAATAAATAATACATAATAAATAAATAAATCGAGTTTCTCTCAGCTCCACATACAAAGTACTGGAAACTTCCATCGTGGATGTATCATAAACATGATATATAGAGATAAGATAAGCCTATAAATATCTCATGACTCACCCACAACAAACTCCATGGCAACTACCCATGAGTCATGAGTTGTCGACGTCACTCTCTGCGCATGCGCACCAAACTTTCCTCTGGTCAGACTCGCTCGTCTTGTTGTGTGGATGTACGTTATCTGTGTTAAGAAACAGAAAAAAACAAAACTAATTTATGGTAAGTTCTTCAATACGTTAACGTTAATTCACTAACGTAACGTCACAACTTCGGTAACTAACTGTTGCCCGTTTTTTTAAAAGTCCGTGTTGCTGAGCAACGCTAACTAGCTTAACTACGGGTCAGTATACTCACTATCATCAGCTTACAGGTTACTTTCACTAAAACAAGAAACGAGTAAATGTCAGTGTGTGTGTAAGAGGAAAGAGACCGAGAGAAACGAGCAGTTAGCTTCACAGAGTCACTTACCAATGGTGGAAGTAAACTGTCTTTCTTAAACTGACTCAGGATGAACAAACACTAAACTCTGCTGTAATATTACAACACTGGGAGAAAGATAATTACATGAATATTACGTCAAAGGCTGATAATAAATAGTTAGACACACTTTATCTGTCAATCAATCAATTCGTCAACAAATATATTTATCCCACCAGGTGCAGTTAATTTTGAATAGCTTGTCATAAAAAACACAGTAACATACAAATAAACAAATCCACCAAGGAGCTGAAATGTGGAACAAAATCTATAAATACTGAACCACAAAGAATGAAGTTCCTACAGCAGTTCAAATAATTACCAGACTGTTTTTTGACAAGTGTGACGACTTCTGTTTCCTCTGCAGGTAGAGACGTATTTCCACCACAGCGATTGATCTTCTTCCACTCAGAACTCTGAACTCTGCAGTGTCCCCAAAAAAACAAAATCTCAACAAGGTCACAAAGAAAAGTGACATTCAGAGTAGAAAGTCAAAGTATTTTGGTCAACAGGCTGGCATGAATGTCTTTTATAAAGATCACTAAACCTGGTTTAGTAACACAGAACCGCAAGGTAAGTAAGTAAGTAAGTAAGTATGGTTTCACTATTTCCATCATCAAGCAGCTGCTGTCAAGAAGGTTTGGAGGTGTGATCAGAGTGAGCAGCAGTACCACATCACTCTGACCTCATTTAAACAGATGAACAGGTCAAAGGAACAGCACATGAACACAGGAGGAACATACAAGGAGAGAACAGAAACACAGTCCAGACAGGATGTGACAGTAACCTCTACAAGGACGAGGAAAAACTCCCTAAAACCCAAAACTAGGGAGAATATGGAGGAAATATTGAGAAACCACACAAGACAAAGATCCAGCCTCTCTGGATGGAAGCTCTGAACAGCACTGATGAACATTTAATGATGAAGAGGTCTGAGTGGGTTCCCATCTGTATTTTATTATGTAACATTAGTAGAATATTACCACTTGTATTCTACTCTTTGTTTATTTTTTATTAATTTATCTGCTTTTTTCAATTTAACATCTTTGTTCATTAAATATTTTTGGGTTTTGGATTGTTTGTCACATAAATAAACTATTAAAGATGTCACTTTGAGATCTTGTGATCAATATTTGTCATTATTTTATGATATTTTATAGATGAAAGGATTATTGGATTGGTCAAAACATAAGTGACCGTTGTTTCCCTGAGTGTTACCTTCACACCTGGTTACGTCAGTGTGATACAACAGGTCATCACTGGTCCATTTCACTTTCAGTATTGTAGAAACCTGGGGACTTCACTGCTGCTGTCAACCAGAAACTGAGCTATTGTGAAGTTCACCAGAATCAGAGTATTTTAATGCTTTCAGTCTTACAGATTAAAAGAAACAAGACAGAAGAATCTCGCACCCCCCCTGTTATGGATATTCCATAACTGACCAGGACAACAAAATGTCAAGCCGAACTCTTTTGTTCTCTCAGACAGAAGATAACACGCGTTGTTTGATAAACCAGGAGCCTACCAGGCGAACCAAGACCAGAATGCAGGTCATCGCCAGACGAAACAAGACAAAACCCAAGATACATATTGAGGTCATAGATTTGTGATTTAGAACTGATTTGTTTAAAGGCTGGTTATCAGACTGTCAGGGTCAGACAAGTTGAGACATCGTACGACAAGGACGGTTTTCTCAAGTTGTCTCCCTTGCAAGGTTTTGTCATTAAAGTTTTCCCAGACTTTTCAACAAATTCCCCCTTTGGTCTTCTCTTCTTCAACCTGAAAACTGCCAGTGCGCCAGCTCTGAAAATCCACAACGGATACAACTTGTGTCTTTAAACACACCAGATGGACTAAAAGCTGTAGAGAGGAATAAGTAATTAAATATCTTGTTAAGTTCACAGGAGTTATAAATAATAAACAAATTCATTCAACAAAGAGATTCAGAAAGTACTCAATATTTTAACTGCATCCTGTGTTTTCTACTACCGTCTGGAAAATTCCTAAGGACGTGATGACGTCATGTTAACGCCCACTCAGCGTCACACATTTAAATCCCGGAGTATCAACAGTGAATCACAGTTCAGCAGCTCTACAGACGCTTCTTCTCTGTTTGTTTGTACTTGACATGTTTAAAGTGAACTTTTATCAGTTTGCTAACATGTTTACATTCTGGACTTTTATTCTCTGTCTGACTTTCATCGTCTGGACTCCGGCTGAAGGTAAATAACATGTTTCACTTTTTATTCGCTCGTTAACTCGTTTCACCTGAGCGACACTTGAATGAATGAATGAATGAATGAACATGTGGAAACATGTTTTAAGGTTCATTTTCTGTCCACGAACTGTAATGTGAACTTAAACTAGTCGTTATATGTAATGTGAAATAGCTGCTTTATGTTTTTAATGTTGATTCAACGTGTCAAGTTCTAACGTTAATCAAACTCCATTTAAAAAGTAATAGATCTGTAGTCTGTGGATAAACTATCCTTTAGTTTATTACTAAAAAAACAAACAGGTCAGTTAAATGAAATATATAATAGTTTGTTTTTATTTTACATCGTCTGTTAGAAATATTTTATTGGCATATTCTTCTGAGAGAAAGGTGTGATTGTGATATCTTAGGATACACTTCATCAGATACAACACTTGTCTTCAGTTGAACTGGCTTCAATGTAGTAACTGTTAAAACCACATTACAACATGACCACCGTGTGGGTACCATGTGTGTGTACCACTACTCCTTACTGCCATAACATTCTGCTCGTCATATTCCTCGTAATGGCTAGTGGCACCAGAGCCCCCTACTGGCTCTGAGCTGCAATAACAGTCACTCCTCGACAGTGATTTTACTGTTTATTTGCGGACGTGATTCATCAGTGACGATGATGATTGATCGATAATTGACTGTAAAGATACAAACAAAGGGTGTGAGTCACATGATGAATGAATAGTGTTTTAAAGGTGTGTCATAACTGAGTGCGGGTTGTGTTTGTGTTTTCTAACTTTGAGAACCTCCAACCTGCTGATAAGATCATGATGAGGGTTAAACTGATGTCTGGGAAGTAGAGCAGCAACTTACAAATGTTTTCATTTTCTGTTCATCTACTGATTTGTGTGACTCATGTCACTCATCTTCAGCATACTGAAGAATACTACAACTAACCATTGTTTCATTATCTATACTGTCTTAAACCTGTGGTGAATGGTGAAAAATGCCCATTGTAGTCTCTTTGAGCTCATGCTGATGTCTTCAGAAGTCTTGTTTTGACTGATCAAAAGTCCACAATCCAAAGTTGATCAGTTTATTATCATGTAAGACAAAGAAGAGCTTCAAATCCTCACAACCATTGAGTTTTGGGCATTTTCCTTAATAAAAAAGAGATTAAAATGAAAACTAAATTATCAAAGTAGTTGCTAACTAAATTAATGTTGACCCACTAATTGACTTATTGTCATAGTTCTAATTCATTTAGCATTTTTCCTTTAAAACAAATAACTTAAAACAGTTAATCATCAAAAGTTGGCAGTTGGCAATTACTTTTCTGTTGATCAACTAATCGATCAATTAACTAATCGTTGCAGCTTTAAGATGATGGATGATAAAGTTTGATCTAGAAAGGCACAAATCAGCCTCTTCACACCACAGACGGTACTGACAGAGAAGATAAACATTGTCACGCTGTTTTAGCGCGTGTTGTTTGTTCAGCTTGTTCCTTTTTCCAGTGTTGTTGTTTTCTGTCACATGGGTTAGGAGAGTTTCCTCTTCTACTGCCAAAAAGATTCCCTTTGGTCATTTGGAAAGTCAAGATGACTTTACAAAAATCATTGTTTACATAAAGAGTTGAAACAATTAGATGATCAATTGATTAACAGATTGACAGAAAACAATTTATTTTCAGGCACAAAATCAAAACATTTCTTAGTTCCAGCTTCTCATTTATGATGATTTTCACATAGTAGACACAACACAGCAAAGTAGACTCCAGACTTTACTCGCTTTTCAGAAGATTAAATTTTCCGTCCATTTTCCAGGTCAGTTTATGGTGATTGGGTCAACTCAGCCAATCATCGCTTCTCCAGGAGATGATGTCATCCTGCCATGTCACCTGGATCCTGAGTTCAACGTACAGGGGCTGACAGTGGAGTGGTCGAAGCCCGATCTGAAGCCTGACCCCTCAGATCGGCTGAGCCGGGTGAAATACGTCCATCTTTACCGCAACAGACATGAAGTCCCTGACATGAAGCTCCCAGAGTACATTAGCAGGACGGATCTGTTCACAGATGAACTGCAGCATGGAAACATTTCACTCAAGATCACTAATGTGACGCTGGCAGATGAAGGCAGATACAGATGTTTGGTCCCCAAGTTGAAGAGCAGAGTGAAGTTTGCAATTGTTCGACTTGTTGTTGTTGGTAAGTTTCTTCAGATGTTGTTAATGGTCCAACATTTGTCTTTTCTAGATCTACTGGTTTGACTTGTGCGTCAAAAATTTACATGGTTTTTATGTCCTTTGAACCCAAATGTCAGAACTTTTTGTCAGTAACTTTTTAGTATTTTGCTGTAAATGATGAGAAATCTTGTGTTTTTCCAGAACCAAACTCTGATGAAACCTGGACAACAGAGACGCCGCCGAATCTCCAAACTCCTGATCCGAAGAATGAGACGGATATAGAAGGTGAGAAAACGTTACAAATCTGTGAGGAAGAGAGAAAGCATCTTTTAAAATCAGCTGAAATTTCTGTTTCTAATGACTGTGGTAGTTAAAGTCTTCATATTTGTGTGTCTGGTGTGTCTCCACTTACTGTAGCTTGATTTCTTTTTTCCCCATCAGGTGGTCGTCAGACTCGGAGCGTTCTGATCTCAGCTGTGGTGGTTGGCTCTGTATTTCTAATGATTGGTGGTCTAGTTGGTGGATATTTATTCAAACAAAGGCGTCAAAAACCAAATGTAAGTCAGAAATCAACAAAATGTATTGTTCATCATTACAGACTCTTCTGGAGACTGTTAACTGATAATTCTGTTCATTTTCCCTCCAGTTTACAAAGTATGACATCGCTTCAAACACAGTACCTTGACTCTCGCTGCCTTGCTCAAAAGTACCTAGACTGGTTGATGTTAAAGGAGATGAGAGCGTTAAACTCACCTGGATCCTTCTGGACACTCACACTCACTGGATCAGCACCAGGGGGGTCTCTACAGCTGAGGCTCAAACCGCAAAGTCCTGTAGAGAAAATGATGAAACTGCTTGTAAGTCTGAACATGATTGTTTGAATAATAATGATATGGTGTAACCAGGCGACATCTGAAGGGTTTGACACTGTAAAAAGTGAAGCTCAGTCTAAAAGTCGTAAAAAGGTTTGCATCATAGAAACAAAATGAATCAAAGAGAATCAGTTATTTACAATGTAAAGGTGACTAAATGTTGTTTTTGTTTTTACACATTTTGCACATAGTTTAAATGATTTTCATTTTTATGCAAATTAAAAAGGCATCAGCATAGGGAGACGTCTGCAAAAATTCAAATATATCTGTGGCTTCTCCTTAGACTTGCACACAGAGAACCATTTTATTTGCATTTCCTCATTTTGCATTGTAGGTACAGTCAAATTAGTTCAGTCTTAAATCTTTGAGCAGGTTTTTTTTATGTGTAACTAAAGATCATATGCAGCATAATTAATGTGTTCTGTTTTGTTTTCTTAATCCACAGCTCACATGAAGCTCTTGGATGGATCCTGGCTGGAGGAATGCTGATCCTCAAAGTGACATTTCTTTTTTTTTTTTTTTTAAACTGACCTGAACACAATTGATTTAGATCCACAAATTACAGCCTGCAGAAGAATTGTGTCAGAACTCTTAATCTACATGATCAGCAGCAGGATCACTTTGGATCAGCCCGTAGAGTGAAAAGCTCTGTGGCAGCACTTCAAACTTTACACCTCATCCATCATTCCCAACTTTAACCTTATTGCTTGACGAGCTTTCAGCGAGCAACCAGAGCTGACCTCACAGTGACTCACAAATAAGAAGAGAAAAAATTAAACTTTTCTCTTTTGTCAGGGTCTAAATGTTCTTTCTCTGGAGGAAGATGATTATCAGTTTTATTTTGTGTTGAACACTTTTTTTCTGGGACTTTCTGACTCAAAAAATGCAAGTTAAATATGTTTAAATACAAACTGACTTGATAGAAGACAGTCTTAAGTAACAAGCTTGGAGGGGAAAAACATCAAACCGCTTTCAAGTTTTTCTTGTGACTTTACAGCCACCTGATGTTTCTTTTTTCAGCTTTTAAAGTTGCAAAGAAGATTTTCTTTCATTCATTGAGTTTGATATTTTCAACATTCCTCCAAAAATCCTAAATACTGTTTGTTTCTGTCACAGTGTTAAAACAGTGTCTCAGAAGGATGAAGTGAAGAATTTAGCTTATTATGTTTTATTGTTATTTTTGTTAGCTGATCATTGACTTGAGGTCACCTTCAGTTTTTTACTTGTCACACTGACTGATTATGAACCCATAAGCTCGTTTCACTACTGAAGTGAAACATGTTAAATCCAGAATGTGAGTTTCAGCTGCAGTTTTCTTACACCTGTGAGTTCAGAGCTGAATTTTCCTTTTAAAGTTTGTTTTATGTTAAAACACTCTCTGATCCCTTAACGTCAACCGTCAAAGGGCCTTTGAGCAGGGCATCCACCGTATCATCACTATAATGGATCTGTTATACCAGTTATATATTGTTCTATCATTTAAATTATTATTATTACTGTTTCTACAATAAATGATTTTGTTAAATGCTGAGCATTAAACTACCTTTTGCACTTTAAATCAGTTATCTTTTACTCTTGTCATGCTGGTGTGACTCTTATAAAGAACAAATCAACGTACATTTGAGTTTGTTTTTTTCATATTATGTTATATCAGTTATATGTTCTCATATTGTTCTCGCATTTAAATTATTATTTCTACAATAAAAGTATTAAACTACCTTTTGCACTAAAGCAATTATCATTACCTCTGGTCATGCTGATGTGACACTGACCAAAAATCTTAAACATTCAATTAAAGTACATTTGAGTTTTCATATTTTCATGTGTTCTTCTTGGGGATGTTATTCTATTATTGTGCACTTTATTATAAGGACATTTGTGAAATTTGACATTTTTTAAAGTTTGATTTAAGTAACACCAGTCTTAGATGAATAAAGTGGTTACAAGTTACCAAATAAATCATATTTTAAAATGATTTCTGTGTTGTGACTTTAATGTCTCTGCTGTCTCTTTCCATGGAGGTGAAGTTCTCTATGTGCGAGTGTCAGTTTGAATTTCTCTCTGTCTGCTGTGTGATTATAATCTGACCTCATGTTGCTGAAAACAGCTGAACATATAACTTTTTAAACTGTTCAATCATGAAGATAAAGTTCAAACCACCATGATCATGTTTTGCTGCTGCAGTTTAACTCAGCAGTAGATTAAGTAGCTGACTCTAACCCTTTGAAACCACACAATTAACACAGTAAGTGTCACAGAAATATGGAGCTACAGAATCAAGACATTCAGTGAATCCTCAGAATTTGGATCTAAACTTGTTCTTCACCAAACCAGCTGCAGCAAGAAGGCTTTTGAATTTACCCTTCACTGTTAAACCATCCTGATGTGCAAAATCAGATGCAGAGTCAGTCTTATTCATTAACTTCTTCAGCAGCTCACTTAGCAAACCTTAAATCCTGATGTGTGGCTCCCTCTAGTGGTTAAAAACATTCAGGTTGTGAACATGAGAGGATCAATGTTTCTTCTGTTGGTCTTAAAAGGCTCTGTATAACCCCTGTATTGAGTTAGGGCCAAATTTGACCCGTTTTTTTCTTGTTTGTTTATGGGGATAGATAACTCTGGTTCACAATCCAACATAGTAAGTGGCGGTAATACACCTTTACGCTCTTTGCCAAACGCCATAAAACGGAAAGAAGACGAAGAAGAAGCGTGGTAGGGACTTCCCTGCTGCGTCTTAAAGTCCCTCCCGCCGTGGATGCAAATAGAGAGCAGAGAACAAGTATGGACTAGTGCTGTGCGATACTGCGAAATTTGGTATCGACCCAATACCAAGTAAACACAGGACCGATACCAATACCGATCCTTTTTTTAATTTAATTTAATTTTTTTTTTACCACTACAGTCTACTTTTGTGTACGGGAGAGCAATGCGTCATAATTTATGAGGTGAAGGAGGAGGAGGAAAGGCAAGGGTTAGCGCTTGACCGAAGTGAGAGAGGAGCGCTAGTTGCACAGCCAGTTGGCCACTCTGTATCGGGAGAGTTGTACTGAGCGAGCAGGGAGAGGAGAAACTGAAACTTAAGGATAGATCTTTAAATGCAAGTATTGATCAATACCAATAGCAACGTTAGTATCGATACTATCTATACTTCAGATCGATCAGCCCACCACTAGTACGGACAAGCAGGAGAACTTACTGGTTACTGAGCAGGGATTCAACTCTGTCTTCCGTGAGGCTGATCGAAACAAACCTCACTGCCAAGCTTCTGAGGTGTTTAAAGGAAGTCAAGGCCAGCGGGAAACCCCCATGTTTGTTTGCTTGGTGAGCCACAAATCTGGTAATTATGAGTCATGTCGGTTTGTCCCCGCATAGTAATCGTCAATGTTTTGTTGTTGTTGTTGTTGTTGTTTTTTTTTTTTACTATGAATCACGTGAATAACACTGTATGAGGTTTATAAAAAGTTGAGATTAATCAGTCAGAAAGCAGATCCTTATGGATACACCTTGCGTCTATAAACACACCAGATGGCCTAAAAGCTGTAAAGAAGAATGAATAAATATCTTGTAAAGCTCACATGAGTTATCTTTAAATAGATGTTTTTTTTGTACATTGACAAATAGAGAAATTATTGTTTGATATGAAGAATCCGCTCGTTTTGATTTGCGAAGGTAAAAAAATGGTCAAAATAATAACCAAATCAATTCAATTAAACTGAAAGTCAGTGAATCCAATGTAAAATAAAGTTACAGTGAAGCTAAATTCTCCAAACAGAAAGTGCTCAGTATAATGTTTAAATCTGCTGCTTCAAGTTTAAAGTTTTAGAACTGTGGATGTGGGATACATGGAGAGTGCACTGAGTGGTAAAATAAGTATACAACATAATTACGTAATTGATAAATGTATGAATTAGTGTTTATAATTAACAAATTTAAACGATTAGCAATCTTCTGTCAGCGTTCGTCTCTCATGTTTTCATTATCAATCGATCTACTGACTATTCTCCCAATTCATTGATTATTCATGTAGGCTAGTTCATGTCCATCCCCAGTTTCCCAGTTTGGATTTACACAAAAGGTTTGAGATACAGTCGAGATAATATCGTTGCTACATACAACACACACACCACAGACAGTACTGACAGAGAAGATAAACATTGTCACGCTGTTTTAGCGCGTGTTGTTTGTTCAGCTTGTTCCTTATTTCAGTGTTGTTGTTTTCTGTCACATGGGTTAGGAGGGTTTTCTCTCCTACTACTAAAAAGGTTCCCTTCCCTCATTTGTAAAGTCAAGATGACTTTACAGAAATCTTTCTGTTTCCAGAAAGAGTTGAAACAATTAGATGATCAATTGATTAACGGATCGACAGAAAACAATTTATTTACAGTGTTATGTTTGTGTTTTTATTTAGTGTTATGTTTGTTATGCTGGTGTCACACTGGCTAAAAATCTCAAAAAGCATTAAATATATATATATATATATATATATATATATATATATATATATATATATATATATATATATATATATATAGATTTACACCAATCATTATATATATATATATGGTATGTTCTTTTGGGGGATGTCATTCTATTACAAGGACGTTTTACAATCTTTAAAATTTTATTTAAATAACACTAATGTTAGATGAATAAAGTGGTTACAAGTCATCAAATAAGTCATATTTTAAAATGATTGCTGTGTTGTGACTTTAATGTCTCTGCTGTCTCTTTCCATGGAGGTGAAGTTCTCTGTGTGTGAGTGTCAGTTTGCATTTATCTCTGTCTGCTGTGTGATTATAATCTGACCTCATGTTGCTGAAAACAGCTGAACATATAACATTTTAAACTGTTCAATCATAAAGGTAAAGTTCAAGCCACCATGATCATGTATTCATGCTGCAGTTTAACTCGGCAGTAGATTGTTTAGCTTGTGGAGGCTAATGACAGCGAACTGTAGAGACAGATTGCTGAGTGACATTAGCAACAAGGATTTTTTAAAATTTACTCCAAAACCACCATGACCTGTAAAATCAGAATGAGGTTCAAACTTCAGTAGCTCACTATAAAAAAATGGCAAACTTTAAATCTTGATGTGTGGCTCCCTCTAGTGGTTAAAAACGTTGAGGTTGTGAACATGAGAGGATCAATGTTTCCTCAAGACAGTTTTAAACAAAATACATAATATCATCATAGATGAGGTTTTATCTTTTAATCTGAGCAGAATAAGTTTTCAATTGGAAATAAATATTAACACTAAAACAGCTCAGAAATAAGGATGCACACAAACAAACATACTCTGATATAAATTAGATGTTTTGTGGTGGAAGTTTCATAGCTATAATAGAGTGAAAACTGTCCAAAAACACTCAGAAAAACACTTGGTCTGATAGATCAGGTGGGGGTGTCCAACTTTTATGAAGTCAGGATTCCAGTATAGGAGACTTGATTGAAGTTCCCATCTTGATTGTTTGGCTCTGGATGTTTCAGATCAGTTTTTATAATCCATGTCAACATTTGGTATTGTCAGAATTTGATGAGATTATGGAACATGTAAGATGTTCTATTACGTGGGTTGGGGACTTCAATGCTCATGACCCTTTATGGGGTAGTGATAGCAAGGACAACAGTGGAGTAGTTGTAGAAGAATTCCTGAATAATACGATCTGGTAGTGATCAATGATGGAAGGTTGACAAGGTATCATTGCAAGGACTACTTGCAGTCGCACAATTTTTTAATCGTTTCTTCAGACTTAGCCAGAGTTAGACAGTGGGGTGTTATGGGCAGATATACACTAGGTAATCCAACTTTATACAGATTCAGTAGAAATTTGAGAATAGAAGTGAAAGAGGGAATTCCCAGATAAAACTTTTCTCAGGCTCAATGGGATGAGTTTGAGGAGAGGGCTCAAATTTTAGTTGGATACATAGACTGTGTGGATAATTGGTATGCTTCCCCCAGCTTGATGATTCATGAGACTGCTATCTGCACTGTTTGTATCAACAGAAACAGAAGCAGAGCATAAAGTAAATTAAGAAAACGTGTTAAGCAGTGGAATATAAGAGATTAAGAGCAGTAACAAGAAGAGTAATTAAAAATGCAAAAAGAAATAGTTGGAGGAGATTAGAGGAGACACTAGGCCCCGGGACTCCTGTTAGGCACCTGATGTCAGCTGTGCACAGACTGTCAGGACTTTATAAAAGAAGACCTATTCCAGTTGTACATTATGGTGAGTTGGAGGCAGGATCCAACAAAGAAAAAAGCTGGCATGTTTGTTGATGTTTTTCAAGCAGTGCACAGTTCTGGAAATCTGGGAGGACCAAACTGATGCCGTTTTAGAAATTGTATGCTAGATAAGAGCAGCAGTTCCCAAGGACACAGGAAGACACAATCCCTAAACTATATGTGGTGTTTGAACCCTTAACCTGTCCTGTTTACTCACAGACCCAGGATGTTATGTTATCTGATTTTAAGCCAGAATGAAAAGAGGATTGGGCCTCAAAAAAACACATTCCCATAGTTTTCCATAGAGGAATGGGCACACAAATGGAGCTTTATAATCTCAGCTGCAAAGTCTGAATTTATTATTTTTGGGTTCTTCACTAGAGAGAGTAAAAAAAAAAATACATTCATGGATGTTGACAAATGAATGACTTGGGCTGGGGAGAGAAGCTGGAGTCTCAGCCTTGTACTAATGAGTTAGTCAGCTGCTCTGGAGAAGACAAGTTTCCTTTGGAAGAGAACTCTCTTAGGCCTGGCCTTCAACTCATGATTCCAGATTCTGCAGTTTCACATCCTGTCGTTCTTAGTCACAGTTATGGCTAGCAAACGTGCAAGCTTTCAGTCAACATGGTAGAAAGCAAGAAGACAAAGAAAAAACTAAACTCCTGAATATAGTTATTCCATTAATCAAAGTATTTACAATTTAACAATTGCATGAGTCCTAATTTTGCAGTTTCAATACTAGTAATGGCACTAAACATGATAGTGTTATCATGGATGATGGGATTATGTTAGTTGTACATCTCTTGGCTTAAAGGCAGTGGAATAAAAGTCTGAAGTACATAACAACACATATTGTGATATACACACATATCAACATATAACAATAATTGTCCTTAGACAAAATCTAAAACTACATTTGTAAGTCCACACAAGTTGTTTTTTCTTTATTTGATTCGGATAGTCAAACACCCTCAGCTCCAGGAGTGATGTCCAAATTAGGAAATGTGCTTGTAGCAGGCAGATGTGACTCCCCTCATTGTAATTTTTGAAATATTTGTAAGAAATAAATATTCCTAAAAAACCACAATTTGTACTTTTTAGAAGAACATATTTTTTACACTCAACTGCAAATATTTGAATATACAATCATATGTATGAATAAATAAATCATAATAAAATAAATTAATAATAAAATAAGGGATCAGTGCTTATTTAGTGTGGTCTGTCCTTATGTTTTGTTTACTGATCTAGTGATCGGGTGTTACAGCTCAATTTTATTGGGAAACTGAGACGAAATGTGAGAAGCCTGCTTTCGTTGGTCCATAAAAATCACCCACACATCCATGCATGTCTGGGCAGTATTCTTGCCACGAGTTTTAAAAGCAGAGTCTCAACAGAGCGCTACAGACGCCGCATCTCTGTCTGTCTATAATGAACATGTTTAAAGTGGACTTCGAACAGTTTGGCTACATGTTTACATTCTGGACTTTTACTCTCTGTATGACTTTCATTGTCTGGACCCCAGTTGAAGGTAAATTGACAAGTTTATCATCTATTTGCTTGTGAATTCAGTGTTTCAACTTAGCGACGTTTGACTGAATGAATCAGCAAACTCATGAAAACGTGTCTAACGGCTTATTTACTGTGTCCACAAACTGTAATGTCAATTTAAACTAGTCGTCATATCTAATGTGGAGTCGCTGTGTCGATGCTTTATGTTTTTAATTATTGATACGAGGTGAAAAAGTCGTTAAAGCGTCACAAACGTAAACAACAGACGTAATAGATCTATAGTCTAAATAGATGAACTAATTTATAGCCTGTAACTCAAAACAAACGAGCAAATCAAATCAAATACTGGAAGTTATAAAACAGTTTCTTTTATTCTTCTCAGAGATACGTGTGATTCTGATATGTTGGAAATGATTCAATCAAGGATTCCCGATTACTCACCATAAAGTCATAAAGTGACGCACAACGTGATTTAGATACGCAGAACGTGTTCCTGGCTCAACATCCACATTGCGGTCAGTCACAGCCCTCCGACATCAGTGTGCTGCTCCTTTTCCCCCTACCTTACTCTGTCAACCCAAATGATGTGTTTCTTATTCAAATTAAAGTAAAGCAAAGTTGGTTCTGTTTTAAAGATTAACCCTAGTCACTAAAAAGTCAATAGGATTGTTAAGCAGTAATCTAAATAAGTAGTATTACTCATAATAGTAACTTATATTATATATCTAAAACCAAGTGATATTAATTTGCTGAAATGCTTGGAATAGCAGAGGAAGAAGAAAATAGCTTTTTTTTAAAAAAAAATCTGGGTCCTCCCGGAGATAGAAATGTCTTTCTTTGTCTCCCTGAGTGACTAGGGGAAACTGCATGATCCTCCCTCCACCATAAATAACCATGTTTTATCATAGTCATACCAAAGAGCAGCAGCAAACAGCAACAGCAAAGGCTGGACAGCGCGCACACGGCCAACATCAGTAACATGTAAATATTAATACTCGTTCCCCAAATAAACCGTAACAAACCGTAACACACACCGTAGCGGCTAGAATAACATCAGCGGCTGAAAACGAAACCCTACACTTAAAAAAGCCGTGGCTTTCTCCACTAAGTTATCTCTGGTAGGTCCTCCTTAATTCCAACTTTTCATGAAAAAGGCATGGAAAGTCCTCACTAGCCGCTGGAAAACTTGAAATGGAGTTTGATCTGTCAGGGAGCAGCGGCAACCTTTTTACATTTCTTAGTTCCAGCTTTTCATTTGTGATGATTTGTTGCTTTTCTGTGTCTTATGTGATAATAAATTCGATTGGAGCTGCAATGATGAGTCGATTAGTTGATAAACAGAAAATTCATAGGCAGATTTTTTTTTTTTGTTAACAAAAATACCAATAATTTACTGGTTGCAGCTTGTCAGATGTGAGGATTTGAAGCTCCACTGTGTGCACATGATAGAAGCCTAAAACAATATCTTTGGATTTTGGAGGCTTTAATAGATAAAACAAGACATTTAAAGATGTTGGCTAAGACTTTACCAACATAAACATGATATACAGAGTGAAATAGTAAGTGGTTACAGAGTGAAGGTACCTAGGTACAATATGAACTGTAGCGATTGATTGATTGATACTTTATTAATCCCCGAAGAGAAATTCCATAGCTCATTTAAATAAAACAAACAAAAACTATCCAGACAATTCAGGGAGTTGAAGAGTCTGATTGATGGACAATGAAGTAAGCTTGTTTGTTACTTGCTTAACATCAGCTAACTTTAGGTTTAAGTGAGGGAAAGACAAGATGATAGACTATATTTAACTAATATTATACAGTGGAAACCGCTTATATAATCACAGTTACAGCGATCAGCCGCTTATATAGATCAAAAACATCAGGACAGAATCAGTCCTATACAAATGCTATTTAAATAATTTGCTCATAGTAATCAGTAGTCCACTTACAGTGTTCATGTTGGGTCTTTTCATACATGAAAACATGGGGAAAAATAAAATTATGGTAACTATTTTTATTTTTTTACCTTACTCCCATGATACACATATGATATTGTAATTAGTGGCTATGGCATCATTATCAGGTATTGTTTTCTTCCTCTCCTTGACTGGCTTTCATGCTACCACTGCTCTCTCCTCATCCACTTTTTTAAAAATGATTTTATGACATTTTTAGTTTTAGAGGTTCACACATCAAACATTCAGTCTGCGTATAAATAACATACTTAGGACCTGCCACATATCTAAGAGAGAAGAAATAGCATTCCTTGACTACAATACCTTTGCTTGATCTGTGCCTGATGTAAGCGGATGGAAAGCATTTAAATCAAGCATTAAATCATCATCATCATCAACCTATTGTGTTGATTTTACACCTATTGCTACTCTGAAAATTCATGACAAACAGATATTTTGAGGCCATTAAAAAAAAAATTCTCCTCCCAGTTCCCCCGTTAAAGGTTTAGCCCTCCTACCCATAAATTTCTAGTGACGCCCCTGAAGAGAAGAATAGTTAGTTGCAGTGCAAAACTGAATATCTTTGGGATTTGGAGTGTTTATTATAGAATACAGGTAATAAAATTTGACAATGTCAGTGTGGCCTGGTGGTTATTTTTTCTCAGACCGAAACAATTTAAAAAATAAAAATAAAAAAATGAACGATTGATTATTATTAAGTTAGAAATTTGTCTTAGTGCCAGAACATGCTCGCTGTAGCGTTTGTTAAGTTTCTAAAGTAGCACCGCTGATGTAAAATACAGTCATTGTTACTGGAAGTTTGGATTTACAGAAAATATTTGAGAAACACTTGAGATAATATCGTTGCTACATATTCCATTTCATTTTCAGAAGATTAAATTTTCCCTCCACTTTCCAGGTCAGTCTGAGGTGATTGGGTCAACTCAGCCAATCATCGCTACTCCAGGTGATGATGTCATCCTGCCATGTCACCTGGATCCTGAGTTCAACGTACAGGGGCTGACAGTGGAGTGGTCGAAACCCGATCTGAAGCCTGACCCCTCAGATCGGCTGAGTCGGGTCGAATACGTCCATCTTTACCGGCACAGACATGAAGTCCCCGACATGAAGCTCTCAGAGTACATTAGCAGGACGGATCTGTTCACAGATGAAATGAAGCATGGAAACATTTCACTCAAGATCACTAATGTGACGCTGGCAGATGAAGGCAGATACAGATGTTTTATCCCCAAGTTGAAGAGCAGAGTGAAGTTTGCAATTGTTCGACTTGTTGTTGGTAAGTTTCTTCAGATGTTGTTAATGGTCCAACATTTGTCTTTTCTAGATCTACTGGTTTGACTTGTGCATCAAAAAATTACATGGTTGAGCACTTGTTATGTCCATGGAATCCAAATTTTAGAATCAGATACCTTTAAAACTTTTTGTCAGTAACTTTTTAGTATTTTGCTGTAAATTATAAGAAACCATGTGTTTATTATCTAGAACCAAACTCTGATGAAACCCGGACAACAGAGCTGCATGTCCAAACTCCTGATCTGAAGAATGAGACGGATGTAAAAGGTGAGAAAACGTCACAAATCTATGAGGAAGAGAAGAAACGTCTTTAAAAGTCTTCATATTTGTGTATCTGGTGTGTCTCCACTTACTGTAGCTATATTTCTTTCCCCATCAGGTGGCCATCAGACTTGGAGTGCTCTGATCTCAGTTGTGGTGGTTTGCTGTATCTTGTTAATCTTTGGACTAATTGGTGGATGTTGTTTATTACAACAAAAGTGTCAACAACCAAATGTGAGTCAAAAATAAACAAAACATATTGTTGCTTCTTGTAGTATAAATCATTAAAGACTCTTTGGGAGACTGTTAACAATTAATTCTGTTAATTGTCATTCCAGCATGTGAAGTATGACATCACTTCAGGCAAATCACCTTCAGTCTAGCTGCCTTGCTCCATGGTACTTAACTGGCTGATGTTAAAGGAGATGAGAGTGTTAAACTCACCTGGATCCTTCTGGGGATTTAAACCCGACACATGTGGACTCACTGGATCAGCTGGAGGCGGGGATTTCACCTGAAGCTCCAGCTCCTCCTGGCTGTAGGAATGCAGATTCTCAAAGTGACATTTTTCTTTTTAAAAAAGCGCCATCTGACCTGAACACGTTTGATTTATATCCAGAAATTACAACCTGTAGAAGAAACTGAGAACATCTCTGGCAGCACTTTAAACTTTACACTTCATCCATCATTTCCAACATTAAACTTGTTGAGAGAGGTGACCTCATTTAAATGAGCACTGTTTCTACATTATAGGATTTTGTTAAATGTTGAGCACTAAACTACCTTTTGCACTTTAAATCAGTTAATCAGCGTTACCTCTTGTCATGCTGGTGTGACTGGAAAGAACAAATTGACGTACATTTGAGTTTTTTCACACGTGTTATATTCTTTATGGGGTTGTAATTCTGTTATTGTGCACTTTATTACAAGGACATTTTTATAAATTTTTACATTCTTTAAAATTTGATTTAAATAACACCACTGTTAGATGAATAAAGTGGTTACAAGTTGACAAATGACATTTTTAAATGATTGTTTTGCTGTACTTTATTTTACAGTGGACACAGGCTCAAATTGCAAAGTCCTGCAGAGAAGATGATGTAACTGTTTGTAAGTCTGAACATGGCTGTTTAAATGGTAATAATAATATGATGCAACCAGGCGACATCTGAAGGGTTTAACTGTGAAGTCATTCATGGTCTGAACAAACACTGAAAAGGTGAAGATCGTCATAAAAAGGTTTGTGTCAAAAGAGAATCAGTTTTATTTAGAATATAAAGGTGACTAAATGTATTTGTCATCTTTAGCACATAGAATAAATTATTTTAATGTTTCTGAGTTAAAAAGTCATCAGCTTGGCGAGACATCTGGAAAAATTCAAATATAACCTCTAGAGGTTGAATTTGGATCTGCGGCTTCTCCTTAGACTTTACATTGTTTCTGTGATCTGAGCTCCAGTTTACTGAACTTGAACTGGATGAAGAATATTGTAGGGAATTTTTAAAATGTATTTATGTTAAGTGATCCTGAATATTACAACTAAAAATGTAATTTCTTTAGACTGTTATAAATCTTTGTTTCTGTCACAGTGTTAAAACAGTGTCTCAGAGTGTGGAGTGCAGAATTTAGGTTATTATGTTTTATTGTTATTTTTGTTAAGCTGATCATTGACTTGAGGTCACCTTCACTTACAGTTTCATCTGCAGTTTTCTGGCACATGTGAGTTCAGAGCTGAATTTTCCTTACTATAATAATTTTAAGTTAAAATGCTCTCTGCTCACTTAACATCAACCGTCAAAGTGCCGTTGAACAGGACATCCACAGTATTCCTCACTGTAGTGGATCTGTTATATCAGTTATATTTTCTCATATTGTTCAAGCCGCCATGATCATGTTTTGCTGCTGAAGCTTAACTCAGCAGTAGGTTGTGGAGGCTAATGACATTACAGTGCAGAACGGTGGACTTCTCTCTATTGGACTCCGAACAAACGCTATCTCCTCTGAGGGTGTTAATGGCATCAACGCCACTCTTTGATACGTGACTTATGAAACTGTGCTGAACAAAAGTTGTTAAAAACTTTGTAATAACTCAAATGGTTTAGATTTCATAAGCCCTGAAAGTTGAAGTGCCACATTGCACCTTACAATGTAAGCCAATGGTGAGGCAATCTATGGGCACAGACTTTGTGTCAAACAAAGGCCTCTGAACTATAAGTCTGACCACTTTCAAACCTGTATCAATGGATTTGGAATGAAATTTCCAACTAAAATATGATTTGTAAGATACATAATTGCTGTGTATCTTGTATCTTCACTGACATCTGATGATTTGCGCATTATGACCGCTTTTTAAGTAACCGCCTGCCATTGCTGTGAAGAATAAAATGAGAGAAAGAAATGACGACCTCAAATTTTCTGGCCATTGTTGTCTAACCTCATAAGAAGGGACTGAAAAAAGAAAGAAATCCTTAATGTGTCAAAGGGAATTCCCAGTGACGTCATGCGTAGTAAGGTCCCACAAAATGGACCCCGCCCCTCACAACCGCCCACAACACCCCCTTTTTTCGCGTTACTTCGTCTTCTTCGTCTTTTGACAGACAGTGGATGGCTCAACGAACCTATTTATTCTTGAAAACCCGAGGTTGCAAGCAAGACGAGTTGGCGGGTTTTCAGTCCACCAAAAGAGTAATTCCTAAATTGTTGGCGCGCGAGCAAACACCCACCCCTCCCCCCACCACACACACACACACACACACACACACACACACATAAATATATATGTCTGAAATAAAGCAACATCTTTACGTGTTCTGATAATAGATCATCTAGATGCAGTCCGGTTGTGGTAGATATTTGATATATTCAGTAGTTTTGTTGTTTTATGAACATATTTCACGACCTTCTTTACAAAACAGAAGAACTGCCATCCTAAAAATGCCATTTATGAAACACTAACTAAAATATCTTAAACAAACCAACATCTTAACTTTTTGTTAACATAGATCATTTAGATGCAGTGTGATTATTAGTTCGGGTGTATTACATGTTTGATATATTCAACAGATAGATCTTTTCACGACCCTATCTTACTACCCTACTCTACAACCAGAAGACCTATAACTGTGGTGCTTATTTGTATCAAGAAGCATGGCGAGGCTCATGGGAATTGTAGTTTTAAAAACATATTAGCATTTTTAATATATTAGGAAGTTGTAAATACTAAACTGAGAATACACTAGGAAGTTTAAATAAATAAATGAAGCAATTCAAGCCAAAACACCCAAGACCTGCAATGCAACAAGAGAACTGTTCTAATCCTCCAAATTTCCTGCATTTTGAATATGAAATTCCTGAAATAAAGAAATCCAAAAACACGACAAACAGACCCAAAATAATAGAATGGATATAAAAAGATGTAATAAGAAAGTGGATACAATGTAATTTTCCCTTCCTTTATATTTCAGACATGAACTTTCAGAACTGTAGATTCATTTTCAGCTGTGATGCTTCTTTCTGAAAACTGAATACGTGACAGTGCATGCATATTAAAATCCTAACATGCATGTGTTGTCACGTAATCAGCACTAATCTTCTCTCAGATTATTTCCTCTGTGGTTTATTGGTAATGGTTTATAGGAACTCACACTCAACAGCACTGTGGGTGCTAAGTTATGTTCATATGTGTTTAATTCGGTGCAGTCTGTATTTTGTTAAACAGTTTATGTAAATTGAGATACAGAAGTGATTGTTAGTGATTGTAAGGTTATGAATAAATTAATTAATAGTAATTTGTTAGTTCAGCTAATGATCACTGGATTTAATACATGTTAATGTAGCCATGATATTTTGTAAAAGCAACATTTTTTAATCTTCCTATTGTCTTCCTGTCACCTGATCAGAGAAACACACATTATTGTTCCAGGTGCTATATTAAAGAGCTGATCTACTCCTATCAAACAACTGGAAACATACAGAGTAACTGACACCTCTAACAGATCATTACCTGTAAAGCAGAACAAACCACACGTCACAACCAATGTATTCAATTATTTTAAAAAAACAAACAGATGAATCAATGGAAACATTTGAATGAAAATAATGATGATGTAACACGCAAAACAATGATAATGTGATTGCACAGGGTCATTTACACTCAGCATCAATGATTAACTTAATAGTTACTGTATTAAAACTATTAATACTGTTCTGGGTTATTGAAATAATATATAAAACATTTAACATGGCATAAATCTTAACTCAATCCTTCTCTACATAGTCTACACTCAGATGTTGTTGTTAATACAAACATTGTTTTAATCATAAAAAAGATGGCAATTAGACAAGTTCTAAACCAATTTATATCCTATACTTATATTTTTAACCAGTATATTTATCCATATTCCCTGTTACATTATTTTGTTATGCTCCTACAAACAGGACTTTTAACACAGTAAGTTTGCACTGTTCACTTTTTATTGAACAAAATGTATTAACCTGTACAGTCAGTATACACCTTTATTATTATATATTTATTTTATTTTTGTATTTAATTGCTTTTAAACTTCTTAATCTGTGCCATTCCAGACTATACCATACCAGTTATTTTATTTCTCTTTTCTAATGTAAATAACAACGTAGACCGACTGCAAAGTAAGAATTTCATTGTGATGTGTAACCTGCTGCTGTGTGTATGACAATAATGTCTTTGAATCTTGTATATTTCACACCTTAATTTATGCCCAGCTTTATTGTCTTACCTATTAAGTTTCTCTAAGTTATGTAGCTTTCGCTTAGAAAATTATCACCTGTATGAGCAGCATCTAAAATAAAACACAGATGACAACATAACAGATGAAAATAGTTCTGCTCACTACTTCTGTGGTTTTCAAAATTTTATTTTAACCTCAACAGCCAACATACAATTATACATGCATGAGAAGCAAGTCTAACAGCTTATGTAGCTAATTTGCTTGATGAAAGTCACCACAGAGTTTGCAGTTCTAAAAAAAAATCATTATTGTACGTGACAATTCATGCTCACTGGCTTCATGTTAACTCTGCTGGAGGGATATATCATGTTTTCTGCTTAATTATCTTTGTGACCAAACCATCTTACAAGAATGAAGTCATTCCAGCATCATCTTTACTTTGGCAGCTACCTTTACATATGAGTGGGTATCTGTTATTCATATGTAACTCTGAGTTTCCCACAGTGAAGTAGTCCCACCAGCAGCAGCAGCAGAGCCACCATCACAATGGTGAACACAGTCCTTAAGACGAGGTAAATATGATGGGAGTGATCTGAGGTGTCGTCTGAGGAAGAGCTCTGAGTTTCTTTGTGACATGATGCTAAGAATATAAGAAAAAAAGACGTTATTGATCTCTGGAGGGAAAAGTCATGTGACACATTAAACATTTATTCAAACAATTAAACATATTTACACATATAAACAAGCTTTAAATATGAAGAATATTCAGCAAGCAAGTGGCACTAAAATTTCACTTTTCTTTACCAGTGAGGTCATAATTTAGGCAAGATGGCTGTAAAACATTTAGAAATGAATTAACCAGCTTACAGTCATAATTTTTACAACAATGGCACACATATTCCCTTTTTTGAACAAACTTTAATTCAAGTCTATAACAACTGGACTTCTCATAAGTAATCTAGCCATATAACGAGCAAAATGTCATCTTTATTTTGTTTTGTAACACTCTTGTGTCTCACCTCTGACAGCCAACCGGCTTTCTGGTGATGTTCCAACATCAGAGATGCTGCACTTGTAGAGTCCTTCATCACACTTGGAAACATTGTTAATGGTCATCTCTGCTGCTGCAGAGCTCTTCATGGGGACACCATCTTTGTAGAAATCAGCTCGGAGTTTGGTGGAGTTTGTCTTGTCTCTGCAGTGCAGAGTCACATCGTCTCCCTCCATCACAGGAAGGACGGGACTCTCCAGGATCACAGAACCATCTGAAAAACATATTAGATGATAGAAATATGTTTTATGTACAGTGTTGCAGTAACACAATAGAAGTTTAGGAAAAATTTAGACTGGAGTGAAAAAAAATCACATCCAATGTCATTACTTTGATATCAAATTAAAATGTATTCATATTGCACCATCCTTTGCTGACTGAAAAGTAAAGCTCTTCACTGAATGCAATTTATTTCAGATTTAGAAAGAACACATTAGAAAAAATATAATACTAACCCTAAGCCTAACAGCACGCAGAGGTTTACATATATCTGTACTGCAGTTAATTTGTGATTATTATTATAAATGAAGAAATGATTTTATATTTCTCCACAGACACAAACTTTAAACATGGAAAGGTTCTGGTGCATGTTATAAAATGCTAAACGGCTCCTCACTTAATTAATGAGCATACAGGCAACATGGGGTGTAGATGATGGCTCATTGTCAATGTTTTAATTCTCCAATTTAATCTTCAATTCATTTTCCATGAATATATATTTAATAAAGCTACCAAATGTACAGTAAACTTGATCATCTTGAATATATTGATCTGAGAACAAATGATTTTATACATTATATAGTGTATTATAGTATCATACTGGACACACTGGATGAGAAACAAATAATTACCAGTTCAAAACGGATATGTAGTGGTTTCAGAAACACAGTAAACATACTGTACCAGTGACAATGATGTTGACACTGTTGCTTCTCTCTCCTCCATCAGTCTCACACCAGTATTCTCTGCTGTCTAGTCCATATGCTCTATCAATGGTGCAGAAGGACCCTGTTGGTGTCCTCTTAACAATATTACAGGTAGGTTTAAATTCCTCATTATTATTCTGACTTGCTCTTAACTGAGTCGAGTCATCAAACCCAACACATTCAAGAGAAACTGAGGCGTGTTGAAAGTGCTGCAGTCTGTTTGGAGTGATACGTAGAAAAGCTGCATCTGAAACCAAGAGGTAATTATTTTTTAAAAAGTGTCCAATGAAACATCCAGAACTGGGTCAAAATAAATGATTGTAGGTTGATCCACTTTGTGACAGAATCAGTTTAAATTGTGTCTCTTTGCAAGATACATTCAGATTCTCACCAGTAATATGGACATTAATTAATTAGTGGTTGAACCTGTCACAAAATACATTAAACTAAATTTTAGGATCCTAAATGTCATATTAACCTTCTATGTTGATTTTTGGATGAAAGAATGATGCATAAAATATATCTTTAGGATTTTGTATTTGTTACTTACCACTTGTCTGAACTTGCTGAATGATTTGAAGCATCACTGGATGAACAAAGGAACAGAGTTGTACATCAGACGTAGATATTTTGATGTACAGGACAATGAAAATGTATAAAAAGAGAAGAAACCATGACAGGTGAGTACTCACACAGTCTGAAGCAGAGAGCTGTGACCTCCATGCTGTCTTGCTGCTGACTGTCTGAACATCAGACTGAATGCAGCTTAATTATAATTTTGGTCAGAACTTCCTCTTCCTGTGGTTTGACAGACTTTGAGTGATAGACTCTCATCCAAGAGGGGTCGACCATCTCTGACTTTCTGATTGGCTCAACAATCCTTAAAGTTAGTGCATCATTGCTGCAAGAAACCTTGAAATTAATGTGGTCAGTACTTTCCAACATGAAGCATAAAACCACAGAGTAATTCCAAATCCTTTAATGAGGTAAAAGTAACAGCACTTCACTTAAAGTAAAACTGCTACATTCAAAATGTCACTTAAACCTGCATTAACAGACTATGGACACATTTTAAAAGACAAGCAAGGTCACTAAAGCCTTTCAGCATACTGTATGTCCTGGAATAATGATCTCACATGTATTAAATCACTAAGGGAACTGCTTTGACAACTTGTCGCCACAAGATGTCCCTGTATAGTGTGAGCCTGTCAAATCAAAGAGGAAACAAGGGAAACTAGAGTTGCATCTTTTACCTTTTGGGGTGTTTTGGGTTTCTTCCTTATCAAATAGTCCACCGACAGGTTCACAAGTCTTTAAACAACAGTCAGGACCCCAAATTAGAATTGAAACATGTTTTTTCTTGCTGTAATCGTTCCTCCTGTTCATAGTGACCAGAAGATCCCTTCATAATGAACTTTCAATGGAAGTGAAGGAAGACAAAATCCACAGTCCTCTTTGTATTTAAAGGTTTATCTGAAGCTAAAATGAAGCTTCAGCATCTTAATGAGTCAAGTCAATTAGATATCTTTCAACGTTACAGTCTTTTTAGTGCCTTTTTTTGTAACTGTACTTCCACCAGCAGCTCAACAGGGAAACACTGTCAAAGTGTGACAATGACTGTGTGGACACACTGTGGATTTTGGCCTCCATCACTTCCATTGAAAGCACATTTGAAGGAGATCTTTAAATATCTAGTATGAAGAGGAGGAATGATTACAGCAAGGAAAACCTCTTCCGCTGTTCATATGGACACTCGTTTTAAGACAGACTTAAATCATTTTGAACCTGACTTTTAAATACAGCTCTAACCTTCACAGCACTGCTGCAAAAAAAAGGCAGCTGGCATTACAACAAAGTAGTGATAATCTAAATCTAAAAGTCACTGGTGCAGCATCATTTGCAGCGTCACACTGGTCACAGAGCTGCCGCAGATGGATCTTTATGACTATTGAATGTTTCACTTTGCAGATACAAATCTCCTTCTTTGGGTGCATCTGTTTAATGGATCAATGTCTATTCTGTTCTCTCACTTGATACAAATACCTGATATACTGTAGACATAACAAAAATGTCTTGCAGAAATAAAATAGCAGATCTAACATTTACCATATGAACACTCCATTTTCATTGCTAAGACGAAAGTTGGTTTTGATTGCATAGTAGTGAACAGTTACCTAGCAACAAGCTCAAAGTTCAGCTGCTCACAAACACACTCGAAGTGAAACTCAGCTTAGAAACACGGAATCAATCACCATATAGTGTTTAATGTTTAACATATTTATATGTTGCAAACTTTGGCCTGTGATAAAGAGAAAAGTCATTTGTAAATCTCTAATATAATTTACTTTGTACCGTTTTAATTTAAATTGTGGTATACTGGTCACAAATTCTGTTGCTAACATGAAGGCTTTTTTATTAATGTGGTTTTAATGGCAACTTTGTTGCTGTTGTTCCACACTAAAAACAAATACTGGGAAACAATTATAAGTGTTTGAGAAATTATTATTATTATTATTATTATTATTATTATTATTATTATTAATAATAATAATAATAATAATAATAATAATAATAATAATAATAATAAAAATAAATTAATACTTTGATTATTATTAATCTAGTGTAGAGGCGTATTCAATTGATCAGTTTGACCTTATCTAACTACGTTTTTACATGTTTTAATTAAGTTGTCTCACTGAGATATTTCACACTTCGTGTAGATGAATTAACGTTTTGTCTGACAGGAAACAAGAAATAGAAAAGATTATATGAAATGCATGATACATGCTTACTCTGATTCTAAAGAAGTGATCGCTGTAAAAGAGGAAGGAAATGCAAGAAGGTATGACACCATATATGGGAATTGTTATTGATTATTTATTATCTTGCAAGAAACAGAAGTGTGACTGCACATGAGGGGCTTGTGTTAACAGTTGTGTTTGGGGGAAGCTGAAAGTGAATGGCTACACTTGGAAGTCAAGGAGAAGAAAAGTATGTCTGTTACTACCTTGCAACATATGAACCCTTGGCAGTTGATAAGCCAGAGCAGGTCAATTATTTACAGACTTTAACTGCACCGTCTAATGAAATGATCGACACATCTCACAACAGGTACGTCGTCTTCTGAATTTAATTTTATCTAACTTCTATTTTAAACTCTGTCTCACTGACAATAACAGCTCTGCAGTAATACTCTGTAACAGATTATTAAGTATATTCTAAAACCTTTGTGTGAGAAAAATTTAAACCACGCATGAAATGTATTTAAAATGTTGACTCTAATGAAGGCTAAAAGATTAAACAAGTCCAGCGGTATCAAATTATTTAAAAAGTTCAGTAAGAAATAGTCTTAACGATGCTGGCAACAGAAGTGAAAGTATAATTGCACTACACATAAATTAGGTTACATATCCTTAAACAACTGCAGAACTCTCCATAGGTTCATCTGTACTGAAAAAAATGAAAGTTTACCCTCATTACATGGAAATGTTGCCATTATTTGTAAGTTTTACTTATAAGTAAGAATGAAGCGTTCAACTGAATTCAAACAAAGCATCAATGACAAGAATAAAGATGGTGGTCATTTGAGTTGTTCATGTGTTTCAGATACTTAAAAACAATAGAAGTCCACTCATGAAAGGACCTTATTCATTCCAAATGGAAATTGGGTTAGCCAAGTCCACAAAACAATTGAGCTGAAAAATATATTTTACTTTTTAAGCCTGCTCATGAATGACTTTATTTTTGACTGGACTAGTTATTTTGCCCTAACACAAATTCTAAATCATATTTCCCATTTACTGTATCATTGATCTTTTTTCCAAATTTCTGAACTGCAGGATGCTTCACCAAACGAACAGACCGTCCCTTCAATCTCCACTCAAAACCTTCTGTGTTTTGGTTGTCCATCTTCTCCTAACACACTCCTGTAAAGGTAATTTAAACACTAATTCAGTCTCAGGTAAATATTGACTCAATGATGGTGTTAAATGAAAATTCAGTAGATCACCAAAGTTATTGTAATTTATCCTCACTGGAACATGAAGATCTGTAAGAAACGTCATGTCAATCTATCCAACAGTGGCTGAGACATTTCACTCAGAACTACAAATGTCATGGTGGCTCTAGAAGAAACTAGAGTCAAACAAACTCAGTAGGATTCATCATGGCTATCTGTCCAATAATTGTCTAAAACTATAATCAAAACTATAATCTATATACAGTTTATAGATGAAAATAGGAAATTCTTTGACACACAGATGCTTCAGTGTTAGAAAACTGCTTTCTGTCTTTCAGTTGTCCAATTGATGTCAGAATTTACTCTTCTAATTAATGTTAAATGAAAATAGTCATAAAGCGATGGACAGATTTATCTTTCTAGCTTTTATGCAGGAATGAAAAAACATTTATGTTTCTTTCCAGGTCAGTCCCGGTTAATTGGCCCATCTCAGCCAATAGTTGCAACAGTTGGTGATGACATCATTTTGCCATGTCATCTGGAACCTGCCATGAATGTTACTACCGAGACATTGGAGTGGACCAAATCTGACTTGAACTCCACATGTGTCCATGTCTCGCGTGCTAGTCATGACCTCATAGATACTATACATCGATCCTACAAGGGGAGAACATCACTGTTCCGTGATGAGCTGAAGCAGGGAAACATTTCACTGAAACTCTCTAAAGTGAAACTTTCTGATGGTGGAAAATACAAATGCGACATTCCAAAACTCAAGAAACAATCAATTGTTGAACTTTTTGTTGGTAAGTGGACACATTTTTGTACATTGTATGTGTTTATAATACAGTTCGGTGTTGTCTATACAAAGAAGTCATTATTGTTCAGAGATGAAGAGTACTACCACAGTCCTTAAACCACAGCTTCACTAGCAAGGACCACACCATCAACATATACGTTTGAGTGATTTATTGAAGGAACAATTAATATGCGTAGTTCTTCTGGTTACTAGCTGCGTTGTGGGGAAGCTTATAGGGAATCCGCCGCAGCGCCCGGGCAAACGGCAGACCCCCAAAAACCTCCAGATAATTGAAATAGACTTGAGCAGATATGAGATCTTTGAGATCTGAACAGTGCAGCGATGGCGTGTTTGGGAGGAACGATGGCCATGGATTGAATGGAGGCTGAAGTGGTGGTTCTGATCCTGAAGGAGTGTCCAATAAAGATGAATGGGAGGAATACCAGACGAGTAGATAATGTGGCGGATGAAGACCCAACATTCCCCCGTGAGCAAGCACTTGGCGATAGCGGCGAGGAAAAATTCCCCTTTAACAGGAAGAAACCTCGAACAGAACCTGGCTCTCGGTTCTCATTTGATTTGCTATTGATAACAATCTGGCGCGCATGATGATGGGTGTTGCTGAAGTGTTGTTAGAGTAGTTGAATTATTAACTTGCAACTTGATATGTGATGGCAAGTGTTACTGGGATGGCATTGGATGAGTTATTAATAACTTGCCACAACGGTGTTACTGAAGTGACATTTGATTTCAGATTAGTAAACTTGCAACCCGGTGCGCGTATTGATATGTTGCTGACATAGTTTAGGAGTACTTGTAGTATTTGGCCATCTGGTGCACGTGACTGCAGACTCTACCGGAGTTACGTTAGATTAGTTGTATTGGTGGTTTTCGACCCGGTGCTTTTAACAGCGTATGTTAAAAGGTATAATATGACATTATTACACGTTAAATGTCTAAAAACGACTAGACCTATGTTATACATGATGTTGAGTTGTGTACTATACTATACTACTACTATTTTAATCTGCGTGTACGTTTGATTTTGGAGAGGAGGAGACTTATGTGGATAATTCGGCTCCAGGGAGAAACCATACGAACGTCTGGATCTTATGCTATAAGAGAATAAGCTGAACAAGTGTTAGCAGCAGTTCGGCTAACAGCCGTCTGGTGGTCACCAACATCGTCGGAGAAAACACTGATTATTAGGTAAAACGATTTTAAATTTGTATTTTAATCGGCGTGTACGTTTGTTTTTTGGTGGAGAATAGAAAAAGAAATTGGCAGCCCGGTGCCAGTCACGTGAACCAATAATGGTTTGGTGATGTTTGCTGGGTGGGAGGAATTCGACCTGGCCCCTAGCAGGAGGTGCTGATTATACAGGCTGTATCCTGTAATCCGGAAGTGCGGGAAATTCGGTAAATGTTGTGCGATAGAGATGCAATAGTCTGACTTTATTGACGCCGTGGATGAAGAGGACGCCTACCCTTACATGAGGAGTTGGAGGCGAGTGACATTTCAGTCTTTAATGTCAAGGAACTTTATGGATGTAAAGACAGGTGAATCGAGAGGAGGGGGCGCCTTGAGTTCACCTTGGTGGGTTGGGACGCAGACTGTGGGCAGCTGGAGAGATGTTGAAGCCACCTGTTCCCGCGGCTATGAACATCGCGTCTGTGGTCTTTTGGCCCTTGCTGACGGAGGATAGGAGGCCTGAGATCTGCCGGGAGGCAGTGGGTCACGTTGGTGGAGGTGCCTCGAGGCCGGTATTTGCGCCGTTGAGCACCGCGACTCTACTTGGATGCTCCGCCCTGGTCTGGCTGCTGTGTCGTGGACGAAGGAGAGCCGGTTTCAATGATTCTTCGTCCGAATCGGACGTGTGTTAATCTACAGTTCGTGATCCATGGTAAGTTGAATTTGTGAATGGAGATTCCACTGTTTGTTCGAGCTGTTGAAATCGTGCAATTAAGCGGTGAGTGTGGTTTCATCCGTCGGGAAGTCTGAGACATGATGGCCGATGTCTGGTGTTTGTTTCTGAGAATCGGAGACTGCGTGTACGTGAGGGTGCAGAGAACGAGAGCGGAAAGGGAGCAGAGGGTTGGATGGTATTTATAGGATTACCGGATGTAGCGAAGTTGAGGTGTGGTCCTGCTCCTGAAACTACGCTAATTAGCTTCGATTAAATGTAGGTTAATGCTTTTTAAAGATCAGCTCAGTAAATGGATGTTAAGAGGAAAATACTTTCTTAGTTGGTAATTGTAGTAGTCTATATAATATTGTAATAGATTAAAAAAAAAGTTTAACATATACATTATGTGATATGTCATAAACCAGGAAAAACATTCAGACATAAACTGACCCTTTGCAAAAAGGTCGAACATCACTGTTCCTTGATGAGCTGAAGCAGGGAAACATTTCACTGAAACTCTCTAAAGTGAAACTTTCTGATGAGGGAAAATACAAATGTGACATTCCAGCACTCAATAAACAATCTTTTGTTGATATTTTTGTTGGTAAGTGGACAAATTTTTGTAGATATTCTATGTGTTTATAATGCAGTTTGATGTTGTCTATGCAGAAAAGTAAAGGCTTTAGTTGGATTAACACAGTTTTCACCCATTATAGTTTAGAGATGCAGAGTACAACCACAGTCCTTAAAAACAGTCTAAATGAAGGTTAACACGTTTTATAGATCACCTCAATGAATGGATGTTAAGAAGAAAGTATTTTCTTAACTGGTTAAAGGAGTAGGCTATATATGAGTATAATAGATAAAAGAGTTTAGTAGGGCTGTAGTCAACCAAAGAAAATCTTGGTCGACTAAAATTGTAAATAATCTGCGACTAATCGATTAGTCGCGGGGGGGGGGGGGAGGGGCCGGGCAGTGAATTCTGTATTTCTGTATTTCTCTGTTTAGCGTCTTCAGGCTAGGCTAATCCATCGTTGCTAACTTTGGAGCTAACGCCCTTCACTTTTCCAGCACTTGGAGAAACAACAGACGTGACTTTTCATCATTTAACTGACACACTGTAGTCTGTGCTGTACATTTACTGCCAGACTGACAACTTACCGCTAACCTTTTCCTCTGCTCCACTCGTATCCACCGTCACTTTCTCTGCGTCCAACTCGCTACATAAACATACTACGCAATGACGTATAACACAGTTGCTCGTTTCCCAGGCAACAACACAGCGGTTGACTCACGCGCTGCACAGACTCCCACACGCTAAATATTTCTGAATGAGTGGATATTTGGCATTTATTCTAGTATTAAAAAATATTTTTTGGCCTGGCGGGGGTTCTTGTTGATATAATTGTAGGAGAAACACTGAAAAGTACATTTCAGTGTTCATCAGTACATTTAATAAACGCTCAGTAACGGAGTTAGACCTCCGGAGTTTGGAAGAGTCCAAAGATGTGTAAACAGCGGGGGTGTTTTGAATACACCCCCGTTTTCAAAAGGTAGTTTGTTGGTCTGTCCCCCCCGCTGCAGGAAAATAATGGTTTAATCCCAGAAGCTGCTGATGTAGCACTTTTCTCCTTATGAAAGTAGAGATAGAGATACAAGGAGATTAGCCGACCAAAGAGAATTTAGTCGGATGAGAGAGTATCGACCAATTAATCGACTAGTCGACCAACAGACTACAGCCCTAGAGTTTAGCATACACATTATGTGATATGCTGTAATCCAGGACATTCAGACATAAACTGACTATTTCAAGAACTGTTTATGCCTGTCAAACTGTGTGTTGTATCACAGTGCAGTTTAAAAAGATAGTAATGGTAGATTTAACACTTAATAATTAGCATTTTCAATAAATACAATAAAACGGGTCCTTTATGTGAGAAACATGTACAAAGAAGCAGGCTTTTTATTTTTAGCATAAATGACCATCATTTTGTTGTCTGACAATTTTATAAAGGTTTTTTTTTAACATTTGAACGTCTTCAACTGATTCCTTTTACAATGAACCTAAAAAAGGTTTTATATTATACTTTGTAGTTCTTCATAGATCGTTAATGATATGCTAACTAATGGCCTTAATGCAAGATTATTACTGTAATAAGTGACAGTAGTTAGCATGGCAAGCTGATGTTAGCAGCTTCCATAGAAAGACAAATATAAAGTTTGTTCTCTTACTTACAATTGTGTCCTTGTGCTTTTAGTTTAGGAAAACTTGACCTTCCAGACTCTGTGGACTCTTCAGATACTGAGAATCCCTCTTTGTTTCATGCACAAATCTCTGGTGGCAAGCTTTACAGGCCTTCTGTGCCCACTTAAAGTTACTGAGCTATGATTGAACAACAGACTCTTTTCAGGGCAGACATTTTGACCTTTCAAAGCAGGAAAAGCACAGGTGTAAATGATTAATATTGATGATGGCTAAATTAATTGTCAGAGTAGACCATGTCAGTCAGTGAGTGAGCATGCACAATACTCACCTAAATGCAATGCAGTCATCATTAATGTTAATAATTCCACTTGTGCTTTTCCTGCTTTGAAGAATCAAAATGTCTGCCAAAAGAGTTTATCATGATCTCAGGATAAAGGTTTGGAAGATGGCCAATTAATAAGTAAAGACAAAAGACAAAACCCAGACAAACAATAGTCATACTTAATTTGTATCACCATAGTGTTATAGGACTTTGTGGCTTCAAAAGTTCAACAGTTACTGATTTTAAAAATTGCCAGAAAAATCACACAGACATCAAATATATCCAGGATTCATGGCTACTATTTTTTTTTTATTATTTTCAACAGTAATTGGCAACAGTAATATATGTGACAACCCATCAGCATTTCATAAGCTAACTGTTTTTAATGATGAAATAGGATCCACTATTAAGGATTTAAGAAACTGAGTGATCATCAGATACAGAACACACATGTTTATCATGTTACATTAGCTTCACATTTGTAAATTTACATTTGTGGATGTTTCTTAATCCTTCATTTTGTGATTGTGTTGCTCACCACTGCTTTAAAAATGTCCTTTTTCCTCAGCATCAGATGCTGTCTCCTCACCTGTCATCAGCGTAATGTTACAGTGTGAGTCTAAAGGCTGGCATCCAGAGCCTGAGGTGTTTTGGCTGGACGGTGAGGGAAACCTCCTCTCTGCTGGACCTACAGAGCCAGTCAGAGGTCCTGATGACCTCTATACTGTCAGCAGCAGAGTGACTGTGGAGAAGAGACACAACAACAACTTCACCTGTAGAGTCCAACAGAACGACACCAACCAGACCAGAGAGACACACTTTATTGTTCCAGGTAAAAATTACTTTTAGTCTGATATTTTGGTTTTAATTTAAAATAGCTGATTTCCAGTGTTGTATAAATTACATGTTATTCATTGTGTCGTATCATTTGCAGATGATTTCTTTAAGGTCCAGTCCAGTTCTTCTACTGTCACAGTTGGTTTGGCTGTTAGTTTGGCTGTTTGCATCCTGTTAATAGTTGCAGTTGCAGTTTTTTTGTGGATCAGTAAGTCACAAATGATTTGCAGTGTCTCTCACAGGGTTTAATGAGGATAGTTATATGAAATTTATAATTGTGTATTTTTTAATTTTAATAATTTGGGTTATGGAGTAGAGTGTTTACAAGCAGTCAAACTGTCAAACTTCTTGTATCTCATGTTACACTGACATCAAACTTCCTAAAATGCAAGTAAAAATGTTTCCTAGTTTAATGTCACTGCTTTTATTTTTGCACAGAGACCAAGAGAAGACACAGGGATGAAACTGACTGTGAAATGCAGCTTCTCAATGAAAAAAGAACAGAGAGAGACACAGTAAGGGACTGTTCATTATTTATCAGAGGGAGGAGGGTGGCTGGGGTGTGACTTTGTTTTTGTTTTTTATCTTGACCCTTCCAAAAGCAACAAAAATTTCTCTTTGAGCCTCCCTGAGTGACTGCAGGAAAATGTAAGACCCTCCTTTCACCATAAATAACCATATTTTGATTATATTTACACCAAAAGGAGATACTATTGGGAAAATAAAAACCAAAGGCTGACTTTCTCCAAGTATAAGATGTAATAGTGAACCATGACTCTTCAACCTTGGTCCTCTGATCTCCCTTCCCTCGTCAGGAAAAAAGTAAACTACCAGCCCGACTTAATGTGCCCTCTCCTGTAGTGGGGAAGGACCATGAGCCACTTTTTACATTTGATGATTTTACTGCAAAATGAAAGTGTATTTGTTTCAAATAATAGTGACTAATAAAAATAATAATAAACTATTATTATTTATTTATTTATTTATTTATTTATTTATTTTCAGCTCAATTTTACACAACAAAAGGGGACTTTTGACATGAAGCAGGTCTAGACTCTTAAATTTACTGATCTACTCTTTAATTAAATGAATGAATTTACTGAATGAATCAGACCTTTAAGTAGCCAAGAGTTTCTATCTTAAGTGTGCTTGTGTTGTAGAATGAAACCATGTCTTATAAAAACATCATGTCTCTCATCTAGTCTTTCTCCATGTCTCTCTTCATTCCCAGTTGGGGAAGAAAAAAGATGAACTCCTGAAGGAGAAACAGGACAGAGAGAGTAAAGTGAAGAAGCTGAAGAATCAGCTGGAGTCCAAACAAACTGAGGTTAATCTGATTATAATTAACTTTCTGAATTAAGATGATTTACATGAATGAACTACAGATATTACTGATACACACACATCAGCAGTCACAGTGTGTAAGTGTGATACATGATGGTAGTTTAATTGATCACTGCTGTGATGTTGATTCTGTTAACCTGAATGACAAACAGCTGAGTCAGCAGAAACAAGAGTTTGATATCTGAGTGTTGGAGCTTCTTCTCATTAATATGTGTTGAAATACAAACAATGAAACAAGCAGCAACATTATTATTTATAACCAGAGTATGAAGAATATTCTGATTGGCTGACAAGTGTTCATGGAAACTGTAAAACATTGTATTGTCACTAACACTTTATTTTACATTTCCCCTAATTTAATATTAATTTTCTGGAAATGTTTGCTGTAATTTGTTCATTTTGAGAACATTTTACAGAAGGGACGGTGCTGTTTGGATGAAATTATATGAAAAATACCTGAAAAAAGTGTAAATGTGGTTTATTTAGTGAGTGTCCACGACAATAAATTAGACTTGAATCTTTAGTTCTCTCTTAAAAACTCTATAATGTGACTTTTACATGAATATCTGACCGTTATTTAAATTAAAATGATGCATAAATCAAAGGTTTTTCTGTCATATGTGTGTTTAATTCGTACATTTTGATAAGAAAACTTAATCATAATAAGAGAACTTATTAGCTCCGGGTTGAAAATAAGAAGCTTCAGAAGGAACTAAACACAAAGACAGATCAGGTTCATCCACTTAATAATGATTTTGTTTTTCACCACCTACTGTTTCAAGTTTATCTCACAGATTCATCTTTTTATCATGTTTCTGATTCATTTTATGTTTTTATCATTTTATCTCATCTTTATTTCACAAAGAACGAGTAACAACTGAATTCATTTGTCTCACAGAATTCACATTAATTCTGAATGTAATGAGTCCAATAAAAACAAAGTCATGTTCTCTCAGCATCTAATATTAGTTTTCCTCTCTGTTGGTCTCTATCTTTACAGATTCAAGATCTCACCAAGAGTCATCAGGAATCTGAGAGAAAGCTGAAAGCTCAGCATGAGAAGGAGGTCAGTGTCTGTTTATATTTTCTTCTTTACTTTCAATTTGCTATCAGCATTGATGGAGAATATAAACAGCCTGCCAAACATGGATGGTTCCTGTTTTTATTATTATAATGTTAATGTTCATCATGCAGGAAACTCTTGTAGAAACATACAAGTGATTTAAAAGAACTGGTCACATTCATCAGTTTTCTTGTAATTGTAGGATTTCCTCTCAGAAACAAATGAAGTTAGTGAGTGATGCAGACCTGTGCTAAAGTATGGATCATTACAGACAGTCTGTCTTTCTCCACACGACAAAAACACTTGTTTAATTTATTTATCTAAATGAACATTTCAACAACATCATTTATTTATAACCAGAGTGAGAAAATGATGTGATTGGCTGACTGGTGTAGATGGAAACAGTTTAACCACAGTTCCCAGTTCATATAACCAGTCTATCCTTTGGTGTTCCTGCTGTAAGTCTAATAATGACATCTGAGGTGTCCTGATAGAGAAAATAACAGATCCAGGAAATATCACAACACAAAGTGAGTGTGTTATTTTCATTGTGTATAAACACTTAGAGAAAGACTCCAGTCAGTTTAATGTGAAGGACAAATACTGAGACAGACAGACTCTCTGCTCTCTTCTATTTACTTTCACTGTAAACAGAGAAACATGACTTTACTTCATCTAAAGTTCAAGAGAACGTTTACATGAATATCTGACCTCTCTGTTTAAATCTAAATGCTGCGTCAATCAGACTCCTTTGTCTTACAGCATGTGTTGCCTTTTAACTCACATTTCTAAATATGAGAACTTGTCTCTTCATTGTCTCTCTTCAGATTGAAGAAAAACAAGATGAAGTCCAGAAGCTCAAGGAGGAGCTAAACACCAAGACATCTGAGGTTTACATCTAGTCAATACTCATTTGGTTTTCCAACTTCTACTTATTTGTTTATGTTTCAAATATGTCAGTAGAATCATTCAGAGCAATTTTCAACACCAGAAGAAGAAAACACTTTTAGAAATGAAACTATTTTCAGTAACATATTGATTTGTTTCCAGTCATCTAACAGTTTGTTCCTCCATCAAAGTGTTTTCTCATGTTTAGCTGTGTTGTTGATTCAGTTTCAAAGTCTCAGATTATTAAATATATGACATAAACTACAATAACAACAGAAATATTTATAACAAACTACAAACATTTAAACTAATCTTCCATCATCACCAGCAGCAGATGTCTTCTGTGTTGTAAGACATGTAGAACAGATGTTTATGTTCTCTGTGTAGTGAGACTGAGACCAGAGTGACTCGAGTCCTTTTCCAGACCAAAACCCAAACATGAACTTGTACTTCAATTCAAATGCTGAATGAATCAGACCTTTAAGTAGCCAAGAGTTTCTATCTTAGGTGTGATTGTGTTGTAGAATGAAACCATGTCTTATAAAAACATCATGTCTCTCATCTAGTCTTTCTCCATGTCTCTCTTCATTCCCAGTTGGAGGAGAAACAAGATGAACTCCTGCAGGAGAAACAGTTCAGAGAGATTGAAGTGAAGACCCTGAACAATCGGCTGGAGACCAAAAGAAAGCAGGTTAATCTGATTATAATTAACTTTCTGAATTTAGATGATTTACATGAATGAATTACAGATATTATTGATACACACACATCAGCAGTCACAGTGTGTCAGTGTGATACATGATGGTAGTTTAATTGATCACTGCTGTGATGTTGATTCTGTTAACCTGAATGACAAACAGCTGAGTCAGCAGAAACAAGAGTTTGATATCTGAGTGTTGGAGCTTCTTCTCATTAATATGTGTTGAAATACAAACAATGAAACAAGCAGCAACATTATTATTTATAACCAGAGTATGAAGAATATTCTGATTGGCTTACAAATGATCATGGAAACTGTAAAACATTGTTTTGTTAGCAAGACTTTATTTTACATTTCCCCTCATTTAATATTCATTTTCTGGAAATGTTTGTTGTAATTTGCTGGTTTGTTCATTTTGAGAAAATTTTAAAGAAGGGATGTTTCTGTTTCATTTTATGTTTTGATCATTTTATCTCATCTTTATCTCACAAAGAACGAGTAACAACTGAATTAATTTGTCTCACAGAATTCACATTAATTCTGAATGTAATGAGTCCAATAAAAACAAAGTCATGTTCTCTCAGCATCTGATGTTAGTTTTCCTCTCTGTTGGTCTCTGTCTTTACAGATTCAAGATCTCATCAACAGTCGTCAGGAATATGAGAGAAAGCTGAAAGCTCAGCATGAGAAGGTCAGTGTCTGTTTATATTTTCTTCTTTACTTTTGAATTTGCTATCAGCATTGATGGAGAATATAAACAGGCTGCCAAACATGGATGGTTCCTGTTTTTATTATTATAATGTTAATGTTCATCATGCAGGAAACTCTTGTAGAAACATACAAGTGATTTAAAAGAACAGGTCACATTCATCAGTTTTCTTGTAATTGTAGGATTTCCTCTCAGAAACAAATGAAGTTAGTGATGCAGACCTGTGCTACAGTATGAATCATTACAGACAGCCTGTCTTTTTACACACAACAAAAACACTAAAATGCTTGTTTGATGCTCATCTGAATGAATTTGGATTATAAATAATCAAAATAAAGCTCGCCAGTTAATTAGAGGTTCAATCATGGTCTTGTTTGTTGGTCCTCATATCAAACACTTCCTTCTTTATTTCTGTCATATTGCAGCTCTGTGGAGACACAGATGAGACTTTTACTGCTGTTACAGTGTAAATACACTCAGAATAAACTCAGATTAAACCTCAAACTAAAACTATGTTTTATTAACAGGTTTTAATCACATCCTCCAACCAATCAGAAACAGGGATTTAGAAACATTTCAACAACATCATTTATTTATAAACAGAGTGAGAAAATGATCTGAATGGCTGACAAAAAAGCTGAAAGGTTTTATAAGTAGAATTGTGAAACAATTAACGTGTATTAGTCGTTTTTTTGTTGACACCTAAATTCCACCTGATGCGTGAGCATAAAAAATGACTACCGCTATCCTAGCAGCTACTCACTGAACGAGATCGAATGAGCCGTTCTTGAACTATAGGACGAATGAGAGACCAAGAAGTGATTTAATCGGACTTGAGTCGAGACAGACGGCAGGTTAAACTGAACGAGACTGAACGAACTGCTGCTCTCTGGAACCAGCAGGTCTGCTACCTGCCCCTCAGAAAGACCGATAGATGGTTGGTCAGTGTCGCATCACTTTACTGTAACATCCTATTGAGTTTATATATGCCTATCTACATGCAAGTGGGATGCTGAATCAAAGCATTTAAATTAATATTTTGATCTTTATTAATGTAAACTTATACACAAAGACTGGTAATGCACTGAAGAGACATTTTGTTGGGCAGGCAGTACTAGCTGTCCAATGTGCCTGTGACGGGAAACCGACTGCACATTTAGAAAAAAGTATAAAACTCAAAAGTTTTGATATATTTACATGTATCAACTCCAAGGAAGCGATACTGTGAAAAGAAGACGTTTCGCCTCTTATCCAAGCGGCTTCATCAGTTCGTAACGCATCGGCCTGACTAGTCCTCTCTAGTCTGACGAACTGCGTTACGAACTGATGAAGCCGCTTGGATAAGAGGCGAAACGTCTTCATAAGACAAATCTAAGTCCAGTTGCTTTGGAATCATTGTTGCCTAGAGATAAATATGACCTGGACAAATGAGAATATACACAGGCAAGTGCCAGAGTTGTTTTTCCTGTTGATAGTCCAAAGGTTGTAATAAGCAAACATTTCGACACCAAAACAGTGCTTACCTGATGGCAGGCTGACAATGCTTTTCAGTGTCTTTCAGAGATTTAGTGACATTTGGGCACCAAATCTACATGGTTAGGTTTAGGAAAAGATTATATTTTAGGCTAAAATGACTACTTTCTTAAAGTTAGGGGACCTTTTATGCAACAACAAACACTTCACTACACACAAGTTGTTTTTTGGCATTTGTTGAAACAATTGATTTTTAATACATCATAAAGTAGATCTCATGAGACCAGGTATGAAGCTACTTACAGGCTCATACATCCATGATGTCTTCTTCTTCTCAGCTAGAAGAAAGTGAACAGAAAGTGGCAGAGCTTCAGAAACAGACCATCCCCTGCATGTTCATCCAGCGTTCAGCCAGAGGAGACATCTTTGTGGAGGATTTCGACCTGAATGGCGAATATGTCCGTCTCAGCAACAAGTCAGAAAAGGTAATACTGTTTGTGTTTGGATCATAGTGAGTAACGTAAAGATTGTTTTAACATAAAGATTTCAGATAATTAATTCATACAAACTCTACAGTCTGTTGGATTTATTCACAAAGTATTTAATGTTTCCATCAGTAGTCCAATTAAATGACCATTTACAGCTGCAGCACAGTTAGAGAAAGTTAAAGTTAGGAAAGAGCTGACATGGTTGAAGGAAACAGTTACACTAAGACTGAAGATGTTTGTGAATTCTGCTGCTGATTTGTTGGTGTCTGTTCAACTCTGTCTCTCAGAAATTCTGTTTATATACGACTAAATTGTTTTCCTGTTACGTTGTGTTGACAAATGTAATTGCTGCCTTACTTATCTTCACAGGAAATGTTCTTTTGAATAAGTGAAGTGTTACATTAATGTGTGACAGGGAGGAGGTCAGGGTGGATACAAGACACAGGACCAGGTTTCTCAGAGTTCACTGTGTGTGTTCAGGTTGGATGTAGGTTAGTGAAAGATTGTGGTTTCTCTTGAATGTAAATAAACACTTTGTGTCTCAAACTTCAAGTTACTGCAGATTTTATTCTAAACAACAATCTAACACTAATCTCTACCAAGTGCTGCCGGTGTTTAGACATAAGCATAACAAAGTTTAATAATACTGCAGATATTTCACTGCAGGGTCAGCTTCATGTTTCCTGCTGTCTCATCCTCCGTCTCCTGAACAATCTCTCTCATGCAGGAACAACTGGATGGCTGTGAGTTACAAATACGAGTCAACAACAAGAAATCCATCACACATAGATTTGACAGCTACAAACTCAAGGCTGGAAAAACTGTCACTGTGAGTTTTTCTTGATTCTTGTCTTGTTTTTAAACTATTCCTTTAACTGTACATGAAGACAGTTGTGGGTGAAACTGATTACAGACAAGTTTCAACCATCAAAAAGAAAAGAAATAAACATGACTGTCAGAAGCTTAGACTGCTGCTTGAAGTTCGAAAAATGTTTTTTGTTTTCCTTTTTATTAAAATGATAGATAGTTTGATGTATGGTTGGTAGATGGATTCAGTCTGGTTTGGTAAATCTGTAAAATTTGCTCTTTTCAGATTTGGGCTCAGGATAGTTTTCCTCGGTTCAAAATTGGCAATGACTTGAAGGGTTGGGAGGAGATATCCTGGGGCCCTAAAGACCAACTGCTGGTGACAGTCTTCAGCTGCTCCGGAGAGGTCTGACATCACCTTGCATCACACATGCTGACAAATATATTAGATGGCCAAAAGTATGTGGACACATATACCTGTCTGCATACTGTAGTGTGTTTATGGTCTGAGACTATTTCATCCTTTTCATCAGTCAGCTCCAAACATAAATGTTTGTTTTCCACTTTAGTGCTGAGTCTTAACACAAATTTAACATATTTGGCTTTACTGTAACTGCAACACTGACTGAGAGTCAGACCAGATCACCTGACATCAGTGTTGGACTTCATTTATGCTGATGTGGTTGAACATGAACAAATCCCTACAACCATGTTCCAACATCTGCTGGAAAGTCTGAAACCAAAGGAGTTAAGTTCTAGTGTCCACATACATTTGGGCAGGTTGTGTAATTATCATCTGAGCTGCCAAACACTTTTTTGTGCTAGTGTCTTTGTTTTTTAGAAATGGTAACTACATTTCACAATTCTGCTTTTTCTCTCACCAACAGGAAATGGCCATGAGAAGCTACAACCCAAACTACAGACAACAGACATGATTTAGTGTCACCAGCTGTTTATCTTGATGAACCAACTCATATTTGCAAAACAGTGACGGATGGAATAATGATCACAATAGCACTAGTTTCTGAGCCTCAAGTCTGTTGCTGCCAGGAGCTCAGGGCCATGAGGACACATGGTGGTGCATCTTTTTATTAAATAACTACCTATATCATGATAATTAATAGCTCTGTTTCATTTTAAAAACATGATATAACACAAATGTACAGTAGTCATGTCTTGTTTCTAAAACTCATTTTTATTTTCAGTTGACTGTAAATCCTCAGACTTGACAGTAAAGATATTTTTTGTTATTCTATGTTTAGTGTTGTTTGAAATTCATTATAAACTGTAAATTTAGAAATCCATCCTCAATTTTTCTAACAATCGACAAAGATAAAATGGCAGATAAACATGTGTTCGATTTACACCTTGTGACACTCCATTTATTCAAGAATTCAGATACTGATGTACATTTTTGACAATATTTACTTTGAGTAATATGAAGTACTTAAGTTGTTTTTTTTATTGTGCAGTGATAGAACTTGTGTGTTCTTTGTGATATCTGTACAGTCTTTGATATTTTGCTAAATTAATTTTGCAAATTTTGTTAACATCTTGAAATATATTTTTATGTACTAATTTTGTATTCAAATAAACAAATAAGACCATTAAGTGTATTTTCCAAAATTTCTTAAATAATTTAAATGTTACAACAAATAGGAAGTAAAACATTAGCTGCAGCTGTGACTTGTGAACATCAGTCTAAATTGTTAATTTTGAGAATGTGTCTTTCATTAGATTTAGCAAAGCCTGATATTTGCAATAGTTTAAAGTTATTTTAAAGATATGATATAGGAGAGTGCTGGCGAGTGGCACCCTACTCTGCCTCTGATTGGCTGTTCCTTGTTGCCTTTGTTGGTTGAGTTGGTTAGTTTTAGGCATGAGGAGTGAGACTGGTTAGAATTAGGGTCAGACTATCAGGGATCAGAAGCAGAGTAGGCTGGGTCATGACTTTGCTATCCTAAAAAATGCCATCCTCATGGTGATAATGCTAATGTGGTACAGTAGCAGGCACACTTTATGTTCACCCCTCATAATTATATTATGTTAAGTTTATAGTCTGTTATGAGTTTGTTCTGCTATTTTGGGACAAACAGTCTATATTTCTTAAAGACAACATACATATTTATATTCTGGGGCTCTACTGGAATATCTTTGCATGATTTACAGTTAAAAACTCCTTATTTATCTTCTACTGGTCCTTTATACAGCCTCTCAGTTCAGTCTCTGTCTGGAACAGGCTGTTTTAGCTCCTGTCTCTTTTCACAAATACAATCATACATGAAAAATCTAATCTGAAATATGACAGTAGACAACGTGAACAACTCATGGAACAACCACCAGCGTTCAAGTTTTGTATAGATAATCTATCACAGATATCAGTCAGTAATATTCATTCTGGAAGCAAAATCCAATCTGACAAATTCACTTTCATCAGGATTTTATAAGCTGGATGAATGAATGAATAACAAACAAATGATCATCAGTCTTACTGCTCTAAGTCCTCAAATATTTTGTTTTTGTTGCAGACAACAGTCAACAATCAGAAGATATAGTTTACTCTCGGTGAAGACTATAGAAACCATAAGTTATTCATTTATGTGATATTATTTGAGAGGCTGGAACCAGAGAATTTAGACTTTTTTTCTTTAAAAATGACTAAAAATGACTAGATTATCAATTTATTATGCAACTCTTGTTTCACTTGTTTACTCTTTGATTTGACCGTCTCTTAGTCTACAGAGCCATCTTGTGGCCACAAGTTGTCAAAGCAGTGATTGTTAGTGATTTAATACATGTGACATCATTATTCCAGGACGTACAGCATAGTGAGAGACTTCAGTGACAAACCCTGAATGTCTTTTAAAAATGCATCCATTGTCAGTTAATGCAGGTTTAAATGACATTTTGAATGCAGCAGTTTTACTTTAATTGAAGTGCTTTTACCTAATTAAGGGATTTGAATTGACTGTGTTTTTACGTTCAACATTGGAGAGTACTGACAAGATTACTTTCAAGGTTTCTTGCAGCAATGATGTACGGAGACTCTTTAGGGGCAAAAAAGTACCGTTACTGTCTGCAGAGCAAAGGTTACACTATCTTTAGGGATACTTGAACCAATCAGAAAGTCAGGGATGGTCAACTCTTCATGACTGATTCTATCACTCAAAAACTTTCAAACCACAGGAAGAGGAAGTTCTGACCTACATTATAATTAAGCTGCATTCAGTCTGATGCTCAGACAGTCAGCAGCAAGACAGCATGGAGGTCACAGCTCTCTGCTTCAGACTGTGTGAGTACTCACCTGTCATGGTTTCTTCTCTTTTTATACGTTTTTCATTGTCCCGTACATCAAAATATCTACGTCTGATGTACAACTCTGTTCCTTTGTTCATCCAGTGATGCTTCAAATCATTCAGCAAGTTCAGGAAAGTGGTAAGTAACAAATACAAAATCCAATATATAGTCTTTCAGACTTTGTTCATCTAAAGAGAATGATTCTACAAGGTAGAAGGTGGAAATGAACCTTTTGAATCTATGATGTAGTTTAGGTTCCTACAATGTTGTTTAATGTTGTATAGTCTGAATGTATCTTGCAAAGAGACTCAGTTGAAACTGAATCTGTCACAAGGTGGGCGCACCTACAATCATTTGTTTTGATCCCGGTCACTGGACACTTTTTAAAGAATAGCTATCTCTCGGTTTCAGATGCAGCTTTTCTTCGTATCACTCCAAACAGACTGCAACACTTTCAACATGACTCAGTTTCTCTTGAATGTGTTGGGTTTGATGACTCAACTCAGTTAAGAGTGATCAGGAATACCCAGGAACTTACTCCAGTATGGGTGGCAACGTCCTTCTTCACCGTTCATAAAGCCTATCCAACAGACAGCGGAGAATACTGGTGTGAGACTGATGATGGAGAGAGAAGCAACAGTGTCAACATCACTGTCACTGGTACAGTATGTTTATTGTGTTTTTAAAACCACTACATATACATTTTCAGCCTGGTCGCCAGAATAAAATAATGGCATTATAAGTTTCTGCAAACCACAGTGAAATATATACGTTTCAACACGTGTAATACTTAACATTTCAACCAAAGGTATCATATCCAAATGTCAACGAAACGTATCATCTCAGCATTTCTACAAGACATATCATATCAATTTCTCAACAAAATGTATATTCTCAACATTTCTAAAGCGACATAGCTCACATGCGATCTATATGAGCTGACTTTCCTATGAAGGTGAGGAGGGGAAGGTGGTTGGTTAGAAAGTTTCTTGACAGGAAATCAACAGAGAACACGGTTCGAGACCACCTCGAAACCGCTTCCCGTTTCAATCGACCAAAGCAGGTGGGTGTTTTTAGCGAGATGTCGGGACATTTGCGGCCAAAAAAACCCGGGTGTTTCTAGTGTGACATCTTCCCCTAGCTCTAACCAAGTGGTCTTTGTGTCTAAACCTACCCAGACATTAACCACAGCGTTGTCACACCATAAAGCGTTATTATTCAACGGGTGGATTTGTTATACATGTTGAAACGTATATTCAACGTTTCTGTGGTTTGCAGAAACGTTCAATGCCAACGTTTCGTTCTGGCGATTTGGTTGCTATTTTGAACCGGTAATTATCTGTTCCTCACCCAGTATGTCCACTATGACACTATAATAATAATAAAATCGTTTGTTTTCAGATCAACATTCAAGATGATCAGGTTTACTGTAAAGTTGGTGAATCTTATTAAATGTATATTCTTACAAAATAATGGAACACTTATAAGGGCAGATTAAAACACTGAACAATGAACCATCATCTATGTCCCATGATGACAATACGGTCCTTTACTATTTTATTTTATTTTTCTATTGTGTTCTGTCTAAACCTGAGATGTAGTGCATCTAGTGGTGTGAGTCTGATTCAGGAGAACACGTTTTACTGAATGGGATTATCGAATATTATTGAATATTGGGATAATAATGCTATTGTTCTCATTAAGCACTGAACTGTGCCTGTCATTCAGCTGGTCCAGTGATCCTGGAGAGTCCTGTCCTCCCTGTGAAGGAGGGGGACGCTGTGCCTCTGCGCTGCAGAAACAGGAAGATGTTCTCTAACCTCACAGCTCGTTTCTATAAAGATGGAGTCTTAATCGCAAACAGTTTTACAGGAGACGTGACCATCCATAGTGTTTTAAAATCTGATGAAGGACTCTACAAGTGTAAAATCTCTGATACTGAGGAATCACCAGAGAGCTGGCTGACTGTAAGAGGTAAACAACCACTTCATTTTACTGCCAAGGCCCATAGATTTTTTTTTTTTTCAGATGCATGATGTCAAGTAAAACTTAAAGGGAACATGCTATGCTTTTTGTGATTTTCTGTTAATTATATACTGCTATGATGTCAGAAGGTAAACATGGTCAAAGTTACAAAATGAAAAATATACACTTCACATACTATTGGTTTCATACTAGAATATAATATTTATAATATATTGCTGGCAAAAATCTGGATGACATTGTTAATCTTCAGCCAAATTTCTTTAGTACCATATAGCAAGTAGAAGTAACCATGCAGTGTACTGTATGTATGTATATAAGGTTAACTGCAATGTATGGATTTAAGCTCAATTTATACTTTGTGCTTTCTTTTGCATGTTGAATTTGCACTATTTACACTGTTTTTGGAGCTTTATCAGTGTTGTAACACAAAACAGAAGTTGAACCTTCTGATACAGCAGCAGCTCTATGCATAAATGTGCTATCTTCCTTAAAGTCCCACAGCTCTCATGCATATATGTAATTTGACATATTAAAACTTTAACTGTGTTTAAAATAAAACTCAGAAATCCATGTCTGGTTTCAGAACCAGCAGTTCCTGATGCCCCTTGTGGAGCTCCACTGGTGTGTGTCTGCAGACTGATAAGCCTCGTAGTTGTGGGGACTCCTTATCTGTTGTCCACCATCATACTGGTACTCATATACAGAGACAAGAGAAGAGGTGAAAACTAACACTACTGATCCACATCAGTATCTGCATTTGTGGCTGTTCAGGTTACAGATGATCTTACATTTTTGTATGCCTACAGTTTGAATTTTAATCAGTTTTCTTCTGTTGTGTCCATCCCTCTTTCTTCTTCTCTTCTCTCTTCATGTTTTAGCACATCAGCTTGTTGCAGAGGACAGGAGGCATGATGTTGTCATGGAAATGGAGTAGTAGAGGTATTTAACGGTTAATTTTGGGACATTTTACAGAGAGACTGCTGCAATTTGGTAACTTATAAGAATAAACAGAAAAAAGTGTGAAGTTGGTTTAGTTGGTAAGTGCCAGTTCATTATATTCGGATTTCACACAGTTCTTAGTTGCAAAAAATCCTAATAAACCAGATTCTTTACAGTTGTTTTTAACTGTTATAAAACTTCAGCATGTAGTTTTATGTCAACCTACATATTAACATATTAGGTTGTTTCATAACAACTCTATAATGAGCACATTTCCTGTCTACATCAAAGTCAATTCATATCATTTGTACCATTTTCCACCACTCTGTAAAATACCCTAAAAATTAACCGTAAAATACCTGCAAATTACTCTGGAAATTAGTATAAAATGAAGGCCCCTTTGAAATAAGTGGTGAGAATGTAAAAAAAAATCATATTTGAATTTCTTACAGGAAGAATAGTGTGACTTAAGAGAACTGTAAAATGTCTGAAAGCCACCACAGAGGAAGAGAGCAGGAGGTCTGGCTGCCAAGCTGTGGTTGAAGCTGGGTGATAAACATATACACATACACACAGCATCTCACATGTGAACAGCACTTCTGAAGTATTCTCACACCCTCATCATTCGTCTTTTTGGTCATGTATGTAGATAAATATTAATTTATATATTTAAAGATAAAGTAATTAAAGGACATTACCTGCAGATTGCTTTTAAAACAGTTTCCCCATTTCAGAAAGAAATATAAAACATCACACTGAACTCTATTTGTTTAGAAGGCCGAGCTTGTGATGTTTTTATTCTTCAGTCTTGTAGCTGTGCCTTGAGTGACATCCTGAAAGATTTGGGACGTCCTGAATCCCAAATCCATCCTTTTGTCCTGAAAATTTGACTACATGCAGCCTAATAAAACATTAAAAACTGATCACAGACAGACACTTTTTTTAGTCTTGTACTGTAGTGCTGTTGTTAAAAATTAAAGCATCCCAATAAAATGACTAAAATAAAATAAATTGTACGTAACAGATAAAGATTTACACACAGTTACATACAACACACTTGACTTCATGAACACAAATAATAAGTTTTAGTTTTGGGTTTTGACTTTCACATATTTTACTGTCGTTGACACTGAATGTAGTATATTGGAGGCAACACCAACCACAACTCCCCTGTCCCATATTTCACCCACACTCATCTGGTCACCCTACAGAGGCCCCTCTATTAACAGTATTACTACTTCAATATATTCCTGCTATAACTCCAGTCGGCCACTAGGTGGCAACAAAGACATACAAACATCTGCTGGCATCCCACCACTGGCCAACAAAATGCAACTTCTAAATGTTATTATGGTAACATCAAAAAATGTATTTTTTGAATGCAGATCAAAGAATTTGAATATTTATGCAACAATGTGACAATTATATATTCATATAAATATAGATAAGTATCGACTATTCAAAAATTTTAATTCTTCTTTAAATCTTTAAGAAAAAAACTGTAAAAATGCCTTTAAATTATGAAAACAAATGGAAATGTAGCTTCTATGGTACATTTCCACATTGGTATGGTGGTTGTGTTATGTTATTAGATTTGTTTATGTATTCATTTTTATAGTTTACTTGTGTTTGGGTGATTTCCTGTATGTTTGTCATAGAGACTGATTGTCTCTGTGTTGAAATGTTTGGTTGGTGAAGATTTTATTTTAACTTGGAAACTTGAAATGATGTAAAAACCAAGACATGAAGCTCAAAGGGGTGAAATTAGCATCATCCTTACTCCAAACAAGTGAACCGTCTGGTTGTTTAGCTATCTTAATTGATTGCATCAATGTAAAAATTATGTTTTTTTGTTTGTCTATTTGTTTGTTTGTTTTTTAAAATGTCATTAATAGACATGACTGTAAGCTAGCAGAAAAGTCTTAGAGGGTTGTTATTAAAGAACTATGTTCTAAAATATGATATGGTACAATTTTCATGGTTGCATTAAAAGTTTTATGCTGACAGAAAACGAAAATTGGACTTTTATCCTCCTTATTACCATTATAAGGTGATATTATTATGTAATTTCTCCAGTGTGAATGTACTTAGACAAAAGTTTTCTACTGTTAAAATGTTTTCCCCCCCCTCTCTGGATGAAATGGCTCATTTCCCAGCTGTAAGTGAATGCAACATAAGCCCCCTGCTGAGCTGTCCATGGTGCTGAAACGCTGAAACCCCCTCAATGTCTTTCAGTCCTCATTCAGATGTTGTTTCGTCTCGTGCGGTCACATTTACAATCACGTGATCTTATTAATATGATTAGTATTATTATATTGCAGCAGCACGAGCACAATAAATTATCTCGTGCTCCGGGGGACGACGCAGGGAGGCTCGTGGGGGGCGCAGGGCAGCGTCATAACGTCACAGAAAACGTGACTCTCCCTCGGTGTCGCTCTGACACCGAAGATCGTTTGTTTTTGAAAGATGGAGGCTTCAACCAACAATTAAAAACTAAAAGTCCCGCAATAAAAATCTTAGGAGCTTGATGTAGTTAAAGTATTGCAGTAAAAGTAGTGGTTTGGTCCCTCTGACTGATATATTATTATAAATGACATGATTAGATTATTAATACTGAAGCATCAGTGTTAGAGCAGCATGTTACTGTTGTAGCTGCTGGAGGTGGAGCTAGTTTACACTACTTTATATACAGTTAGCTACTTTAGCCCACTGGTTCTCAACCTATTTATTAACCATTTTATTCTTTATTCACATTTGGTGACTGCAGTTTGTCAGAGATCAGCTGTGTTTCTCTGGCCTCAACTCTGAAGTCCAACCCCTCCCATCTGAGAGAGCTGGATCTGAGTGGAAACAAGCTGCGAGAAGAAGAAACAAAGTTCTGATACCTTTGATTTTTGGTGAAATATTGGATCATTTGAACATGTATTGAAATGAAAGCATGTGAGAAGTTTAGAGAGAAAAATCACTATTTGGTGGAGCTGTTAACAACTCATAGACAACTGACTACACGTGTCTATGAGTACACACTCCTTTTTGTAAGACATCAATAGACAAAAAGGTTGGAAACCACTGGTTTCATCTTTAACAATGTGTTGTATTTTAAAAGCTTGTTATATTATCCATTGTGTCAAATCTTACTTTTTAAACTAAAGCTGTCAAATAAATATAGAGAAGTGGAAATATAAAGTAGCATGGATGTTACCATTTGGGTGATCCATCTTTTACAATAGACGATCTCTCTCTCTCTCTCTCTCTCTCTCTCTCTCTCTCTCTCTCTCTCTCTCTCTCTCTCTCTCTCTCTCTCTCTCAGACTGAAAATAGATCCAGCTGGGTTTGGTCTGGCAATCATCGGCTTCTGATTCCAGTGAAAATATTCCACCCTAATAGAAAGGACAATATATTGTCGTCTGGGCAGCGTTAACCGCAGGATTTACCGCCATTTTTTGCGGTCGAGCTCGATTTTAATTAGCTTTAAAAGCCTTCATAGGCTATATTGAAAAAAAAAAAAAAAGAAAATAGAAAATCTTATTTCTATTTAAATTTCTCGGCAGCCGAAGTGATGTCTGTGGCGGGGTTGAAGAAGCAGTTCCATAAAGCCACTCAGGTAAGAACAGACGTCTGTTGGTTTCTGCGATCACAGCAGGTTTAATGTCACGCTTTTATTATAACATCATAAAAAAAAAATGAGCAACTGTGTTGTAAACACTGTTATTCCTGTTGTCCACTGAGCGCTAATATGACAAAAAACCGTTAAAATCTGCATTAAATTCAGCTTTTTTGTCTTCGTATTCGCATTTTAGAATATTTGCATTCCCATTATAAATATATGTGTTTGTCTGTCGGCTGTCACGATAAAAAAAAATATGCATATTTTTACATTTTAAAAATGCACATTGCGCAGAAATGACGCTTGATGTTGGGTCCTCAACATGAAGTGGATTAATGGATGATATATTGAGTGTTTTCTCGCGGTGTTTTGCTGGGTTTACCCCCCTGTAACACAGACGCTGGGATGTAATATTACGTAACACAGGACGAGCCGAGTCCGTCTGTGATTGGCTGTTGCTGCACGCAACAGGGAATTCCCTCCATCCTCCTTTTTACATCCATCCAACTTCCTCTCATCCCCCCATCATCCCTCCATCTCCTCTCTTTCTCTTTTCATCCATCCATCATTCTTAGTCATCCCTCCATCATCTGTCTGTCTTTTCATCCATCCATCATTCTTAAAACCATCTCTCTTTTTTCTTCCTTCCTCTTTGTAGTCATCCCTCCATCCTCCTTTACATCTCTCTGTCCATTTTTACATCCTCATTCTGCACCTCCCTCCTCCCCTCCGTCATCCCTCCATCTTCTTTACATCCCTCTACAATGCCTTTAAACATCAATCCATCATCTTCCCTTTCATCTGCACTTTTCCTTCTTTCCTCCTGCAACATCATCCCTCTATCATTCCTGTCATTCCTCTAAATATTCCTCCATCCATCTATCATTGTTTCTTAACCTCCGTCCATCCCTCCACCTTTCTTTTCTCCAGTAGTCATCCATCCACTCTAACCCCCTTTTTTTTACATCCCTCCATCCCATCTCCATCTCTTCTTCCTTCGTTGTTTTGTTGTTTGCGGTTATCTTGTCTCATCTCCTTCATTCATCTCAAGTCTCATCTTTTCATCCGTCCGTCCTTCTTGTCAAACCTGCTCCCTCCTTCACATCTGTCATTCCTCTCCCTCCCTCAAGGATGAAGGGATGAACCTTCTTCCTTTTAATCAATCCTCCATCTTTCTTTTTCCTTCAAATCACGCCCCGTTGTCGCTCCAAACATCCCTCTATCACCCTTCTAAGTGTCTCTCAATCCCTCCATCATTCTTTCCTCCATTTTCACCCCTTAATGGCACCCCTCTTGTCATCCCTCCACTCCTTCCTTATCCATCCACCTTTTCCTTTCTCTGCTAGCTATCTGTCTTCTCTCTAAGCATCCTTTCATCCTTCTTTCTTTACATCCCTCTATCGTGTTTCTATCCCCTCTACGTTAGCCATCATCCTTTCTATCTTCATTTACATTTATCACCCCTCCTCTATCATCATCTATGCATCCTTTCATCTTCCCCCTTTTCATCTTGTTCATCATCCCTCCTCGTTTATATTCCTTTACATCCCTCCATTAACTTTCTAAATATCCTTCCATCCTTCATCTCTCCATCTCCTTTTACTATCCCTTTTACTCACCTCGTCATCCCATCTTCCCTCATCCCTACATCACTCCCTCACATCCTCCTTTACACCAAACTGTCATCCCTTCATCTTCGTTTACTTCCTCTAATCTGCCCTCCATCATTAAAACCCACAACATGAAATTGTTTAGCTAATTAGGAACGCAGATCATCATTTTGTCTACAAAATATCTATAAAATAGTGAAAATGCTCGTTATAATTTAATTTAAACTCACAGTGGCTACTTCAAATATCTTCTTTTTAGCTCATGAACCATCCAAAATCTAAAGACATTCAGTTTATGATCATGTGTGACACAGAAAAGCTTCAAATCCACAACACGGAGAAGCTACAACCAGCAATGTGTTCATTTTTGCTTTAAAAATGACATAAAACAAATATCCAAGTATCAAAACAGTGGTGGTAATAATCGTTGCAGTGGTTGCAGCTGATGCTTTGTGACAGCTGAGATGAAGAGAAAGAGGAAAAGCTTCAACAGATGCCGGCAGGTTTTTATGACCTTTTCAATTCAGATTAAAAGAAGCTGACAGGAGCAGAAACAAACAGAGAGATTTAGGAGGAATCTCTTTGACCTCTTGACCTCTTTTAATGCCGAATCTGAATGTGACATGAAGGCAGAGAGTCGGATCAGACTGATGGACACCTGACGTCTTTTCACCCCTCCTCCTCTTCCTCTTGCGGCTGTCTTTTTTAATCTCAGAGGAACACAATTCATACTTTTACTTTCCCAGAGCTGTAACTGAATAATCCTTTTTTTTTTAAAGCAAAAATGCAAAATATTTACTAGTTGCAGCTTCTGAAATGTGAGGATTTGAAGCTTTTCTGTGTCATACATGAAAGTAAACTGAATATATTTGGATTTTTGATTGTTCATAAGCCAAAATAAGACATTTGAGAAAATGATAATGTGAATTTTGTGCTGTTTTCTGACATTTTACAGACAAAACAAAACAATGAATCAAGAAAATCACCAGCAGATGAATTAATAATAAAAAAAATACTGTTAGTTGCTCGCAGTCAAAAGAATCAAAACTCAATCCAACATTCAAAACATAAAACACGTAATCAGTAAAGCTACAAACCAAACCAAAGCATGGTTATCATGTAAATAATTGTTTGTAGAATCTGTATTTCATAGAGTATTGTTTTGTTAGTCATTATAGCTGCATCAACAATGACAAACATGGATAAACAGAAACCTTTTTAAATGACTTTTTCAAGCGTTATTTATCCTCCGTCAAGCTGTCTGAGAAACCGAGTCTAAATCAATAAAAATGTTATTTGTTTGACACATTTCAGACAGTAATCTGATCCCGAAAGCCTCACTAACGTCATTAAGAACTAATAAAAACTGGATCAACATCAACACGGAGAGACGAAAAAGTGTTAAAACGTTTCCTGGTTGTCCGTCTTTTGTCCCGGCTTTCTGTCATCGGGACGGATTCCTGCACATCCGTTGCGTTTCGTCGGGCGAAGTGATGCTCGTAAAGAGAGGTGATGATGTTTATTGATCCCTGAGGTGGAAACTGGGTCACTGCAGCAGAACAGAACAGGAAATAAAAATAAAAAAGTACAGCAGTAGCAGCAGCTGAGACGGAGAGAGAGGCTCCAGAGGACGACATGATCTGTGAAATGTCCTCTTTACTGGAACATGTCTACGAAAACATTGAGACTCATTATTCATTATGTAACATAATCCATCCAAAAGAGACATATAAGGCGTGCGTGCAAAGTAAAAAAAAAAAAAAGTTTCACTCGTTCCTCGGTTTCAGTTTTTGTGCAAACACCAAGGTTTTTACATCATTATTTATTAACTTGATACAAAGTTCAGTAAACAGAAGATAAAGTGAATCAATATTTGATGTGAGCAGCTTTGCCTTTAAAACAGCAGCAGTTCTCCTCAGTGTTTCAGGTACTCGGCATGTCGGTTGATCCTGCATCTTCTTCTGTTGATTTCAGCGTCTCAGCTGCTTCTGTCTCTTCATGTTAATCCCAGACTGACTCCATGATGTTGAGATCCACCCTGGTCGCCACAATAAAATGTTGGCATTGGACGTTTCTGCAAACCACAGATAGAATGAATCTCTACATTTCAATACATGTAATACGTATCCTATCAACGTTTCTAAAGTGATGTAGTTCACATGAGATCTATATGAGCTGACTCACTTATTATGAGGAGGAGGGGTCAGTGGATGGTTTGAAAGTTTGTTGGAAGGAAGGTGGAAATCAGCAGAGAGCATGGTTTGAGACCAACTTGAAACCAATGCCTGCTTCTTGTTTCGACCCTAACCCTACCCTAACCCTAACCCTACCCAACCGTTTTAACCCTAACCCTACCCAACCGTTTTAACCCTAACCCTACCCTACCCTAACCCTAACCTAATCCTACCCAAACACCAACCTAACCCTAACCCTACCCAACCGTTTTAACCCTACCCAACCTAACCCTAACCCTACCCTACCCTACCCTAACCTAATCCTACCCTAACCCCAACCTAATCCTGACCCTTCCCAACCATTTTAACCCTAACCCTAACCCTACCCCAACCATTTAACCCTAACGCTAACCCTAACCTAATCCTGACCCTACCCAACCGTTTTAACCCTAACCCTAACCCTAACCCTAACCCTACCCCAACCTAAACCTAACCCTAACCCTGCCCAACCGTTTTAACCCTAACCCTAACCCTAACCCTAACCCAACCTAACCTAACCCTAACCCTACCCTACCCTAATCCTACCCTAACCCCAACCCTATCCTGACCCTTCCCAACCATTTTAACCCTAACCCTAACCCTAACCCTACCCCAACCTAAACCTAACCCTAACCTAATCCTGACCCTACCCAACCGTTTTAACCCTAACCCTAACCCTAAACAAGTGTTTTTTGTGCCTAAACCTAACCAGATCTTAACCACAGCGTTGTCACAACATAAAACATCATCATTCAACTGATAATGGCCAACAATGAAACACAGATATTCAATGTGTCTGTGGTTTGCAGAAATGTACAATGCCAACGTTTTATTCTGGCGATTGAGTTGTGAGATCTGAGATCATTTGTTGCAGGACTCCTTGTTCTTCTTGTTGATGAAGATCGTTCTTTATGACACTGGCTGGATGTTTTGGGTCGTTTTGGACCAATCAGATGCCTCCCTGACAGTGTTTCTTTATAGATAAGAATTTAAACATCTAAAGTGCCTAAAACTTTTGGACAGGACTGTATATTAATGAAAAATGAAAATAACAGAGTAAAATATTGATAATTAAATTGTGAGAATTGAATATCCTTCAGCCATCCACTGACTCCCGATTGATGACCTTTGACTTCTTCTCGGTGGACGCTGTGAGCAGTTTTTTATCTGGTGTTAACAGACAGCTGATTTGTTTCAGTTTGATTGTCATCACACTTATATCTCTCACAGCTTCTGTCACATAGAAACTTGAAGAATTTAAAATGAAACTGTGTGGTCTGAAGTGTTGTCGTCTCTCTGAGGTGAGGTGTCGACAGCGCGAGGGCGAGCAGGCGGGGAACGAAAGCCCCGAAATAGATCTGTGAATCAACAGCAGCCATTAACTGAAATAAAGGGGTGGGCGGCACGAGACGTCAGAGACCTGTAACTCTGGAAACGAGGAGAGGGGGGCTATCTATCTATTTATCTGCACATGTTTCTGTCACTGTGAACTGACACAAAGCTGCTTCGTCGTCTCTCTGGTGTTGATTAACCCTCGAGACTGCAGGCGCTGTGATCTGGTTGATCCACATGGTTTATTCATGACTATGCAGGCAATGAAGAAAAAAGCAAAAGGACCTGTTACTGAGGGGCTGCAGGGTGGATGTTATGTTGCAGAGGTGAGAGATAATTACAGATGATTATATGCGGCACCGGTAAAACACAACTACAAACCATTATAGAGTAATTGTAGGTTTAAAACTGTGATTCAGTATAAAAAAAATAATGCACTGAAGAATGTCACAACCCTTCAAATACAAAAGGACAGTGTGCTATTATGAAATTAAGAAGTTCAACAAAACAGTGAGTTCGTGGTGGATTTTGTCCTAATTCAGACTTCATTTCCCATCAGCCACCACTCCCTCCACCTGAAAAGGGATAAATGTCCTCTTGTCACCATCTGTGTTGATTAAATTCTGAAAGCTTTTGCTCCGTAAAAACTGTTTTGTGCCGTAGACGACCACATTTTCCCCTCCAGATACAACCAGCTGGAGCTTGATTAGCAATAATAACATGTTAATTAAATGGACGGTTATTTCAAATGAACATGAAACAGCAAATATTATGTATTCGTACTTCATACAATGTTACTCTCAGCAGCTTGAACAAGATAACGTTGCAGCTTTAAAAGTGATATCAGCTTTATTTAACCAGAAAGTGGTTTTTATTTGGATTTTTTTTGTTTTCAACGAGCAGAACTTTTTAAAATCCTGTAGATCGACTCTCGGAGAAGATCACGTGTCGACTATAGTAGAAGAAAGAACTAGAGAAGATTAGAGAAATAGATTTTTTCTGGGAACAATGTTTTGGTGACAAGACGTGCAGGAGTTCTACTGTTTTCTTGAAGATGAAATTCAGTGAGAGTAAGCGCTCTTTTTTTTTTCCAATCAAGGTTTGTTGGGTTTGTGCTCTCAGGTGGTCAGTAGTGACTCGGTCAATCAGAGGTGAGGAGGAAGCTGCGCTATGTTAGGACCATTAAAACGTGATATTAACGCCAACTAAAAGGCCATAGAGACTTGAATCTAGGGCACATCTCAGCATGTGTGTGTGTGTGTTTATACATGGATCATACAAAACTAGAGCTGAGTGAGCGAGCAAGCGGTGGCAGCGTGAAGCCAACTGCCAAGTCACAGTGCCCTCGACCAAGATGGCTGCCATTGCTGTTGCCACCGCCGCAGGAAATGGGACACCTCGGTCCACCTGGCTGAATAAAACATGAGAGAGAGAGAGAGAGAGAGAGAGAGAGAGAGAGAGAGAGAGAGAGACGTCGATAGACAAGGCTCGAAAGAGTCAGACTAAAGTCAGAAAAGAACAAAAATTAAAAAGAACAAAGGAAAAGAGACAAAAAAGTAAGATTATTTATCGCAGCTGCAGCGAGAAAAAGGCCTTTATTTCTAATTTCCTGTTTATATTTCATCATATTTTTGAAAAATGTCTCCCTGTTGATGCAAACTTATCACCTGCTGTCTTGATAATTCAGTATAATGTGCGTCAGTACAACACAAAGTCATGCTCTGTTGTTGTTTTTTGAACAGAAATAGCATTTTTATTCACCAGTCACTTCCAGCTACTTCTACTTAACAATTTTTTCTATCACTTTAAAAGAATAAGGCTGTGATTCTCTATTTTTTTTTTCTAATTTTCAACAAATCTCATGTTTTGATCCAAACCAACAATGAACTGATCTACTAACTAAGTTGTGTATGTGTATCCAAATCCAAATATATCTTATTCTTCTGTGCCGTAGACCTCTTTTGTCCAAAAATTACGTGAGTGAGCCACACAGTTGCGCTGGCTGGCAAGTTCCTTCATTATGAAGAGTTTGCTCAAATTAGTTTGTTTAGAAATGGCTCCAAAGACTGAAAACAGTGATTGAAGGATAGCAGGAACATGGTTTTGTTTACAGCATTGCCTTGCTTGACTTTGCTACATTGTAAATTTCTCAAAGAACTTCAGTACAAAGTCAGGAGGTTGTGATATGAAGCACAACAATATAAAGACACTCTGTTAATGGACTACATTTCTGTACACAGAACTACTCTCCAGAGACTGAAAATGTGATCGTTGTTATTAGTCTTTGGAGCTGTTTCTAAACAAACAAACATGACCAAACTCTTCATAATGAAGGAACATGTCACCCGATGCAGCGGTGTGACTCACTGACATGTTTTTAATAGTTCTTGGACAACAATGGAGGTCTACAGCAGAGAAGAGCACACACATGTGTTATCCAAAGCCCGCATCAGTAGTGTAACGGATGGTCAGGGCTTCTTGAGTGCTGTGTGCTGTCGCTCAGGCTTTGCTGCAGTCGCTGTATCCTGCCCGCTTGTTAAACCACAAACGTCTTCATTTTCTATTTCTGCAAAGTGTCAAATATAAAGGATGCAGCGTGTGGGTGTGGAAGATTTTGAGTTGTTTAGGCTGCCAGTTTACAGAGAGGTTTTTATGGTGATTTTTATGTCAGTAGTTGTAAGCAGCAGCCTCAGGGTCTTTCTGCAGGTCTGCCCAGCGTCATATTGTGTTGCAGCTGACAGTGTAACATATGGTAGGCTGTAATATACTCTTCACTCTATCTCTGTGACTGTCATGTGACTGCCTTTTATAACTTCATGTCAGAGAGTTCCTTCTTTATTTCTGTCACAGTACAGTGCTGCTCTGATGGGTTCATATTTTCTAATTGTTTCAGTTCCTCTAATATGACTATAGACACAGATAAATGTATCTGCTGGTTTCTGACAGCAGGACTCGAAGCTCTGCAGTGTTGTTTTTTATTCTATTTGAGATTATTTTTCGTGAATGAAACAGAGCGGAACATGCCGCCTTTTACGGACATTTTAGGGCTGTTGATGATCCTAATAGAGACAGAGTGCAACACGTCAAAAACAATCAGCGGCATATTATGTAACCAAGGGCTGATATGCTAACAAAATGCCTGTAGCTAGTTCAAAACATTAGATTTTAGCATGTCAAGGGATTATTTCACCATCCTGTGTCTACCAGAGGGGAAAAGGTAGTTTCTAGCATGTGTTGAAACTCGTAGCATTAAGATGCAATACATGACTGCAAGGCTGAGATAACACAACTGTATAGCAAACCCTGCCACATAACAGGCTGGCATGACACTTTTCACAGCTGATATGTCGACTACAGTTTGTAAACACAGGCAGGGAAATCACACACACACAGACATGCAATTGCTTCCCATTCAGGCTCTTTTTACAGTTAATGTTCCAGCTGAACGCAGGTTAGATATTCTATGATTTAAACATTACAAACACTGCATACCTTTCAATTAAACAGTTGTGGTTTTGCCTTCATGTGTTCTCTGTGACCAGCAGTCAGTCCAGGTATATGCGTCATGTTTATGGAGGTATCTGAGCTGCAGGCTGTCTGTGCAGCTCAGGTTGGGTTATGCTTCTTCTTAAAGCAGCTTATAAAAGCTTCATTCTGGGTTCTTAACCTCTTGGTAGTGCAGCAGCTTTCACGCATTTTCGTTTGCCAGCAGACAGAAGCGATAAGGAGGCACCTTCTACTCAATACAAAGCCAATGCAGAGTGAACAAGTGATTTATGATAAGTTTATGCAGTTCAGAGAGTTTGCTGAATCCAACTTGAAACCTTTGATAGATAGATAATAATATATTAATAATCAAATCAAAAAACATGATATAAACATGTCAGAATGGCTTTATTTTAAAAGGATAAATAGAAGAAACAAAGGATCTAAAACGGTATGTTTCTCTGTTGCTTCCTCATCAAACACGCCTCCGTTCAGAAGACAGGGTTGTCGTGGAAACCACACACACATGTGAGGAGAAAGCAGGCGTGATGCGCGCACACACACACGGACACACACACGCATACTGGCAGTGCTGCTATCTGGTTGGCTCACTCAATAATTGATCGCCCTTGAGGGCATCACACGTGACGGAGAAGCAGAGAAAGGGAGACCCGAGTGTGTGTGCGCTTGGTTTTTCTGTCTTTGTGAGAACACATATCAGTTAAAAACTATCACTGTGAGGACATTTCTGCATTGTGAGGACATTTTAGGCGGACCCATGTTACTGTAAAGGCGGTTTGAGGGTTCAGACTTGGTTTTAAGGTTCAGGATAGAATTAGATTTAGAGGCTAGTAAATGCATTATGTCAATGAGGGGTCCTCACATGTATGTAAAGACAAACCTGTGTGTGTGGCAGTGAAAAAGAGAGAGTGTGCTGCCCTTCCTTCCTGGCTGTTATTTATTTTTCTCCTCACTCATCCTCCTCTGTGACCACAGTCTTGGGTTTCAATGGTGTATTAATCACATTTACTGTGTCAGTGCCCTTAACCCTTTGACCTCTGACCTCCCCACTATGGGATGCTTGTAGTGTCGATAATGTAAGTTCAGCCGTTGTGCATCAAGGCAATTCATCTCCTCCTTTGAAAGCAATGAAAGCTGCTTTTGTTGACTGAAGAAGAGCTGCGCCTACACATCGCAATGTCATAAGAAGGTTTTTATGATATTTTTATATACTTTATCATAATTGGAGCTAGACAGATATATCTGCTGATATTAGATAGGTAGATAGATAGATATTTCATTTATCCCAAAAGGAAATTAATTAAATGCCACAGCAACTATCTGACATAAATCAAACAAAATACATAAACAAAGAACTAAAAAAGGTAAAAGAAACTAATGCAATTGAAGGCTGAAATATATACACTCAAAAATAAAATATGAAAATACTATGAAAACAACAGATGTAATGGATAATGCAATAAAATATATAAAATTGTTGGTCGGTAAGAAAAACCTTTTAAAATGAGTGAAAATCCAGCTGAAATTGAACTTCCTTTTTTATACTACAGCAACATATCTGCTCTGTAGATCATCTGTCCTGTGCCGTTTAAGAAAAAAATCATTTACATTTTTTGGTTCACCCTTATTTTACTTTATATTTACTTTAATGTGACGTTCTATCATTGGCAGAGCAGACGGTCACACTGAGCCTGATCGCATCCTGCTATACAACACAAGAGTCATAGACTTTTTGGTTGTTTCTCTTTGAAATCCCTGTTAGTGACACACTGTCTGTCCATGACTTGTAACTATTGTCTTTGTTCTTTATGGTTAAGTCATATAATGTCAATCAGACAAACCAACAGACACCACACATTCTGCACATTTACATTTGCACACATTCTGCTAACAGTGGCTGCCACCTTTGCATGTTAATGATTTTGTGTCCAATACTACTTATACCATATTGATGGTCTGGTAACCTCTAAAGATAAAGAAGTGTGTGTGTGTGTGTGTAAGAAAAACCTTTAAAATATAAAAATCCAGCTGAAATTGAACTGCCTTTTTTATACTACAGCAACATATCTGCTCTGTAAATCATCTGTCCTGTGCCATTTAAGAAAAAAATCATTTAAATTTTTTGGTTCGCCCTTATTTTACTTTATTTAATTCTATTTCCATCCCGCAAATAAAATCTTCCTTAAAGCGATAATGTGACGTTCTATCATTGGCAGAGCAGACAGTCACACTGAGCCTGATCGCATCTTGCTATACAACACAAGAGTCACAGACTTTTTGGTTGTTTCTCTTCGAAATCCCTGTTAGTGACACACTGTCTGTCCGTGACTTGTAACTATTGTCTCTGTTTTTTATGGTTAAGTCATATAATGTCAATCAGACAAACCAACAGACACCAACACACATTCTGCTAACAGTGGCTGCCACCTTTGCATGTTAATGATTTTGTGTCCAATACTCCTTATGCCATATTGATGGTCTGGTAATCTCTAAAGATAAAGAAGTGTGTGTTTGTGTGTGTGTGTGTGTGTGTGTGTGTAAGAAAAACCTTTAAAATGAGTGAAAATCCAGCTGAAATTGAACTGCCTTTTTTATACTACAGCAACATATCTGCACTGTAAATCATTTGTCCTTGGTTGTTTAAGAAAAAAATAATTTAAATCCTTTGGTTTACCCTTGTTTTACACTAATTCTGTTTCCATTCCAGCAAATAAAATCTTCCTTAAAGCGATAATGTGACGTTCTATCATTGGCAGAGCAGACGTCACACTGAGCCTGATCGCATCCTGCTATACATCACAAGAGCCACAGACCCCGAACAACAACCAACATTAGTTTTCTTGCCAAAGTCTCCTTCTTATCTAACTTAAAAACATGAACACTCGTCTTGTCCTGCAGCTTAGCTTGTTGAGCAAGCCACTAAAATTCACCAGGGAAAACTGCAAATATAGCAAATTAGCTGCACAGCTCCAGCACATTAAAGATGTAAACATACCTGGAAATGTCATTTTTAGATACTGGTTTGGTTGTTAGTGACACACTGTCTGTCCGTGACTTGTAACTATTGTCTTTGTTCTTTATGGTTAAGTCATATAATGTCAATCAGACAAACCAACAGACACCAACACACATTCTGCACATTTGCATTTGCACATATTCTGCTAACAGTGGCTGCCACCTTTGCATATTAATGATTTTGTGTCCAATACTCCTTATGCCACATTGATGTTAACAGAAACGGTCTGGTAATCTCTAAAGATGTCAGAAGTGTGTGTGTGTGCATGTGTCCAGCCTCAGACTATCCATCTTATCCGACAAGGAAATCAATACCCAGCAGAAGAGAGAAAACCATCTCGATTTATTTTTCCTTTTTCTTTCTTGTTCTCTATCTTTCTTGTTTATTTTCCATGCTGTATGTGTTTTTGTTTCCTGTCACATTATGAAGATGAGGTGAACATATTGCTGAGCTCTCATGCATACTAATATATTACCATCAATCTTCCTCTCTGTTTTTACTGCTCTCTCTCTCCCATTTTCTCTTCCCTCCCTCATTCTTTCTGCTGCTCTAATCTCCAAATACCCAATTCAGGGTAATTGTCTATATTACGGCTACCTTCTGTGACAGTATGTTTCTCTTTGCTGGGTGTTTTTATTGCCCCATCAATCCTGAGCTGCTTTCTAAAGAGCCACAATGCTGCAGCTCTGCAGGGCTCCAGCACCAGGATCTTTTCATATCCTGAATGAAGGTTATAATGTGGACGAAGCAGAGCTGAGTGTTGGAAGAATGACGAGTCAAAAGCACATCCAAGCCACACTGGAGTATTTAGGATGCCATCAAACAAAACACTAAATAAATTAAAGAGGATTTAGTATTCTCTACATTTCTGTAGAGCTGCAACAATTAGTGGATTAAGTGATTAGCTGAGCCACAGAAAATGAATTTTTTAAAGCAAAAGTTTGATAGTTCCAGCTCCTCAAATGTGAGTATTTGCAGTTTTTCTTTTTCATATGACAGTTAATTGAATATCTTAAGTTTGATAAAACAAGTAAAAAATTGTGAATGCCACTGACTAATCAAGAAAATAATCAGCAGATTAATTGATAATGAAACTAATTGTTAGTTGCAGCCCTACATACATGTCAGTGAAATAACATTAAGAACATGATATAGAGATTAAATTTACAGGAAAATATGATTAATCAGTTAAATTATGTTTGCGTTCATTGATAACCCTAATTTATTGCTGAGTGTTTTAGTAAGTATAAATTATACAGTATAAATAAGTATATCTCTATATATATATGTTTTAACATACTATAAAATATTGTGCAGAGCTTGGTGATTGGTCAAAATTTGTACTCATGACCTCAGTATTTCTAAAATCCTGTCCCTGGTGGAGGTGTAAGAGAAGAAAATTACATTATAATGATACAATTAGATGTAAAATAATTTAAAATGTACAGTTTAATGCAAGACATCCAAAGAAATAAATGTAGTATTCAAAATGATTGAAGTCAAATAGGACAGGTAAGAATAATGATCACCTTCATTTTCACTTCTGAAATGTGAGAAGGCAAAACTTAGAAAAAAGCAACTAATTATTACTTTTAGAAATGTAATTTGAGGTTATTTATCACTCTGCTGGCGACTGTGTGGAGCTCCTGAAATTCCTCACTTTAGGTTGAAACTCATTAGAAAGCAGCTCATCTGTTATCTTCATCAGTTTGACAGAAATATCCCCTCGACGCCATCAAACACTCACACAGATTCATTTCACAAGCTGTGAATCGTGACTCTCCTGAAACTGTAGGTTTTAGATGAGCTGCAACAATCATCAGAAAATTAATCTGCAGCTATTATATGTATATGTGTATATATATGTAAGGCTCCAATGATAAGTTGGAAGCTATTTTAATAGTAGAATTGTAATTTTTATGCAAATATACCAAATTTGAAGCTTTTCTCAGTCATACATGATGATAAACTGAATATTTTTGGATTTTGGACTGTTGACTGATGAACCAATTAATCAATTAATTGAGAAAAAAATCAGCAGATTAATTGAGAAAGTTGCAGCCCTACTTATGTTCTAGTAAAATTAATATTTTTAGACGGTTGGTCAGACAAAACAAGAACAACCGTAATAAATATAATTGTTATTTGTAGTCCTGATGTGAACACAAATGAAGGGAGAAATAACTCTGAGGCAGATTGTCTTTTTTCTCTTCCATAATAATGATTATATTTCATCCAGGCAAGTCGATTATTGTCTGTCTGAATGTCTCGTCTCCTTGTGCTCTCTTTTTTTCTCCAGCTTCTTCACATTTTCTCACCTTCTTTCACACTTTCTCCCACCACTGAGTCTCTGCATGTAATGTGACGCCCTTTCTATGTGTGTGTGTGTGACAGTAGTAGCAAGATGACCCCTTGTTACATAACACGTCCTATCTCTCTCACACACACACAACATGACTGAAGCCGGAAAGCCTAATTACCAGTATAAAGTCAAAGACACATTTCAAAGGGCACAAATCATGTTTTTTGTGATTTTTCTGTCATTTATATACTGTTATGATATCGGATATCTGCGTTTCTTGAGGTGAACATATGTTGAAATTCTCCCTGCAAGCCGTCTGTTCTGTAGTCGGATGTATTTAAGTTTATATTTCAAGTAAAGAAGGAGAAAAAGAAGTGAAATCCTGCTATTATAGTTCATTTAAGTAGCCTTCAGAGCCTGAGAAAGCTTCCTGAATCTGACCGATCAGAACAGAGCGGGCTCATTGGGAAGCAGGGCCTTAAAGAGACAGGAGCTAAAACTTCCTGTTTCAGACAGAGGCTGAACTGAGAAGCTGCAGAAAGAGCCGGTAAAAGATAAATAAGGAGTTTTTAACTGGAAATCATGCAAAAAATATTCCAGTAGAGCCCCAGAATATAAATATTTGGTTTGCCCAGTCACAGCACTTTTTCCTGGTTAGACCCATAATTATGTGTTTCATGCAGATCCACATCAAAAACCACTTATTTCTCAGCTCATGGCCAAACTTTCCACCAAACTATAGATTTTAATCGTCCTTTTATCAAACAAAACATGAAGAACTTCACCTCCTTCACTCATGCTATAAATATTTATGCATTTTCATATTCATTTCATTTCATCACCAAATATCAACTCATTATAAATCAAAAACATGAGGTTATGGTATGAACTTGTCTTACTGCAATCACTCTCTTCTTCTTCTTCTTCTTCTGTTGTTGTTAATAATGCATGAGTGTTGGCGGGGTGTTTGTATTGTTTCTGAGCTGCTGCACTGCAGCTGGTCAGATGCTTCCTGCTGGAATCTCACCGTCTCCTCCCAAGAATTAAGATGCAGAACGCTGAAACTTGCAGGAATTATAATGCAAAACATGACGCTGTTCCTCCTCCTCCTCCTCCTCTCCTTTTCTTCTTCCCTTTCTTTTCCTCCTCCTCTCATCCTTCCATCCTCCTACTTTCTTTTCCTCTCATTACACCATCAAACTGCTCCTGATCTGATCTTTGCTGCCCTGTCTGGCTCCAAAATCGCTTTCCAATCAATCCCGGCTGCCTGTTTGATCCAGTTATCCACTCAAAGGCAGCATAGATCCACATCACTCGAAGGGGTTTTTGGATCAGATTTTGTGAGCTGCTCTGTTAGTTCAGATATCAGGAACAACAGAGTAAATGTCCTCAGAAGACCTCAGGTGTGTCTTCTGCCCTTGAAATATCTCTTAAAACTTTTTTTCCGAAAGAGTGGCAGATGTTTTTAGTGTTTCTGCTGCCTGTTTTGGGTCTATAAGAGTCAGTGTTGCTCTGTGTGTGTTCAAAAGTACAGCAGTTTAAATCCAGGAGAAAGTAAAAGTGAATTCATACAAATAAAGATCTCAAGTGTATATGTTAGTTAGGACTTTCACTTCTTAAAAAAAGCCAAATACGAATGAATTTGAACTCAACCTACATACTGTAATGTGCCTGAGATAGACATTATTTTATAAATTCATTCAAACCTTTATTTATACAAGGTAGGTTATTGAGAACAAGCTCTTTTTGTCAAGGATGCCCTGATTACAATACAAATATAAAGTATAAGAAACAATAAACAGCAAATATGAAGAGCTATCAATATAAGAAGCAATAAAAACAACATAATATGAAACGTATTAAGGCAACAGAAGCAATATATGCATAAAAAGGGTAAACAATTAAATTAAAACACACATTCAAACTGCCCTTTGTCAGCTAAAAGAGACTTAAAATAATTAAAAGGGATTAGCTCGTCTAATTTTCCTATAAGTCGTTCCACTTGTGTGGAGCACAATATTTAAAAGCCAATTTCTCAATCTCATCGCTAACACATTGATTTTCAAGGACAAAACAGTCCTGGGACCAAGTGCAGTGTGAAATTGAACTAAAATTAATAAGACATGAAAGTTATCCAGGAAGTTTGCCAAGGAGAGCTTAGTATATAAGTAAGATGCAGCACTGTTCTCTCCCTGCCAACGACTGCCACCCAACTTTCATTAAGAATACAACGAGCTCTAAAGTCATATCCGGTTATGAACCCAAGGGCGGAACGATAGACTGCATCGAGAAGTTTGAGAGTAGAGGCAGTAGACTGCATATAAATTACATCACCATAGTCCATAACGCGAATACTCGTGATTGGAAACAGGAAATGAACAACGATCTCCTGAAGGCAAAGTCCGCTGTTGAAGCCTCAATCCAACCGTCCTCCTCTGAATGAGGCCCACACATATACATACACACATATATATATGTCATCTGAATGCAGCACTAGACGGCATCTGTCACTCAAACGTTTGGGGCCACTGACGTTACGACCTGTTGTGTTGTTTTTCACGGGAGTCGCAAATTCAATTCCAGCAAACACACATGTCTGTATCACAAAACAAAAGTCACATGATGTTTATCTTATTGTCACAACAATCAGTAGCTTATATTCTGGACAGATGAAGATTTGTCCGATTTCCATTTCAATCTCCGTGTCGGTATGAGGCAAATACTGATGTCTGGATTTCGGTGGCATCTTGGAGATTATGATGTTATTTTCTCATTTTAACAGCAGAGTCTGGCTCCTTTTCTGGATCTCTTGTTATTAATTTCCAATATCGGTGTCCTCTCTCCGTGAGTAATAATTTCTGTGTCTTGGTTTTCCCTCCACACTTGTCTGTCTCGCTACTTCCTGTCTCTCTCTGTCTCTATAGATGTGCTTTTATCTTTTCAAACTGATTTGTAGCCCTACATGTCATGAAATATCACCACCTTCTCTTCTTTGGCCCTCAGCCTGATTTATTGCCGGTCTAAACCTCTCTGTGTCTGGTAATTAAATGACTGCTGTGTCTCATATTTTCCCTCTCAGGGGTAACGTGTGAGGAGACGAATCGTACCATTGAACCTTGACTAAATAAAGCTAGAATGGGATAAAAAAAAGCTGTTTCAGTTTCATGTTGTGCTTCTCGGTGTCTGCCAGTGAAAGATTGCATAATTTTCCTCGACATTCACCGATGATATAACCGGCCCAGCTGCTAATAAAACCTGGTGCAAAAACAGGGATTTAACACTTTTTGTTATAAAATAACTGAAATACAGGACAATAGAAGTGATTACTGGACAAGCTGAATCATCTACGACACTGTAGATTAGTTTTTGTTTGTCTAAATTAAACTCTGCTCCACACGAGGAGGTGAAAGCAACAACAGCATCACTGACAGCTGAACCTCTTCACCTCCCCACACTTTATGACAATGCTGCTTTCCAGAGGCGACACACAGTCAGAAAAGTCAACTTTCAACCACAAAAAAAATGTGATGCGAGTTAAAAAATCTCTCTGTAGGAAACTCTGCTGTACACAGAGGAAGTAGAGGGCGCTATTCCTTCCGAGCAAACACACCAGACACTTTCCAGAAATGTTGGAAACTAAGAAATTTAGATTTGCTGCTCTGAAAAACACTCCTGGACAACAATAAAACACCAGCAGCTTTTTGCAGGTTTTTTAAAAAACATATTGTTAATTTCTTTTTTAATTATTAGAATGAAGAATAAAAGGTATTTGTGGAAATATCAGAAATGCTCCTTTTTGTCACAGCTGGTCGTTTGATTGACATTAGCTGGCAGGCTAACAGTGTTACACCATACAGGACGGAGACAAAGCAAACAAACTGCTGCAGCATTTAACAGGTGACATTTACAGGTTTATGTGCCGTTTAATGTGAGTTGAGCAGCTAATTAGCTATCTAGCAGCTAACTGATGTTAGCGGTGCACTTTTCCCTGTTGAAGGTTTTTTTTTTTGGTGGCTTGTTCAACATGTTCGTGTTTATAAGTTAGATAAGAACTTGACAGGAAAGCTAATGTGGGTTGTTGTTCTGTGGCTCTTGTGTTGTGTAGCCGGATGCAATCAGGCTCAGTGTGACCGTCTGCTCCGCTGATAACAGAATGACACATTATCACTTTATAAATTGATTTATTTGGCTGTGTTAAAATAAAGACTCCAGATATGTAAGCAGATAACGGAACAGTATCTAATTGAAATAATGTAAAAATTAGAGGACAAGTGAGCAGATATGTTGCTGTAGCAGACAAAAAAAGCACTTTAAATTCATTTGGACTGAAAAAAAATTGTTCAACTATTAAAAACATTTAATATAATTGTTTTAATGATTTGTTTGCACATCCATAAAAAAACATATTTTTATAAAAGATTTAAAGATTGTACTACTATTTTGTAATACTTTTACCAAGAGATATTCAGCTATACATGAATTTAAAGTAGACAAACACTTGTGCAGAAGAGGTAAAAGCTTATATACATATATATTTATAAATAAATATATGTCATTTCTCATTCCAGTTGTGCAACAGTCAGCACTGTGTTTGGGAAGTTGCTGCCACTAATATGTTTAAAGATGCCAAACATAATTGAAAGGATTTGAAATATGCACTGTACTGTGGATGAAAAGCCCGGCGAGCTTGGCCATCAATCCAGACGTTTATCCATCTACAGTTCAAGATGGCGTCTGATTGTTTTGGCAGCCGGTCAGACTGATAGATGAACCGACCGCGGCTGCCAGCTTCTCCTCCCCTGATAGGCTAATTCTCATGCACACAAGATTAATGTCAGCTGGAGGAGGGATATCTGCTCCATCTGCTGTCAGGACGCTGTGACCTCTGACCTTCGCGCTGTCAGCCACGTGTAATAACAACCTTATAATTAAGCTAATATTTCTGCCAGTGTGAGTGACTCAGCAGAAAAAAAGGTGCATGAATATAAAATGCTGTTGCAGAGGGAGATGCGGGGAGGAGAGAGAGAACTGAGATGAAGGGAAAGAAGGAGATACCGAGAGGACGAGCGAGGGAGAGACGGGGGAGGTCGGAAGAAAATATAGCTGAAGAGGTGGGAGTCGCAAAAACAAAAGAGCAAAAACTGATAACAGGCAACTGTGGAGGAGGAGGAGAGATGTAGAACAGATGGGGTTTGTTAATGCCTCAGTGGTCTAAAAGGTGGTTAGGCTGCGAGCACTCACGGGTCCATTTTGAGTTTTTCTGTAATTACAGCAACCAAAACTTCATTTTTTTAATATTGTACACACAATATATTTCATTCTTATAGGACAATGTGCTAAATATCATCATAACTTTTTGTTTCTTTCTTCAATGCAGCCTCCCATGAGAAATATTATTAATGTCTCTGCTCAGTTACTTCAGTTACAGAACAATCAAGCTGCCCCACATTAAACTGATATAACAGCTTACGTAAGTTTTACCTGTAAGATTTGTGTGTTTTAATGCCGTTGTTCATCATCTGTGATGTGATGACATCAGATTTCTACAGTCAGAGAAATGAAAAGTGTTTGACCCGGTGTCAGTTCAGTTATACAATCCAAACCCAGCACGGAGAGTCTCCCCTGATTGGCTGCTGGCGGCACGGTCAGCCGAAGAGTCGATCTCATTGGATGGTAGAGGAGGAGACGGTAGAGACACGTCTGTTTTCTCTTTAACTTCTGTACTGTGACGTATTTTCCAGTGAAATGGGATATTTGAGCGGTGTACAGGTGCAAGAGGGATTTAAATGAAATCCTTTGCATTTGATTGGACTACTGGGAAGTGGCCGGGGCTTACAGTTTAGCACGAAACAGCTGCAGAGGACGGTTGGCTCCACACGCACACCTTCCTCACCTGGAGAGATGAATGAATTAGACTTTGATTTTTGCCCACTGATATCCAAACACACATCTCTTCCTGTCTGTCTCCATATTTCTCCACAAACGGTGAAGTGCGGTTTTATAAGACCAGTGTGGCTGCTACTTCCCCAAAGTCACATTTGATTAGATGACTTTTGTAAATGTGAGTGCAGGATGAGTCATCAAACATTTGAAACTGTTGTACAGGAAGAGAAAAGACAAGGATTTTGATGTAAAAATACTCTGACACTGATTTTTTTTAAACATATATTTGGCTTATAACAAGAGATAAATGAACAATTAACACAGGGGCCACAGGATTTAAACTGTGAAAATACATTTTTCATCACACTGGGACTTTAAACAGGAGCTTACAAAGCCGACTTTGGTGCATTTAACAGCTGAGCTGAGAGTGTCGGAGCAGGAACCACAGTCGCTCTGTGCCTGTTTCCATCACAATTATGTATTCTGTCTGTAATCTGTAAAAGTTTTCAGCCTGTCATGCTGTCAGACCGTGTTACTCTGTGTATGATGACAAGGCTTTTAAAAAAAGCAGCTTTTAGGAGGCAGCCCCAAACCAAGATGGTCCTGAGGATCAGTACCAAGATATTATTAATAGGTCGGTATCAGTTTAAGTAAATCCAGCCCCTCACTGTACTCTGAAGCTAACGAGCTGTTATCGACTCTCTCCGTCTTATCAGCAGTGCTCCAGACATTCATCTCTTCTCAGTTTAGTCTCTAATGTCTCTAATTAATGATAGTTCTGTGAGTAACTTGAGGTCAAAAAGAAACTTGGCTGTTTTCGGGTTTGTGTCTGTACTCAACTCAAAGATTGTTTGTGAGGGAAGAAGCTCCACTCGGGTGTTTTTTGTAGTTCCGGGAGTCACTTTCATTCATATTTTATCAATAATTTAAGATGATCAGTGTCATTGTTCTGAGCCAGGAGCTTCAGTGTTTGGATCAAGTAGCTCATAAAAATTTGTAGGTCACAATATGAGTGAGATTGAGGCCAAAACAATTTGATCAGTGCATCTGTAATTTAAGATGTTTGTTTTTTTTTAGATCTGGGAATGTCCTCACTGCCGCTGAGCTTTGAAATCCGGTCAAACAGAAACAAATTGATGTCAAATACAGTGTGAAGGGACAGTAGAAGCAGCAGGAGACGCTAACGTTACTCAGAGTTATGTAACAGCACGTCAGTACATCTCTCTGCAATCAGACTGATTGTTCCTTACAGACAAGTGGAAGACCGCTGGTGTGTGTGTGTGTGTGTGTGTGTGTGTGTGTGTGTGGTTTCTAGACACACAAGAGGGCCCAGTCAGCTCCCTGTCTCCATAGCAACTGCATCTTCCTCCTCATTTGTCGGCCTCTCGCACTTTCTTTCCTGCTATGTTTTAATATTGTTTTTTTTATATTATTATTACATTTTATAAAACACCTCTGTCACAGAAACATCCATCTGTCCTCTCCTGTTCTTTTTAATTTATTTTTATCATCAAAGCGTGTCATCAGTTACACCTCCTGCACACAGGTGCGTGAGCGGTTACATAAACACAAACACGCGTTATTTACCTTTATGTTATGCATGGTTTGTTAGTTTGATGAAGAAGAAGTGTGACATCTGCTTCACACACATTAGCGCACACATCAGTCATCTGACTACACTGTGACATTGTGATCTGCGTGTTTGCATTATGAGCTTCCCCCGTGTGTGTACATTAACCCACGCAGTGAATGTGAGCACATGTGTGACCGCGTGACCGCGTTTCAGATGTTTCCCCGTCACGTAACTGATCATCTGAAATCTAACGAAGACAAATCTGATGACTTGGATGTTGCAGCATTTGCCGCTTTAAAGAGGTTCTGCACATTTTCATGTCCTATATTTATATTCTTGGGCTCTACTGGAACATCTTTGCATGATTTCCAGTTAAAAACTCCTTATTTATCTTTTACTGGTCCTTTATGCAGCCCCTCAGTTCAGCCTCTGTCTGAAACAGGAAGTTTTAGCTCCTGTCTCTTTAAGGCCCCGCCTCCTGATGAGCCCGCTCTGTTCTGATTGGTCAGCTTTCAGGAGGCTCCCTTTGACTCCAGAGGATTTCACTTGATTTCCTTGTTCTTTACTCCAAATCTCAACAGAAATATGCGAGTGGACAAACTGAGCAACCTTAGCAACAACTCTAGAAACAAAGACTATGAACAGACGGACGTTTCTGGGCATGTGTGAACAATCTGACGTCATGATGAGGAGGAAGTAGAGGTAACAAATGAAGCCTATAGAGCAGCCCTGGATTTTGACTTGCAGGGAGCAGTTTTACTTATGTTCACCTCAGGTTTTGGAACTTTTTTTTTTTTTTACCATGTTTAACATCCAACGTCGTAACTGTATAAAAATAACAGAAAATCACAAAGAGGCTTGATCTATCCCCTATAAGCTGTGGATAGTTTTATCAACAAGTAGCAGGATTTTGGTTGTCACACAGTCATAAGGTGCCTTTAGACTGTTTCTGTCAGATTATGCAGTGAATTCATGGTGAATCTTAGAGCTATAATGTATGTGTGTGTCTTGGAAAGTATTAAAGAGAGCATTTCTTTTGAGAGTTTGAGAATTTCATCTTAAATTTCTTTCTTTGGTCGCCGAAGCTCAGAATCTGCTGTCAGAGACGAGTCTCACGGTGAATTTTTTTTATCTTAAAGTTTGGAGAAACTGTACACCGTCATTAGTTTTCTTTATTTCTTTCATGTTATGTCTTTGTTCATCTATCTATTTAGTCTATTTTGTTGCATTTTTGCTGACATCAGTGTGTGTATTGAGTGCAAATATACACTCTCTGAACACTTAAAAAAACTGTGTACTATTCTCCTGCTGGTAATGTATGCATCCTGTATGTATTTATATTTACTGCATGAGTAAGTGTGTGTGTGTGTGTGTGTGGCTTACCAACGCGTGGGTGGCAGATGTGAGTCACGATTGTAGAAAATCCCACTCATCTCCTTCTCCTCCCGCTGCCTTGCTTCCTCTCTCCTGCGACCCGAAGTGATTAGAAAGCGAGAGGTGTCACTCTGCAGCATTTCCTGGTATCGCAGTGACAGACGGAGCAGAACAAAGATGTTGTCCGATGTTGTGAAGGAGGCGAGAGGAGAGGTTAATAACTCACAGACCCTCAGTGTGAATATAATGAGGCTTTATTTACGCCACTGTAAATAAACCTCTCTCTGTTTACATATAAATTAAACCAAAGGCTTATTGTGGTAGATCCATTTATTCTCTCTGGGGGGGAAATATAATTATTACGGTCTCAACAAGCTCATGGAGGTCTGAAGAAAATCATTTGCAGGATTTGCAATAAATGACGACTGTGGTTATTTATTGATTGGATATGAACAGCTTCTCCATCTCGTCATTTTATTAGCTTGTTACTTTTCTAAACATCCTCGCTGTTTCTCTGGACCTCCGTCAACTCGATAAAACAGATATCTTAATGCCAGATTAAGTTTTATTACTTTTATTTGTTTCCAAATGGATCTTGGACTTGAGTTTCTTCATTTAGATTTAAGACACGAGTCGACTCGAGCAAAGTTAGCTACCAAGCTGACTGACATTAAAAAACAAAATCACTGGTAATGAAATGTTTTCGTCCCAATCTGACAGAAATGTTGTTGAGAAACTTAAACAGCTCTTCCTAAAGGAGTCGAATGCATCACGTCAAGAGCTGCAGTAGTTTTCTTTGTTCTATCATACGTGCGTCTGTAAAAAGAGGCTCAGTGAAATCAGCAGAAATCTAACACTTTCACATTCGTAATATATTCATTAAATCCTAGGCAATAATGAAAAAGAGACAAGTCGATGTCACGGTTCATTGGGACGTCTAATGAAAGCACAGACGATGAATACAGATTGTAATTGTGCTTTCTTTATAAACTTTAACGTACTTGTGACAAGAACATTCAAATATAACAATAAAAACAGTGAAACTCAGCTCGTCTGCAGAAAAAAAAACGCTTGAAAGAGTTTTTTTTTTTATTGTCGAAGGATGAAGAGGCTGTCAGAGGATTCAAACTGCTCGTTTAATGACATGATAATAATACTGCTGAGTCTTTGTCTTTGTTTTCAGTTCTAACTTCCACTTGTGATCAGTAGTCTGGATGTGCATTTGGGTGGTTCAGCAGCAGGCTAATGAAATGCCTCTTCTCTCTCTTGATATGATCTCTTGTTTGATATACTTTTCTCTTTCTTGCTGAAGCAGCCCTCTCCTCTCTTTCATCTCACAGGAAAGGGATCATAGTTGTCTCCATTACGACACTGAAACAAGTTCAGTCTTTCTTCTCTCTAGGTTTCCTTCAGAGCAGCAGCAATCTAATTTTCTCTCTCTTTGTCTCTTTCTTTGGGTTTCCTGCTACAGAGAGTCAGTGAGAAGGTCGGAGGGGCAGAAGGAACCAAACTAGACGATGACTTTAAAGAAATGGAAAAGGTAAATATCTGTCAACTGCTGCTGTTTTTGTGTAAGAAAGTGTTTTAAGTCAGTTTACAGTTCATGCCATCTTAAAGGCGACACTGGCGTTCCTCTGTATTTTTCTTATTGTCAAAAAGTCCCTTGAAAAGTTGTGACGTTGCTCTTCCCTCACATTTTTCCCAATGTGCGTTTTCCTCTGCAGAAGGTGGACATCACCAGCCGAGCAGTGTTGGACATCATGACCAAAACTACAGAATACCTTCAACCTAATCCAGGTACAAAACATGAATATTATCACCACTGTGAGATAAAGCTGGCACATACTTAAATGATCTTAAATCACAAGTACAAGTTGTTCACACACTCCTAACTCAACTGATGCCTGCCGTCCTGCAGCATCCAGAGCCAGACTCAGTATGATCAACACCATGTCAAAGATCCGCGGGCAGGAGAAGGGACCTGGTTACCTACAGGCTGAATCTGTCCTGGGAGACGCCATGTTGAAGTTTGGACGGGAGTTGGGGGAGGAGTCCTGCTTTGGTAAGCGCTGGGCTTTGCAGCAAATTACAAAGTCACATGATGCACACTGGCTCAAAAAGCCTTTTTCATATAGACTTACATTGTGAAAGCGTCATCTCTGAATCAACAAAGTTTTTTTGAGCATCACAACCCTACAAAATGACTTGTATCACTATCAGAATTCAATCCATTCGGTCCCATCACATTTTGGAAGTCTAGAAAAGTCACAAATTAGCGTGATACTTGACATCTCTGTCATGAGTTTGTAGGCAAAAGAATGAAAACAAAACGTCAGCACCATTAATGCTTTGTTTAAGTCAGCTAATTTTTGCACTACATTAACATGAGATTTCAATAGTGTGTGTGATCAGAACTGCAACAATTAGTCGTTCAATCAGTTAGTTGGTCGTTAGATAATTTATCTTTTAACCAATCAATTCAACCATTCAAGTGAATGCGAAAGTGGGTCCAAACATTTTAGACTGTAGAAGTAAATCATGACACACCAATGGCACAGCCATCAGGAGCAATATTGGGGTCTAGTGCCCACGGACACTTCAAGAAGTCAAAGTTAAATGCAGTTTGATTCGACCACAGCACACCAACACACCCCGAACACACTTGAATTATTCTAAGATATATCTTTATCTAGTTTGTTCTCTTTTTACCAGTTCTGTCTTTCTCTGTCTAACCTTACTTCTCTCTCTATTTACCCTCCATCCTTTCCCTCCAGGCCTGGCACTGATGGATGCTGGCGAGGCAATGAAGGAGCTCGGGGAGGTGAAGGACGCTCTGGACATGGAGGTCAAACAGAACTTCATTGACCCACTGCAGAACCTCCACGACAAAGACCTCAAAGAGATACAGGTGAGTAAAACACCTGGTATAGGGAACCTGATAACCCTTAATCTCTGTAAAAGGAATCACCAAGAAGTGATTTATATCTGATGATTTATTTTCCCTTCGTTGCAGCACCATTTGAAGAAGATGGAAGGCCGGCGTCTGGACTTTGACTACAAGAAGAAACGTCATGGGAAAGTCCAGGATGATGAAATCAAACAGGCGCTGGAGAAGTTCGATGAGAGCAAAGAGGTCGCAGAGCAGAGCATGTTTAACCTGCTGGAGAGTGATGTAAGGAAAATCTTATCTTTCTCATGTGTGCTGTAAAATACAGATTACAGAAAATTAATCACCAACTATTTTGATAATCAATGAATTGTTTTGAATCATGGAAATTAAAAGAAAGTGAAATAAAAAAATAATGATGACCCTGCAAAAAAAAAACATATTTTTAATCCACATTGGGTAAGTATTTTCTGTAAATAACAACAAACAAAAGACCTCACATGACTTGACTATAATAAAATGTCTTTTATTAATTTTTGGCATGCCTCTGTTGTAGCTATACTTACACATGCAGTTTAGAATAGGATCCCTATGTGTTCAAAACTGCAGTGCAAAAACAAAGGGCAGAAATCCTGTGCCATGCTGTGCCAAGCCAGACCCAGGCCCAGCATGGGAACAGTGCAGAGCTTGAAAAACACATGTATGTGTGTTGCAGATAGAGCAGGTGAGCCAGCTGGCAGCGCTGGTCCAAGCTCAGTTGGAATACCACAGCCGCACCACCGAAATCCTCCAACAGCTCTCCAGCAAGATGGAGGAAAGGTATGGATCTATTTGCCCACCTGTGATTGAAAATGAACCATTAAATCAGATAAGATGTGATTAGACAAACATTTATAACTGGGTCTGGCCTTTATTTAGGATAAAAGAAGTGTCCAATAAACCAAGGAAGGAGTTCACTCCCAAACCCCGAATGACCCTGGAGCTGCGGCCCCCCAGCGAGAGCCACAACGGAGGGATACACTCTGCCAAATCTCCCGGAAGATCACCAGGTAGAGAGAGGGTGCAATCCTGCTTAGGGTGTTTGGATGGGTGATGTGCATGATCCAGAGTAGCTGCTAGGAGCCAGAAACAATCAAAACCAAACCAACTCTATTCCTATTTGTATTCTTTCAAACCACAATTTAACAGCCTCAAAGGACAGGTTCGCACTTTTTCAAGTGTGTTTTTAAAACAACAGTCAGTTGTCCACATGAATTACAGCCAAAAAACCATGTTTCCATGTTCATTTGGGTTCCTGACTGTTGTTTTAAGACATACATGAAAAACTCTGGCCAAGGTGTAGAGCTCACACTTAAGTTTTGTCCGGTGACAGTTACAATTGATTAAGTTTATTCAAACAAGATCTCATCTTCAACAATGTTGACAAAAAAGGGGAGAGGCAGTGTTATTTTGTGCAATATTACTATGAATGGAAAGTAAGAAGAAAATAGTAAAATATGGAGCCACAGATGGCTGGAAGATACGGACAATATGATCTGAAGTTCAGTTTTATCTGGATATCTTTGGGTTTTTGACTTTGGTCGGGACAAACCAGCAATTTGAAGATGTCTACTTGGGCTTAAGGAAATTCTGATGGGAATTTTCACTAGTTTAACACTTTCTAGACCAAATTATTATTTGATTAGTCAAAAAAACAATCTGAAGATGAATCTGTAATGAAATGAATCATTAGTTGTAGCCCTCAAATGTGTGAAAGTCAGTCTTTTTATTGGTGTGCAGTGGTGAACAAAATGCCAGGAGGATGTAGAGAGAAAATCAGGAGATGATCCAGGAGCAATTGTGTCTGAATAGGCTCACGAGTTAGCAGTTTGTTACTACAGCAGCAGATGATCAGATGTCTTTTTTGTGGTGTAACCACCACTTTCTGTTTGTCCCTCTACAGCTCCCATGGACCAGCCCTGTTGCCGAGCACTCTATGACTTTGAGCCAGAGAATGAAGGGGAGCTGGGCTTCAAAGAAGGCGACATCATCACCCTGACCAATCAGATCGATGACAACTGGTACGAGGGCATGATCAATGGCCAGTCAGGCTTCTTCCCCATCAACTACGTGGATATCCTGGTGCCGCTCCCTCATTAGGTCCCGCCAATGACCTGACCCTTCCCCCCCGACCAATCCAGACGCCCTGAAAACAGTCCCGCATTTGCATAAACAACAAACAACACCTTCCTTCTTCTTCTTCTTCTTCTGTGCTTCTGTGCGATTCTGCTTTCACAAAACGGACTGCAACGGCGAGGAGATGCTGTGGTTGAGATGAGGCAGTAGGACTGTCATTAGAAGAGAAGAAGTGAGGGAGAGGGGGATTTGAGCATGAGAGGGATTGAAAGAGATGAGGAAGACAAAGAGATGATGATCTTTTACAGCACAGTGTTCCGCTCAGCCGGGCAGCTCTGGATACCAATGAGGCTTTGGAGACTTACAAATAAGGCACGATGTATATGTACGTGCATGTATATGTCTGTATGTGCGTTTCGACCTGTTCTTACTCTATTACGATCAAGCCAGCACAAATTCCTGCTTGTCGGTTAAACCGCTGTTACTGACAGCTTTTGTGTGACCCTGTCTTCTTCCTCTCTTCTGTCTTTTCTTGCTGTCTTTCACAGAGTAATTCTGTCTTTTTCTACCTTGACTTGCCTTCTTGTGCTTTACTTCAACCCTAGAGTTCTCAGCAACTGTCACAGTGTTTCCAACTTTCTTACTCTCTTCCCCCCCCCCCCTTGGGTAGTATCGCCTTTCAGCATGGCTCCATACTGTATACAGAACTCATGATCCAAAGTTACAGTTGGTCATGAAACCTTTCTGGTTTTGTTGGAGTATATCTCTTTCTAGCACTCCTTGTGACAAACTCTGCCTTTCACAGAGCCTGCATAGAATCTCAGACAAATGGCTGCATGCATGAACCAGCCAAAGCAAACATTTGAATGACAAGACGCCAACAGAATTCAGGTTTCAAGTGTGCATCGTTGTAATAAACCCGTACGTGCAATAAGTTGGTTTTTCCAGGATGAAGAGGAGGATACTTTTTCACTCATTTTGAAACCCATGTATCTTATAATGGGTTTTTTTTGCAGGTTTTAAAGGTCTGAGGGTCAGGAAACTCATCAATATACGTCAGTCCAAGCAATAGAAAGCAAAACTTGACATTGATCACATGATTTACCCAACAGCATGATATGCTAACACAACCAGCAACCAGCCAGTTGCATTGAACTTGAAGTTGGTGGCCAGTATGCATAGTGGGGAAAAAAGCTTGTTTTTACTATTCTAAGTTACCCATTCACTGTGTTTTGTGTGGAGTAGTTGCTTGTTGATTCGTCCTATTTGTGGCTTTTGCATGCAGGACTGTGTGAACAGTGGTAGCCGTTCTAAAAAATTCCCGTATGATATACACTATATTCAACTTGGTTGCAGTGCACTGCCTTGCAAAAAGGCGCATCAGTTATTGGCGGGCATGTTGTCACCGCTCGGAAAACCCATATATGTGACGATCTTCCCCACCACTGTCATTTCCAACAGCTGTAATTTGTCAGTTGAGAATATTCTAGAGTCTTTGGCGTGTCAACAGAATATCTTACATTCAGAACTGTATAAACATTCTGGAATGTTCTGAGACATTTGGAACAATTCGGAACCCTCATTCTGGAACCCTCTGAGACATTCGGATGATTCTGGAAGTAACACACGACAGATTTAGAACACTTCTTAATATCCTGTTGTAGTTCTTTTTTTCTAAACACTCATGGGGACATTGCATAAAACATCTGAATACTCCAAACGGTTCCTGTTAGGTTATTAAGCAGTCAATGTTGATGGCAACAATTAGCTTTTCTAGTCCCCTCGAGCATGCAGCACATGCAGTACTACTGCTATAACTGTTACTCCACCGAAGTACTACCTACCTACAGTATCTGTATGTGTTATGTAAAAGGCAGTATAAAGGAGAATCCTTTGACATAGACCTTATGAAAGTCTGATGGTATTTATTAATGGCTCTTTTAATAATTCAACAATTTATCATCAGTGTTGCATTAAAACTTTTTAGCCTTCAAATTTCATCTGGAAGGTTTTTTCTTCTTCCTGGAGTCTAGAAAACTGTTAATCTTTAGCTTGATATATACTGTATTTTTGGAGTTTTTGAATTCTCCTTTGGTCTTTAATTGACTAAACCATCTGTTAAGGACGGTGGAAACCTTCAGTTCTTATAAAAACATTTAAGTTATGAGGTTTTGTCTTTGACAGAAGCAGAATATTTTTAACATTAGACTGATCACACCATTTGAGTCAACTCTACCAGCAATAGGAATGTTCTGGAGATGTTTAGAGGTTTGGTTGAATGTTTGAAGACTCAAGAATTGTGTACTATTACACTATATTCATGACTAGTTTGGGTGTTCAGTATTCAGTATGGTGCTGGGTTTATATCGACTCCATTGTACATAAAAATCAGAAGAGGGTCAAAGATCAGATACAGAGCCTATACTGTACCCAGGCCATCTCTGCTCCTGTGCACATTGGGAGCTAAAGTCCTTAAAATTCAAACGAAAACATACATAGTTTAATAGTTAATGTGTAAACTGTGTGGTTAGATTAAAAGTCTAAAAGGTTTTCTATCCAGACATTATTTATTATGTCGTCTGCTTACAGAAAGTCCCTGTATTAAACATTGGCAGGAATCTGTGCTCGCATGACTAATGCTAATGCGCCAGATGTGGCTAACCAGCTAGCCTTTTGCTACACATGCTGTTCCTGTACATACGCTTTGGTGACGTAGTGTTGAGTCGGATATTTCAAAATAAAAGTAAAATATTTAATGCCTGTTACGTATTCAGAATTAATTTGGAATAAATCGTCAAATATACGGCTAACATGTTAAACTGCTGAACTTTTTCATATCCCCTGATTTATATTTGAGATGCTGCCATCTTTTCTCTGATCCAAAGACAACTAATCTACCACTACATGATGCACATCATACATGTGTGCTCATGATGGTTAGCTTGCTTCAAAAATAGAAATTACCTGTAATTTTGAACCAATAGGTACGAGGTACTCCAAAAATATCCACCTCAAAATGTATAAACTACTTGTATTATAAACACAGGTGTTGTACAACGTAGTGCAGGCTGAATTCAGATGCAACATTTTTGTGTTATAAAGACATATTCTGAGTACAACCCAACCGTGTGATGATATCAAAATGGCAGGACGCTACTGTAGCTGTGTTGCTGAGTCGAGACTGTCTACATTTAAAAAAAGAGAAAAATGACAAAGATATTTGTCTGAGGTGTATCGTGTGTGTTTCTGACATGGGTCGCATCATGCGAATTGTTGACAAGTTCTTCAAAATAGTTATATTTCATAAATATTTTTTAAATCTTTAGTTCCACAACGGGAAAGTTTAAAGCTATAATGGTCTTCTGGACACAAGTAGTAATAATAATAAATGCAAAATAAAAAAAAATGTAGTTTTGACCAGGTCGCAGGGATTCAATATTGTCTATCAACAGTCAATAAACATTCAATATCAAGGCAATAAATGATAATGTAACAATAAATTTAATGTTTCAATAAGAGGAAGAGATGGTGCTGAAGGAAAAACTGTCAGATATGACTGTGCTATATCTTTCTGCCTCTCTGTGAGCTTGGACATCTCTTCCATTGCCAAAGCACATATGTGACGACAACAGCAACAATACAATCACAAACAAAGTCAAATTAGATAATAGTCTCTCTTTCTCTCTCTCTTCTCTTTCCGCCATATTTACCTGCTTTTCTGTAACTGTTTCAGGTTGTTGTAAAAGACGGGGGGTTTGGAGCACATCTGTGTTCAGTGTTTTTCTTTGATTTTTTTCCTTTTTTTTTTAAACAAAAAAAAATTGTCTGTGAGTTCTGTGAGTCTGAAAATTGATTTTCTGAGTCCACCTGTGGAAAGTCTGTGAGCTGCATGCAACTGATCTGCTTTACGTCTGCTGTTTGAGGTGGTTTTACCCCTAAAAAATGGGGAGATATTTGTCCTGCTGGCTTTTTCTCGTACTGCAGTTAGCCTACAGTATGTTACCTGATACTCTTTATTTTCTATTGTTTAGTTATTTTGAGTTTTTTTTTGGTCTTTTGACTTGCTTAAGCTATATTTGTATAGCGCTGTTCTTTAAAATTACAAAGTGCTTTAAGACCTTTTTGAATTTTCTTTAATGTTATTTTGTAACTTCTCGGAAATTATTCTTTGTTGCACTTTTCTTCTTCTTTTTTTTTCTTCTTCTCTTTTCTTTAGTTCTGATTTGCCCTCTTATGGCGACATGCATTCTAACCTCAATGAGGAACTTGTACAGTGTTACCCTCCATTTTCCCTTTTCACCTTGGTGAGAGTCGGACCTTGGCCACGTTGCCTGCCTGAGTTCAGTTTCAACACTGCTCTCGGATTGACATATTGAGCGTAGCACTCCTAACAAAGCCTGCAGACTGAACCTTCAGTTGTCCAGATTTCTCAGAAGGCACGGGAGCTCTAAAAGCAGAAATACTCTCATTGGTTTGGCTAAACTTACATGAGTCTGGCATCAACCAAAAGTTTTAAAATTCCTCCTACCAGCTGCTTCAAATCTCATTAATTAACAAGTTACATCTTGTTTACTTCATATAAAACTGAAGTGTGGAAACGGCATGTTGTGGTTTTACTGTTTCTTGGCCAGAAGTAGCAACTTCCTTGAGTCTCTTGTAGTTGCCAGGCAACCAGGATATTTAAGAGATGAAATGATTTGTTTTAGATTCATCATGCATACCTTTAAAAACAAAAAAAAAGCAATTGTCATTTATGTTTTGTTGATATTTTGATCAGAGCTCCTCTTATGCTATGAGTTTGCCATTTTCAGCTGTAAAACCAAAAAAAAAAAATGGACGTAGCCACCATGACGTCACTCGTTGGTTTCTGATGAGCGTTTCTGAGTAAGCAGCTCCGGCCGTCGCCATCTTGGCAGTGCCTGACTCCACCTAACACCTGGCTTGTCCAAAATGGGCAACGATATGGAGCGACCTGTGACTCAAAGTGGCCACGTCCTTAATTACGCATAAATTTACGGCTCAATAAAATTTAAACAGGTGTGTTTTTAAAAAATTCAAACCCCCTGTACAGTTGTCGTAAAAGGGGACATTAGCTGTAGAGACCAAAACCACTCTTGGGCATTTTAACAGGGGGGCCTCAAGTGTCCATTTGTGGAACTGCAGTTTTTGGCACTTCCGCATCGGCTTCATCTTCCAGCCCTGGATGGTTGCCCCAAAGTTAAATGATAAGATAAAATAATAAGTTTTCACCAATGAGAGTGCTTTTTGCTCTTAGAGCCACTTTGCCTCAAAAGACATGTTTGATTCCCGGTTGTAATAATGTGGCCTCGGTCTGACCTGTGGCTGTGTTACATAAACCTGTACGCCTTGTGGCTGTATAAAATAGCCCCATGCCTGGTGTCTTCTGGTGAGCTGCAAGCGTGTATGTGACTATATACACACCTTGTTGCTAATTTATTTATGTATTGTGTGTATTCATTTGGTTATTTATTTATTTATTTATTCCTGTGTCCTATTTATTGGTTCGGCACCTGTGGCATATTTGACGACTGTCAATTACATTGGTGTATAATGTGGAGGATGGGTGGGGTGGGTGGAGGGGGGTTATAAAGGTGGGTGGGGGGTTGTGGTCAATGCAAAAACCTAGCTGTGATACTAACTCTAACTGTTGCTCTCCTCGTACTGGATGATGATGATATAATCTAAGACCACTGTATGTATAACTGCTTGTCGTGAAGATGACCTACAATGTAATGACAATAAAGAGTTAACACTATGATGACACGCTGCAGATAACGTGACTCCACTCTGTTCTTCACAGATAGATAGATAGATAGATAGATAGACAGACAGGAAGCAGACCTCCATCACCCCAGACTGTACAGAAGCAGATCTGCATCAAAAACGGGGATTATCTCACTTCAAATGACGTGACGTGTTGGCCCAAACCCCAAAAAGCATTTCTCCCATTTTATTAGATTATATTTTATAGCAGAGACCCCTTCCAGTTATCCTCAAGTGTTTTTCCACATTGGAAATAGTTTTGAGCTGAAACGTCACTGTCCCCCCCCCCCCAAAAAAAAGGTTTAGCAAAGTTTATTTATTCACTTATTTCAATGAGAAGTGCTGTTTAAAGTCCGAAAATGGTTTATTTCAACATTAAGGTGGCAATGATTAGTCAATGGATGGATAATTCAAGGATATGAAAGGAAAAAAAGGTAACATTTTCTCAGGTTTCAGCTTCTTAAATGTTAGAATTTGCTGCTTTTCATTGTCATATGTGACATTAAATTAAAAAGATTTAAGTTTTGGACTGTTGTTGACAAATCAGTGTAGACTCTGAGAAACTGTGAAAGCCATTTTTCATATTTTTCAACAATTATTAATCAGTTCATCAGGAAAATAATCTACCATAAACAGTAGTTGCTGCCCTAATTTTAGTTTATATACAGTATACGGAGGCTAACTTATTGCTGGCAGTAACATAGAGTCGAATGTTAACCATTAACAAGATGAAAAGTTGTTTTACTGCCTGATACATGGATTAAAGTTTCACCCACCTTCGGCTCTTGAAGTCTACAGATCGTATAAACCATGCAGTAATTTAAGGATAAACTACATACTACCAGTCACTGCAGGAATATAATAAATATAATCCATAGCATTTGTTTTTCATTAGGAATATCCTGTTTTTTAATATGTTAATTTAAAAGAACATATCAATGATAATAAGCTGATGAGTAACTTGTTAGTGATGAATACTTTCTCACTGTGTCAGTAGCTGTTGAGATCTATCATATGCATATTTTCTTTGACAAGGAGTGTGTTGTTTTCTCTTTTTTAAAAGTGCCTAAAATGTTCACTAGAGGCGCTGTGGAGGCTTGTTTCTCTGCTGATGCCTTTTCCCTCCTTTTACAGATTAACATCTGATGCGTTCACTTGTGTCTCAAACACTCGGACTGTAAAGCTCCGGAGCAGCAGAGAAACTCAAGCTGCTTTTTTTTTTAAAAAGTTTCTTAATAATTTCTAAATCTGTGACAAGTCTGTTTTCCTTATTATTTTGTATCAACTGTGGCTTTAATCATACACATCAGTGGCTTCCTTTCCCAGCAGGTAAGCTTATCAAAACAAAAAAGGGGCTGCGACTGATGATTATTGCCGTCAATGTTGCCATCTGTGAGAGAAAATAAATGCGCTTGAAATCATGTCAATGAACAGATAATGAGTATATATTCTAACTTTCTATTTAATAAAAAAACAACACATTGTGCTGATCTGTAGTTAGTATAAATGGCACTTTGTATTATAAGACTTTTTTTTAGACTTTTAAATTGTTTCTCTCTTAATTAAGAGATAATTAGTCATAATTAGAAGATCTTTTCTCATGATTGTGAGGTAGAAAGTCATAATAATGAGATAAGGCCTCCAATTTATCTATTTTTTTCACTGGTGAATGCAGTGCGCCCCCATGGTAGTGAGTAAAAACACTCCTTTATAAAGTAGGTGGTCTTTTTAACTCAGTTGTAATGTTTTTTTTTAGGTCGTCAGCGTGTAGTGAAAAAGCTAAATGCCGATATTGTCGAGGGTACTTAAAGCAGCGCAGGGCTTGACCCACTTTTAACACGCCACTGGAGCGCTCCACTTGTTCTGGGCTGTGTGTTAAGTTCAATACGAGAAGATAGAACACAACCGGAAGTCACATATTTGGCTTTAAGAATTAATGTATATGCTGAAATACTTTTATAGAGGACGCAGCTGATTTGTCCGAGTTTAAAGACAATAAACGTCTGTTAAGTAGCGAAGATGTTGAGAGTTTAGCTGTAAATACAAACTCTAAAAATACCGTTGACGTATCGCTCTAATTTCCGCTTTCGTCAACGGGGGGGATTTATTTTGGAAGTCTTACCCGGAAGTCCTCCGGTTTTTAGCCTCGTTAGCTTCACGCTGGTTCCGCGTGTTGATACTGCAGAGAGGATCGAGGAGAAACAAGTTTTTTGAAACGCAGAGAAACAAAAAACTCCGGCCAAAAAAAAACCCCACAGAGGAAAATGGACATGAAGAAGAGGGTCTCTTTAGAGCTGAGGCACCGGTCACCGACAGAAGTGAGTAACCGGTTTGTTTTCTTGTTGTTTTACCGGAGACGTTGCAGTGTAAACTTGACCGGCCGGAGAAGGAGGGGAGGAGAGCACATGGCAGCGTGCCTGCATCTCCAGAAAAGTGCTCAAATATCTGCTGTTGTGCAAAGATAAGCTACAAGCTCACATAAAGTATTATATACAATTGAATAAACTTATATTTATATATTAATTTCACGTCCGGACCAGGTTATTTTCTCACATGTAAACAGCCCGGTCACGGAGAGACGCACCGCTCTATTTTTTATCCTTAGGTTCACGTTTATTTCACTCATTTTGGGTCAAAATCGTGCCATGCAGAGTCTAAAATTGTCAGTAATATAAAGAGAAAGTTGCATATTCATCCTGTTCCTGTGTTGAAATGCACATCCGTGTCTGTTCCGGGGGCCTGGCTAATCTCTGGGACCGCGTTATTTCCCAAGTTAAAAGGCGGTTTATATTTGCGTTGCATATGGCAAGCGCACAATTTCAACTTTATTTACAGCGCAAAATTAGACTTTTGTGTTGTCTTCCGTCAAACTTAAACACCCGTTGGAGTTAAATATTAATGAAATAACTAACGCCGGTAATATAACGTTATACAGATAAATGATTTGTCACGATATGTTCGTGTAATTAGGCAGGAAATGCTTAAATTTCGTTTTACACATTGTAATGCTGATAAAAATAATTATCCGTATTGTATTTACAGCTCCTCATGAATATGTGCGTGGCTTCAGAAATATTTAATTTATACCCTGCATATAAACACCTATAATTTGGCGTTGTTGATATATGGCCGCTCCAGAGTTTAGTCGCAGCCCAAGCCCGTAACGCGTTAAGGGCGCGTAGCCAGCGGCGTGCTAGCACTAGCGTGCTAACTCGGTTACTACGTATGCTCCTGGTCTCCATACTTTGCCTGCTCTGCTCCCCCAAAACCGCCATAAACCATCTTATTACCAGTCGGGGTCACTTGCGGGGTCATCACCGGGGATGTAAAAGCAAGACACCGGCGGAGGGACGGTTAACGGACGGCTAGCAGCCGAGCTAACTTAGCTACGTCACGTGTGTTGGGAGTTTACAAACAGAGCTGCGGCCGCGATCCGTTCCGATATGAAGCCACACAAGAGTCCTTTCCTCTAAAATCCTTCCTCCTTTTCCGCTAAAAGCCTTCAGCAGGTTCCCTAATGTCTGGTCCCGTGATTGGATGATGTTTATTAACGATTTTGTGGCTTTTTTTGGCTGCGTAATGTTTAATAAAGAGGCTGCAACAACGTTGAATTAAACACCAGTAAAGGAAACAAACACATTTAATTAAAGCTGCAGATATTTGTTGTCAACTATTAAATTAATCAGCAACTATTTTGATACCTAACTAATCATTTTGAGTCATTTTTAGAAAGAAGAAGTTTAAAACATTTCTGATTCAGGATCTTAAAATGTGAATATTTCAGGTGTCTTTTAAAAAAAATTGACAGTAAACTGAATAATTTAAGTTGAGGACTTAAAACAAGATTTAAACTTGTGTCTCAGGCTTTTTTTTTTATCAATATTTATGACATTTAACAGAACAAACAACTAATTAATTGATTGAAAATGAAAATATATCAATTATTTTCTAGTCAAATTGAGTTGTTTGGTCTATAAAATGGTGAAAAATGGCGACAAGTGACGTCTCGACCAACAACATCAATTGATTTGGTGACTAATAGCTGCAGCTCTGTAACAGTCATTCCTAGAAACACAACTATTAGTCAGTCGAGACAATTACTACAGGTATAACTAAACAAAAAAGTGTTCATGGGTTTGAATATTTTCTGGTTTCAGATCAGATTTAAAGAATAAGTCTTTTCTGAGCAACATTTTCTGAGCAAAATGCTTAAAATAAAACATTAGAAAAATTAGTTAACCCAGAAAACTGTCATTAGATTCATCAATAATGAGAAAAAATAGTCCAAATTAGCTCCTGTGTGTGTTTTATATAAGAATTATATTTATATCTGAGAAAAGAAGCCAAAACACAACGACAGATGTTTTTTATGTGCAGTGACTCAGTTTGGTTTCTTCTTAAAAACAAGTCGTGACGTTTGATTCTTCGTCCTGAAATGTTTTTGATATTCTAATAAAAGTCAGAAAAACAAAGTGATTTTCATACAGTTTAATTTAATAACCGTTATTCATGTGGTTTCGATCCCTCGTTATCTCATCGCACGTTCTCAGGGCGTGTTTCTGTGAAAACGCCGTCTCCGTGGTTAACACCAACCCGTGAGGAATTAGTCACAGCGCCGCCGCGGTCGTCTCGTCGAGAAAATAGTTTTCAAAGTGTCATTTTGAAACAGAAAGCAGTTTAAAATCTAGAAAGCCGCTCGATGCGGACCGTGTGTAACTGATGACGTCATCAGTAACGATTTACCCGTCCATCAGAGACTAATAACTCCGCACGTCCTCTTCCTCCTCCTCCAGGTCCAGGAGCTGGTTCTGGATAACTGCCGCTCCAGCGAGGGAAAGATCGAAGGAATCACAGCAGAGTTCTCCAACCTGGAGCTGCTCAGCCTCATCAATGTCGGCCTGACCAGCGTAGCAGACATCCCCAAACTGGACAAACTCAAAAAGGTACGAAAACCAGGGAAAAAGGTTAATTTTTTAAATAATTTACAGGAGCGTTTGACAGCTGTCGTTGTCTTAAATGTCAAAGAATGAAACGCTTCAACACAGAAAATGTTATTTATTGTTATTTAAACTGTTTTTACTTCATGCAGCTCGTCTTGCTTTTAACTTCTAAGTGACATTGTGTGCAGTTTCCTATTTTGTGTGTTCTGTGTTTGTTAGTTTGTTTGTTTGTCGTTGTGCTTTTGTTTGTTGTTGTTGGTTTTTGTCAGGCACTATGGATGCAAATTAGCTTCAAGCTAACTCTGCTGCATCTGTAATACTTCACATTGCACACTGTCCTATCAATAAAGAAAACAATCAATCGTTTTGGAACTTGTAATATTTATTAAATAAGAAAAAACAGCACAGGTTAAAGTTTTTCTCAGATATTAACAAGAAGAAGAAGAAGCACTTTGTCCTCATTCAGAAGAGGAATTGGTTTATATTTGAAACATAACTATAAATATTGTTTCTGGAGCAGCAACAGTGATGTTTTCAGCACCATATAAACTCTATAATATCTCACATGTTAATGAAATCAGTCATCTTCCTCCTCCTCCTCCTCTTCCTCTGCTGCTGTGACTCATCGCTGCGTGTAGAGAGGAGTTAAACTTTAAGATAAACAGACGCACGGAGCTCGTTTGGAAGCGATCGCTGCTCATAATCACGCTAACACACCTTGATTTTCACTCCACAAAGATTATAAAAGAGAAGGTGTTGATGCCGCAAAGACCGCAGATCGTCCTGTCGAGCCGCTCTGAATCACCGCAGGGGGAATTCCTTCAGCGTCTTCGTTCAGCAGCGCCGCCGCAGCTGAACGCTTTCAGGGAAACGCTGCACATCAGATCTCTGTGAAACTGAGAAGTTCAGAAATATCAGACCAGCTAAAAATAACTAAACAAAAACTAGTTTGATAACAACTAATCACATGTTCTGGCGTCCTTTTTAAAGATACAACAAAGTGTTTAAACAAAAATAAAAAATAAACACATTCAAATCGATTGTTTGGTGTTTTGAAAGATAAAAAAAAATCCATTTAGAATTTCTTAATTAGGCTTTTAATAACTATTTTAATCTAAAGATGCTCAATTTACTTTTTATATTTGTTGGAGTCAAACAAACATCGTCACATCTGAGAAGCTGGAAACAGAATATTTGACATTTTTGCTAAAAATAACGACTGAAATTATTCATCAATCAATCAAAATAGTTGCTGATTATTTAATCTTTATGCTGCATAAACTCATCATGTTTTATTCTTTTGTTGTTTTTTATTATCTTTTATATTTCAGAATTATTAATATTAGAAATCTGTGTTCAGTAAAGTCATTGTGATTTTATTGTTTTAATCATTTTACAACCTTTTTATTAGATATTTCTGAAACGAAGTTCTGCAACTGATCAATAATTTAAAAAACATTTTTTGATTGTTTAGGTTTTTTTGGACATACGGTCCAAAACTCAAACATTCAGTTTGTAATGATGTAAAACAGAAAAACAGCAAATTAACACGTTTTTGTCTCGATAAATAACTTATTAATTGATTATCTGACAATCGACTGATCGGCTTTTCGTTCACGCTGCACTAAAGTCTGAAGAAAACAATAAAGAAATGAAACAAATGTCTTTTTTTTATTCTTTGTGTCTGTGCAGTTGGAGCTGAGTGATAACAGGATATCAGGCGGTCTGGAGGTCCTGGCGGAGCGGCTGGTGAACCTAACGCACCTCAACCTCAGCGGCAACAAGTTCAAAGACATCAGCACCCTGGAGCCCCTGGTGGGTGGAGACAACACTCATTATCATTATTATTATTATTATTATTATTATTATTATTATTATTATTATTATTATTATTATTATTATTATTATTAAAAGCCAATAAATATCCACCAGAAAAGCAGATCAGATGTGTTTTTGTTTCTAGGTTGTGTTATTTGGAGCCACGTTTGCTCATTTTACTGTTCTGTGGAAACAAAAGCTTCACTTTCTCTGTAATTAACTTAATTATAAAGCAAGCGGGACAATTACAGGGAATAAACTCTGCTAAACGAGCACTAATTACTGTAATCCACAACAAGAACGCTGCTCGATAGACTGTTTGTTTTATAAATATGGACGACGTGAAGCCAAAATATCTCCTCTCCGTGAGCGGCCATCTTGCTCGTGTGAGTCGGGCGACGGGATGAAGAAAGGAAAACGAGCACTGGGACAAACATCAGCGTGAAAAGAACGAACCTGAAATGACAGAAAACGTCTTTGGGAAAATTTTATTTGACTCCCAGCTGCCCCCTGCTGTACTGCAGCCAGCCAGCAGGGGGCGGTCCAGATGTTTTGGCTTCAGTTTTTTGGAGCCGACATGACGTCCATCTTTATATTTTACAGTCACATACGAGACGGATAAATTACGAAGTTGCTGTTAAATTGCTACATAATCAGCTGCTAAATTCACAACATCTAAACTAACTAAACATCTTCACAATACTAGGGCTGCAGTCTGCTGGTCGACTAGTCGATTAGTTGGTCGATATGCTCTCGTCGGACTAAATTCTGATTGGTCGAATAATCTCTGTGTTACTTTCATAAAGAGAAAAGTGCTACATCAGCAGCTTTCCAGGATTAATCCATTATTTCCTTTGGGGAGGAGGGACAGACTAACAAACTACCTGTGAAAACAACGTGGTGTATTCAAAACACCCCCGCTGTTTTCACAACTTTGGACTCTTCCAAACTAACGGAGACTTCTGGGTCTAACTGTTCTCAACGGTTACTGAGCGTTTACTGAATCAGTGTTTCTCCTACAATTATATCCACTCATTCAGAAATATTTAGTGTTTGGGAGTCTGTGCAGCTGTTCAGGACGTGAGTGAACCGCTGTGTTGTTGCCTGGGAAACGAGCTTAACTCTGTTAAGTAATATGGCATTGAATAGTATGTTTGTTTGCGTAGCGAGTTGGACGCAGAGAAAGTGACGGTGGATACGAGCGGAGCAGAGGAAAAGGTTAGCGGTAAGTTGTCAGTCTGGCAGTAAATGTACAGCACAGACTACAGTGTGTCAGTTAAATGATGAAAAGTCACGTCTGTTGTTTCTCCAAGTGCTGGAAAAGTGAAGGGAGTTAGCTCCAAAGTTAGCAACGATGGGTTAGCCTAGCCTGAAGACGTTAAACAGAGAAATACAGATTGTTGAGTTCACTGTGCGCTCTGTCCCGTTTTGAGGTCATTGGACGCACACAAACCGAGGAAATCAACTCAAACTTAACATGTTTGTAACTGTTTAACCGTCGTTAACTTTTATTAGGCTGTTCTCTACAGAAGGGCGTCGCCTAGCAACAGGCTAAACCTCGCTGTTCCTCACGTCTGACTTTTGTCCTCGCAGAAAAAGTTGCCCCAGCTGAAGAGTCTAGACCTGTTCAACTGCGAGGTGACGAACCTGGCCGACTACAGGGAATCCATCTTCAAGCTCCTCCCCCAGCTCACCTACCTGGACGGCTACGACATCGACGACTGCGAGGCCTCCGACTCCGACGGAGAGGGGGACGGAGTCGAGGACGAGGACGAAGAAGGTGACGGGTCATCACCATCGTCGTCAAATCAAACTCAACCAACGTAAAAGTTTAAAACATGTTTAGATAATTTCTTTTTTTTTTTGCAGAGGGAGAGTCAGAGGACTTTGAGGAAGAGGAGGAGGAGGATGAGGAAGACGTAGTGGCCGAAGACGATGACGACGACGATGACAGCGGCGATGACGAGGTGAGTTTTATTTAATCTGAAAACATTTAAAGGACCCTGATGACTATTTTATTTAGATTTAAATCGGCTTTCAAACACCGACTTCTTCTTCTTCTTCTCTCCGCAGGACGGAGAAGTGAACGGAGACGTTGACAGCGAGGACGATGACGACGATGAGGAAGATGAAGAGGATGATGGTCAGTAACAGTTTGGCTCTTTTTTTTTACTTCTATACAACCTTCATTTATTAGTTCTTATATTTCAGTTTCACCAACATATTTCTGAATATTCAGTGTTAATGTAATTAATTCTCTTATTGATTATTTAATCTTTATTGGTAAATGTGGAGATTAAAGCTGCAACTATTTGACTGTTTAATCTATAAAACAGTGAAAAATACTGTTTACAATATTATCCTACAGCACAAGATGAAGTCTTAAAACGTCTTGTTTTTCTTATTAAAATACTTAAAATATACAATTTATTGTCGTTTAAGACCAAAAAAAAGCAGCAAATTCTCACATTTTGGAGGCTAAAAACATCAAATTTTGAGTATTTATTCTTTAAAAAAAGAACAACTAAATATTAATTGATCAGTTTCAAACCAGTCATTTGCTAAATCAGGTTGCACCATTATAACTTTGGAAACGTCTTAGCTAGTAAAAACTTTAATAATAATAATTTTGATTTATATAGCACCTTTCAAAACACGCTTAACAGAAGAAGAACAGCTAACTTAAATACAACAACAGAGAATTAACAAGTTCACTGTGATCACTGAGGCCCAAAAGCCTGAGTAAACAAGTATGTAAAATAATGTAAATCAGTTGCTAGGAAACATCCAATGAGAGTCAACTAACTGTGTAAACAGGAAGTGACTGTAGCGTCACAAACTAACATAAATATCGGTAGCATTCATGCCGTTTACAGTGAGATGGAAATATGCGGTTATGCTAAGCTAACTAACGTTTTTCTGATCATTTTAGTGTAACGTTGTGTAGTTTTAGTGTTTAGCGGCTCAGATATCAGCAGACAAACTCTGACTGTTACGAGGTTACGTGTCCAAAATGATTCTTTGTATTTTGGAAACTTATAAGTTCTTGTTCCACATAAAACATCCACGTTATTTAATCCCAGTCAGTCCAACTTGTTAATTAAAGGTTATAAATGCTGCCAGTAAGAGTTAAACTGGTGTTTTTTAAACTGGTTGTTGAATCCTGCTCGTGTCTCCTCCTGCAGATGAGGACTCGTCTCCGACCAAAGGAGAGAAGAGGAAGAGGGACCCTGAAGACGAGGACGATGAAGACGATGATTAAAGGACCCACAGAGACCCTGCAAACCCCTCTGACCTCTCGCCCCCCCCCACCCCTCTGCCCCGCCAACGCTAGCTCCTCCCCTCCCCTCTCCTCCCCCACCTTTACTCGGCCGACTCCCGGGCTGCGTTCCATTTCTGAAACTGGTTTCCTCCCACTGAGCCCTCGTCAGCTCCTGCAGACCAAAACCTTCTGTTAACTTATGAAATAAATCTTCATTTCCTCCCGTTTTTCATGATCTTAAACAGTCGGTTTTTAAATTCAAACCTCCACAACTTGATATTCTTTAGCAGCAGACGGACGACGACAAAACCTTCAGAAACCATCACCATAGCAACAGTTTACATCATCTGATAACAAATGAATTTACATTAAAGTCTCAAACGGTCGCCTGGAAAAACTTCTGTTGCATCTTTTGTTTATTTTCTGTCACTCAGAAGTAAAACATAACAGCTTCAGACTCTCACAACAATTATTTCATGTCTATTAATCTGTTAATTATCGTCTGGATTGATCGTTTTGTCTCTAAAATGTTAGAAAATTATGAAAGAAAAACGTAAAACGAACCCAGAACCGAAAGTAACGTCTTTAAAACCTCTCGTCGTAAACTCAAACAAAGTTTGGCACCTTTTTGTTTAGAAAAAAAAGATTCAAACGATGACTTGATGTTCTGTCAATCAATTAATCGATTAATCGTTTGAGCTCCACGACAGATTAAACTGCTTATTAAATAGAAAATGTGGCGCCAAATGAAGCAGAATAAAGAGCTTCTGCGACGTTAATGGGATTTAAAACAAAACATTTTTTGGGAGGGGTTAAACTTTCTCTTCAAAAAAAAGGCACTTAAACAGTTGATTATTGATTTTTGGCGTTAAATCCAACAAAGATACGAGGGCTCCTGGCTTTAAAAGTAATAAACCCACAAATATATAAACCAGAACCTCAGTGGTGATTCATTTAAATCTGTAAGTTACGTTAACGGGTAAAATCTATGACGTCATGATACGTTTTCAACATGAGACGCTTCATCATCCGTCTGCATTTTCTTTTTTTTTTACAAACATAAAAACTGTATGTGATGGGGAATTTGTGACGACTCCAAATTCCTACTCCGTTACCAAGAAGTGAATGCACCACCAGTCGTGAAAAGCTTGAAATTGAAGCGTCACAAGAAGAAGAAGAAGAAGAAAAATCTGCTTCAGTCCGTTTTGTACAGAAGACCAGAGATGACATAAATAAGCTTCTTTTTTTTTTATTATTCTTTCTTTTTCTCAAACTATCTCAATCACAAGAAAAGTTTGTCATAAGCTGCCAAAATTACTTTTTTTTTGTCAATTAATTCACAACATCGGACAGGAAGGATTCATAAACGGCTTAAAATAAAATCAGGTCACGTCTGGAAAGAGGAAATAGAACGAGGGCTCATGGGACGGTAACGGCACTCCCCCCCCCCCCCCCCCCCGACACCTTTTCTGACATCATCACTCTGGGACTGAACCAACGGGCGGTCAAATCCAAGATCACTTCCCCGCCAAAATAAAACTCCCCCCTCCCCTCCCATCCACCTTTCCTGCTCCCATCATCCTCGAGGCCGAGCGCGCTCAGGGCAAACTGTTCTCTCTTTTTTGCCAACAGAGCTTTTTAAAAGAAATATTTTTTCAGAGAAATTGTTTTTTTTTTTTTTTGGTTTTGTTTTGGTTTTTTTTTGTTTAATTTTGTATGGTTGTCTGGGGACGCACTGTCTCTCCCGCTCTCTCTCTCTCTCTCTCCCTCTCTCTCCTTTTTCTCCCTCTCCGCCTCTCTCTTCATTTCTTTCTGCTCGGTAGAGTTCAGTGTAGGTTGTGGTTGAAGTTGTGTGTATTTTTTTTTTTTTTTTTTACTTTCTGTAAGTTAAAGAAAAAAACCAACAAAAAAAAAATACAAAAAGGACTTTGTAAATAAAATCTTAACATTTTGCTCCTGGCGTCTCCTCTCTCGCCTTTTGTCTCCATCAAGTTTCCGTCTCTGAACCTGCAACATAAACATCACAGTTTATAACATCCACAACGCTGAAATAATGAAAGTAATTATGAGCCTTTTTCACACAGAAAAGCAGGACTGTCTGTAAAACTCTCATCATGTCATAACTGTTTATTTCCAATCAATTAATTCATCAAACTATTTAAAATTTTACTGATTTGCCTGTTTTAGCCAAAATTAGGGGGATATTTTCTCTCAGGCTTTAGATATTTTCAGTTTTTATCAATATTACGATAACAGTTTTTATAAATATTAATATTTTTCTCTGATTCTGGTGCCTGCCTATGCTTAAGTATAGATATTTTAAATTTTTATCAATACGTCTGATTATTACTGATTGTTTTTAACCTACAAAATAAGAGAAATACACTCTGCGAGCATTTTATTAGGAACACCTGTGTGATCAACATACAACAGCTCTGCCATAAATTCTACTTTCACAAAGTTTTTGTTGACATTGTTATAAAGGTAATAATCTTACTTTATGTCGCCATTTTTAGCCAAAATTAGATTTTTTGTGGGGGGAGGAGAGGGGTGTTTTCTCTGATTCTGGTTCCTACTTTTTCTTAAGTATAGTTATTTTAAGTTTTTATCACTACTGATTGTTTTTCACTTACAAAACATAAGAAATACACTCTGCAAGCACTTTATTAGGAACACCTGTGTAATCTAATACAACTCATAAATTCTGCTTTATGTCACCCTTTTTAGCCATTTTAGAATTAGAAGGGGGGGTGCAGTATTTTCTTTATGATTCTGGTGCCTGCTTTTGCTTATGTATAGATATTTTCAATTTTTAAGAATAGAAAAGAGAAATACACTCTGCGAGCATTTTATTAGGAACACCTGTGTAATCTACATAAAACCCATAAATTCTACTTTTACAAAGTTTTTGTTGACATTATTAGAAAGATAATAGTTCTATTTTTTAAGGGGGGGGGGGGTGTTTTCTCTGATTCTGGTTCCTACTTTTGCTTAAGTATAGATATTTTCAGTTGTTATCAATACCTCAGATTGTTTTTCACCTACAAAATAAGAGAAATACACTCTGCGAGCACTTTATTAGGAACACCTGTGTAATCTACATACAACCGCTCTGCCATAAATCCTTTAATACTTTTACAAAGTTTATCCGTTTTCACTTTTTGTTGACATTGTTGGAAAGGTGATACCTCTACTTTCTATTTATTATTGAGGTGGTAGTGGGTAGTTGTGGTGTACTGGAGTGCTTCATGTGTTAGCGGCAGCTCCACACTCACATCCTACAAGGTAAGTCGTTTCCTGTCGTAGCTGTAAAGGTGTCCTGAATGAGAAACCTTTTGCCTCGAGGTAATTTGCATGAATTTGACTGCTGGATTATTTGTGTTTATTTGCCTCCAAATGGCCGATGTACTGTTGTAAACTACCAGTCGTGTGTGTGTGTGTTTAGGGGTGTTTACGTTCAGCTCAGCTTGTGACTGAACTCAGGACTCACCACAAATTTCCCTCCGTACGTCTCTCCAGGAAACAAGTGCATCAGTTCACGCTGCCTCTGGCAAATTTGCATCTAATCATGTCTTTGTGAGTAAAGTGGTGCCACAACAGTTGAACAAGTCTTACAGAAACAGCCACTAAGACATCACTTACTGCTCAGCTCCTCACTCCAAACAGCATCACGTTATATGAATACAGCCCACATAGACTAATAAAAGCAGCAACTTCCTGTGCTCTTTTTGGACAAAGGTACCTGCCAGTAACCCTTCAGCAGATCAAATTTGCCGACATACTCGGCAGCCCCAACCTGGTCTACACAGTCCTCCGTACAAGGCAATGGAAAAGAAAGCTTTGTGACCATGTTGACCTTTCTGAAATCTGAACAAAACCTTGTCAACTGTATACTTAACCTCAGCATCTAGATATTTATGCTTCTCCGGAGAAACTCCGTAAAAACGTTGACAGATCGGCTTCCATTGTGCCAGTTTTGCCACCTTTTTAAAAAAGTGTGCTCGGACAGAGAGCGAAGCAAATATTCTGCCGCTGATCCAAACGGCCAATGTGCCAGAAAGTTTATGAAGTAGTATCAAAGTTCAGGATACGAGCAAGTAGAAACATTTTCAACTTGCATCCATTGAGAAAAGAGATCATGGGCTTTTTTTTCACTGATGATTCATCCCAGGCGTTAAAGGGGAGGCCCCACAAATATCACACACACATTTTCCACACTTTGAACCTCGACTCTTCAATCAGGGACATTTGCTTAATTAAACCTGCTGCTCTGGTTTGACCATGAAAGCCTGGAAACAATGAGGAAATAAAAGACTGCAGCTTAACAAATTCCCCCCAAAAAGTTCAGTTCTTTATTTTAAACCGCTTTTAGTGAAATCCTTTGTTTGTTGCCCTTTGGTCTAAATGTAACAGTTGATGGTAGATCACTTTAATGAGCCGTTGACATCAAGTATCAACAACTTTATGTCATCAGTTAAAGAAATTAAAGTTGAGGAGTTGTTGGCGATCCAAAGAACGTTGCTGAAAATCTTTACAAACAACACAAACACAATAACCAGGTAAAAATATCAGTGGTGTCTTTCTTTTATTGTTTGGAAATGTTGAGCAGTTTGATTGGTTCGGTGTGTAAAACAGCAACGTGAGAGCGGATCGGTTGAATCAGAAAGTTGCCCTCATGTTGTTTCTGGTGTTTTTGATCTCCAGTTCCAGTTGAGCGATCCTCACCTGCAGAACAGGAACAAACTGGGAATTCCTCCAAAAAAAAAACCCCACAACATTATTAACTTGTAACAGAATCACACATCACTGTTTTCATCTTTTCCTGAAGTGTGTTTGCCTACTAACGTCTTTCTGATGAAGTTGTTCTCTCAGGCCGCTGATCTGGTCTTGCTGTCTGTAAAATGCTTGAAGGAGCTGAAATAAATGAATAAATTTATTTGCAGGAGCAGAGAAACTGGCCAATAAATGAAAGGGGAGCCACAACATCACTAATAAATGTCAAGTTTTCATTGGAAAAGATAAAAACTAGACAGATATTGACCATTTTCTCTTCTTGAGGTCAGAAGATTTACTGAGGTTAACACTCAGAGCCACAAGTCAGGTTTTTACAGGCTTTTTGTTTGACTGTATTCAACCACTGCAACATTATACAGAATAGATGTAGTGCAAAAATATATGAACAAATGTAATAAAGAGGAAAATGTTCCTACAAGTTAAGAGCGAAGACGTCTTCTAATTCAAATAGCAAAATACAAAAGATCCAAAGAAAGCAGAAACACATCCTTTCACTTTACTTGCTACAGTTTCTCACCTCGCTCTCGGTTGTGGGTGGCGGTCTCTCTGCGGGTTCGCAGCAGTGCGGCGTGCAGCAGTACGTCCACAGCGGGGCCTGCGTCTCATCTGGCTGCCACCCCGACAGATCGCTCACCTCTCTCGGGTATTTGGCGTCTTGGTAGGCCAGCTGTTCCTCCAGGAAGGCCTCAAACAGAGAGAGATGATCAGCTGGTTTATATGGTGAATAAGAGCTGCCGATGTGGAGAAAACACCAGTGTTCTTTCTGTATAATCACATTTCACACACAGAGAAGGTTTAAATTGTGCTCACATCATCTGATTATATGTGCGTGATGGTACAATCACTATTTTTGGCTCCCTACATGTGACCTAAGATGCAAGACCTTGCGGCGGTGCTACCACTTCAGTTTTACACGTCATGATTGTGCTCAAAGTTCAGTTTTCAGGGTTTGACCTTGTTTATCAGATTATCCTCAAATGTGCAACTAATAAGACGACAGCTGTCCCTGAAAGACTTCCTGTACAACACCACCTTAATTCTTAAATTCTTAAAACAAAACACTTGCAGAAAATGCGCAGCAACAATGGAACAATGCTTAAAATGTAAAATCAAGCACTCTAAAACCAGTAGATATACATTTAAATGGACATCAGAAATGCCTCCACCCCATATCCGATCTATTATTTGGGTATATTTTTGTTTCCAACAATGTTATAATGTCTTTCTTAGCCTGTAGACCTATAGATTAACTTAAAAGTAGTTGTTTTAATAGCTGAGTGCTGCAAACTAACTCCCATTTATTTGAAACCAAACAAGGAGGTTCTGTTTTGCTATTTGTCTGTCAGAATATATGGAGGTCAGCCACAAAGAGATCCTGGTGTCGCAGCGTCTTTATCTTATCAGCACAACGCAGAACCCAACGGTTACATCTACCCCACCTTTCAGTGCTGCTAATCATGTGTAAAAGCCCTTAGAATTAAAAACTTGAAGACATCAGAGACGTTCTGATGTTCCACTTCTTGTGATATGACATAACTTTTCTCACAAACCTGGGGATTCACCACAGGAACTGCAAAACACCCAAACCTCAATTTACAGTTTAACCAGGGTGCCTACTGGTAAAGGTTTCTATGAGGTATGAGTCTGGTTTGGATGTGATTCAAATCATAGTAACACATTTGCTACCTCCTCCATAAAGTCCAGGTCTGTTCCTGGCACCGTGCCAACAGCTGGGCCCATCTGAAACCAGCTCAGCTGCTTCACTAGCCCCTTGTCAGCAGGGGTTTCTGGGTAAGGGTTGGCTACTCGAGTCCCAGGCTTCAGAGACATCAGCACTGGGCCTGGGGAAAGACACAAGTGAGAGAAAGAAGCATTTCTACTGGGTCATTGAGAGAAACTGGAGGCATGTCGTCATTGTCCGTCAGTCAAAGGATGTTACTGACTTCTGTTGACCCCTGATAACCACTCCCGAGCTGTCATGGCCGCCTGGTTTCCTGCTGTCATTGGGTATAGATCCTCTTGAAAAATACCTGACTGAAAGGAAAGGCGTTTCTTTCTTTGTCTTGAATATCATGGTAAAACTCAACACAGTAAAGATAATGACAAGATAAACCTTAACCTCTTTTCGTGGAACGATCATGGACAGTGGCTCCACCAGGTCTTTGACAGCGATCAGACGATAAAATCGAAAAACCTCACAGGCGCTCACATCCAGGCCGCGCTTTGGCATCACTCCTGAAGGGAGGAAAGAGGTCAAAAGACACGAGAGGTCATGGTCAGCAGAGCATTGGGAAAAAAAGAGACTAATCACTCTTTTAACACCTAAAACCATGTGATACTCTTGTTGTTCTTCTAAAATAAGTACTGTCACAGCTTGCTAAGTTAGTCTTCTCAAAAGATATTGTTACACTCGCTTAAGTTAGTCTTTTTGTTCTAAAATAAGTACGAGAACAGCTTGCTAAATAGGTATTTTACCAGAATAAGCATTGGTTCAATGAGCTATAAAGTTACAGATAGCTAAAGCTATGAGTACTTACTAAGTTGGTCTTTTTTTTAGAATAAGAATACAGTTTAATATTGCTACAACTTTTCCAAAGTGCTTCTACAAATAGCTTAAGTTGGTCTTTTCAATCTAAACTAAGTATTAGTACATCTAGCTTTTTTAAAAAAAAATAAGTAGGCTATTAGATCAGTTGGTCTAAGTTGGTCTTTTTTGCCAAAGTATGTAGTTACAACTAGCTTGTAGTGCAGCTATCTAATTTAATAATAATTTTAAAAAACAGTTATGTATCGGTAAAGCTATGTATACTAAATATGTATGAATATGTATAAATATGTATACTTATATAGCTAGCCTGCCATTTTACAAAAAGTTGACATCTGCTAAAGTTTGTATTTTACTAAAATATGAATTGAGATTGGTAGCTAAAATTCTTTTTAGGTCGGGGTATTAGATACTTATACCTTTACTTTTAAAATAACATATCAGGCAACAAAAAAGTCTGTTTTTAAAATGTATAAAGATCACACCAATAACTTTTATTAATGTAGTGAACAGCCGAGGTTATGATTGTGTTTATGTGTTTGTTTGTACATCTCACCCAGTCCTTTCTGTGGCAGCAGTGACCTGTACTCCGTCAGGAAGCTGATGTAAGGTTTCTCAGCACTCAGCTCATAGTACCTGATGTTCCCATCACCCTACAGCACATAAACACAACAAAACACTTAATTTGACCCTTGACCTCCTTACTGTTGGTTGTGTATAATGATGATTCAGGGATTTTAGGGCATAACAGTATTTTTGAGGCGGTTAGTTTGAACTCTGGGTTCAGTTTTCCAGGTTAGAAAGATGTGATTTGAATCAGGGTAAATCAGTAACCAAAATAAAATGTCTAAAAATATGACAACAGAAAACAGCCACAAAATCCAGTTAAAGGAAGGGGGAGTCAGCTGCAGAGCAAAAAGAAGCCAACAGCTTTAAGTTTATACATATCTTGTTTATACCAAAGGAAACCAACTAACGGAGTGTAATTCTTCAGTTTGTCCTTAATCAATGTTGCATGTGTGCATGTTTTTGTGAGTTGTTTGACCTTTCCAGCCAGGAAGAGCATGTGTGTGTCTGGATCATAGAACGGGAAGAGAACTCCTGCAGATCCGTCCAAATCTTCTTCGTACAGAGGCTCAGACAAGTCGTCCTGCACACAAACACACATACAGAGCAAGAGAGAGGCACAAATAAAAGTTTCTCCTCTACATTTTCTTAAAAGATATCATCAAAAGCATCATGTTTTGGGAGTGACATGGATTCACAGTTTTTCAAGTCAGTCTTAAAACAACAGTCAGGAGCCCAAATGAACACTGCCAGGTGTTTTTCTTGCTATAATTATTCCTCCTGTTCATACTGACCGTTCATAATGACCTTACAATTGAAGTGATGGGGGACAAAATATGAAGCTTAATCTGCCTTATTGAGTCAAATCAAGTAGATATATTTCTACGTTACAGTCTTTTTAGTGCCAAAGTTCCTCTTTTTGTTTCTATACTTCCACCTGCAGCTCAACAGGGAAACACAAAGAGGAGAATTTGATGCTAAAAAGACTGTAAATATCCAGATCCACATCAATATCCAGTATGAACAGGAGGAATAATTTTATTGTTCCCCTCAATTTTATTGTTGACCCTCACAGTGGTTTTCTAGAGGATATTGTGGTAGAGGATGCTGGTCACCATAATTTACAGTAAACAAGGGCATCTTGTAATGACAACAGATCAGAAAAAAGGTTCTAGTAACAGAAAATAAAGAGAAAAATGAAAATGTTTATGTTTATGTGTTGTGTTGTGTTTGTGTCTTACAGGGTCCCAGAGAACAATCTGTCTGTGGTTCCAGGGTGAGCTGCCAGTAGAAAGCAGCATCTTCAAGCCTCCGATGTATAAAACCTTACTGGCCCTGTGGGACTTACTGCTGGACACCTGTAGCAAAAAAAACCCATAATATACTGTATATATGAGATATACATAAATGCACAGACAACACAAGGTCAGCTAACAGGTTCTGCCAATATTTGTTCTTCCATTAATGCAAATTTTCAAACACCTGTAAGATCTTTCCTGTTCGTGGGTCCAGGACTCTAACCCGTCTGTCTTTGGACGTGACTGCCAGCCTGCTGCCATCGCTGTTGAAGCTGACAGACAACAGCAGCGTCTCAGACGGGTAACGGTGGTGGATCGGCATCAAAACCACACGGACCGGGTACCTGAGCACCGCACCTTCATGGGACACATCCCATAACAGCACCTGGGGCCCAAAGAGAGACAAAGTCAGGGCTGTTTTGCAGAACAAGTTCACCTAATCTGCTTAGACATCTCATTTTTGATTAATTTTTCATCTTTTATTTAAGAATACGTACAATAATTAATACATTAATGCCCCAAAATTGAATATTGTATACAAGTTAAAGTGGGGATATAATATAATGTTTGATATGTCTTTTAAATATCAGTCAGGACAATATAAGAGAAAAAGTAATGTATCAGACTGACACTAGCACTGACCAATGAAGCTCCTGACCTTGTAGTCATAGGCGGAGCTAAGCAGTAGATTCTCAGCGGTTGGATGCCACTCAATAAGCCCGACTCTCCTTGAGTGTCCAATCAGAGTCTTCCTGGCCTGGGTGAGGTCCTGTTGGACGCCACAGACCGGGATGTCCCAGATCTTCACCTGGACACCAACACATATCCTTATTTGCACTATGCTTCTATAGTTTTCTCGATTAATCATTTGATAATTTTGTCTTTGAAACGCTCATTATAATTTCTTAAAGCTTAAGGCGACATCTCCAAATGTCTTGTTTTATCAAATCAACAGTTTAAAATCCAAAGATATTCAGTTTACTATCATGTATGACATACAAAAACCTCAAATTTTTCCATTTGAGAAGCTGCAACCACTGAATATTAGTCACAAAAAATGTCTAAAACAGTTATTTGATTATTAAAAGAGTTGCTGATTGTCTGTCGATTAATCAACTAATCACTGCAGCTTTATACTATCCTTAAGGTTCTCTTTGAAAAACTGGGTACCAGACAAAAATGCTCTCTCTTTCCAAAAATCAAAACCTCAGAAACCTAAAAGAGTTTCAGATAAAACACCTGATAATTAATGTCAGCACACACACATACACACAGAGGGAGAACATGAAGTGCGTACAGTGCAGTCCTCTGAGCACGAAGCGATGCAGTGATCGTCAAACGGGTTCCACTTAACGTCCAGGACTCTGCTGCTGTGACCGCACACCCTCGGGTGCTGAGGGTCAACTCTGCCTGTCTGAGAGAGACAGCATGAAACCGCTTAGGTCACTCTGAGGAAACCGCTCACGTAACCTTGAGAAGCTTTTAGTCAGCTGAACATGTAAACAAATTTGTCAGCACTGTACATGAGAGCCACATTTTCCAACACTATATAAACTTACTTGGGTTTAAATATAGATTTTCTTGCAAGGAAACTACTGTTTTCCTTTCAACTGGTACCAAGTTACAATTAAGAACTTTAACCACCGGAGGGCAGCAGAGAGACTCATGACATGATGACCATAAACCAGGTGAAAGCACCAAACAATGGACTCAAAGGCTGAAACAAGCCAGCTGCAAATGAAGATGGACGGTTGTCAAGAACAAATAAAAAACTATAAAAGGGCAGAAAAAGACAAATAGAAAATGGACAGTAAAATGTCCCGAAATTACAAATCATATATAATTTATAAGAGTAATAGTTTTTAATTAATTTTGATGTATATTAATGACATTTTCTACTTAAATAACATTAATTTATTTCATGCTTGGTGTCCATTTTATTCTCATAGAAAAAAAAACAGGTAAGAATTATAATTTTTAACTAAATTAGATGTTTAAAATACTTTTATCAAGTTTTTAATAATGTTTTTCTTGTATCTGTCAACATGGACTAGGACATGTCTATAGAAATATCCTCTCTATTGTTGTTATAATCTAATGTTCCTATGTGTATTCATACCATTTGCTCTTAGTATGTATTTTGCCTATATTGATTTACATCAATCACTTTTTACTCGCATGGTGTCAACTACAGCAGACACATTTCAAAATTAAATATATTTTAAAAAAAAAGTATTTACTGACATGATTTAAACTTTTTTAAAACTTTATACTCTTTGATTTAAAAATTTATGCATGAAGGGGATATTTATGACTTTCTGTGTGTGTGCAACCTGTCACATACAACATAGATTTCCCATAGACTTCAAGTTTCAGTTTGACAAACTGAAACTGAGAAATTGCTTCAGACTTTCAAGTGCAATGTGTCGATTCAACTGATGATGGACTGACGACAAAACAGGAAGAGAATGTCTAAATACGACGCTATAAGTATGTCACATGAGTTAACTATTTTTACATAAGGCTCCAGTGCAGCAGGAGACATACTGTGACCAGAGATTACACTTTTCATAATTTTAAAAAATGCAGAATCAGAAGTTTTTAATGAAGGATAAACAAGACGTCATTTTAAGGATTTCAAGGAGGTAATTTAACCTTTTTTTTTTAGTGGAAAAACAATGTTAGACCCAAATTATTAGTCAACTGAGGTGATTTTTAAAAGTGACTACACACATGATGGATGGGCAGGACCAAAAAGGACCCTCCTCCGGCACACTCGGTCACCACGGCGATGAAGCAAGGGTTGGCTGAGCAGTAGTGGTTGTCATGGACGCTGCGTGTGATTGGCACCCCGTCGTAGCTGTGGTCCTTGGTGGCCGGCTTCCCAAAGACGTGGCGAAACTTTGAGCAGCGGAAGGACGAACGCCATGACATCTGGAGGACAGGAAGTACAAGGGGAGAGGACACATGGGTGGTTTTATCAGTGTGTGTGTGTGTGTGTGTGTGTGATAGTCCAACCTAATCTCATAATAGTGTTGTGGAACTTCAACAGCGGCATTATCAGGTCTTATCAATAATTCAATCAGCTGCCATTATTGGCTTTGATAATCTTATCAATAATAAATCTTCAATAACTGAACTTTTTAATCATTCATCACCACACACACACACACACACACACACACACACACACACACACAACCTGATAAATCCGTCATCCAGAACAGTTTGCTTGTCTCATAAAATATTCAGAAGTTACATACAAACTTCCTGTGGTTACAAATTCCTCCTGACCTTTGACCTTTACAGTGGCTGGAGAAGATCAGTTTACTATAGAGAGAGAGAGGAGAAGAAGAAAAATATGAGGAGAAGGGAGGCGGAAAGTGGAAAGAGTGGAGAAGAAGGGGAACAAAGGAAAGGAGATGAGGGAAGTGTTGCGGAAAAGACGGAAAAACTTCCCCATTCACTACGGAAAATTGGTTTCAGTAACACCAATTTCTCAGTTTTTTGAGGTTAAGAGATTATTTTCAGTCAGAAAAAGCAGATTTGTTCATTGTATGTAAACTTAATCATGACAATTATTCAATAAGATTTTCAGAAAACACAATATTTGCACAATATTTGATCCAGTAAGGGGTTAAATTATTACCTCCACCAACAAACTTGGATGTCAGCATCATTTTTTTCCATTTCTCAGGAGCAAATCTGGCTTTATTGTGGCGCACAGACCTCTCACTCGCTCACAATTTAAGAATCAGGCACGTAGATTTAGATGCTGTTCCAGATGTGCTCACCAACATTATTCATCCTCTCCAATTAGCTGATTTAATAGTCCAGGACTGTCCAGGTTGCATCCATGTGTCAAATGTTTGTGTCAAACCACACAGATATTGGACTCCAACATTGACAGTTTGAGGATTTTATGAATACAGTAAAGCTCAAGTACAACTTCTTAATGATATTTAACTCTTGTTACCAACTGACATGTCACAGACTTTATATATCACATTAAATATTTCTCGCCTTTATTTATGCTGATATGATACACTGAGTGCCTGCACACTGAATCAGAGCTTCCTTTACTTTATTTAGTGATGTTTTAACCAACTTTTTAACCAGTTTACTCATGGATATACTCATATGAAGAAAATAAGGCTGAAGGATATGATAGAAATATGCTCAAAGAGGAACTGAAAGCATTGAAATGAGAGTCATACAAAAAAAAGGTCATACGAAAGCACGTTTGTGTCAGTAAATCACAAAAACTGAAAAGGGAAATATCAAACAGCAGTTTCATATAAGTAATAAGATGGGTGTTGCAGGATAAAAAGACACAAGGGGCCAACAAGAGTCATTAAAAACACACAATATATAATGTGCCTTCCCCTTCCAAGCGTGTAGGAAAACCTACGGTGGCAGCAAAACATGCAATAAATGGGTCCTCTCTGGAGCCACTGTTTGGTTTGTCTGTTCTGGGCTACTGTACAAACATGGCGGCCTCTGTGAAAGAGGACCCGCTCCCTATGTAGATATAAACGGCACATTTTATATGGAGATTCTGACAGGGTGGTTGCTATGCTTGTTGCTACACAAAAAAATCCGAGTGCAGTGGAGAAATCCGTGAGCAGAAATTTAGCGAGCGCGGAGAAGAAATCTGAGTGCGAGGAGAAAAGTTGAAGTTTGAGCGCGAGCAACATTGTATCCGAGTGCGAGCACACAGTTCGAGCACAAGGGGAGCAAATCTGAGCGCAAGCAGAGGCTGTTTGAGTGTGAGGGGAGGGTTTTGAGGGACAAATTACAAAATTTGAACGTAAAATCAATAGTTTGATTCAAAAGTTTGCTCTCAAATGTATATACTACGCTCTTGAATAAAGATAGGGAATAATCTTCATAATTTTAAAGTAATGAAAACACTATAATTGTGATTTTCAGGTGATTATACACTAATTAAAACATACTTATAAATATTATATTTCTGCCACTTGATGCCATTAAATTCTCCACACTGCACCTTTAATAAAGACATAAAATGCTCCCCAAAAAACTACATATAAAATAAATAAAAGCATGTTGTCTTACCTTGGATACAGTCATGTAAGAACCAGCGGGACAAGCTTCTGCTGTTACGGAGAATGTAGGAGGATTATTATAAAACTCAAAACCTCTTCAGTAGACAGTAGAAGACAGTAAAAGTACGACAGTCCTGCTGACTTCTGACTGCAGCCACCTCTGGTCTGCTCTCTGCTTTGTTTCTGTGTGTGTGTGTGTGTGTGTGTGTGTGTGTGTGTGTGTTCACTCCTGATCCATGACATCTAGCCTCCCCTTCCACATTAGCTGGCCAGTTTATGCACGGCTGCATGCACACAAACACTCCTCTACATCCGATACGATGGACACACACACACAGGATCACAAAGAGAGCGGTTCCTCGCCCAACTAACACAACAGTATTAATGCCCATTAAAATCTCACAATTAATGATAATCGATTAAAATGTAAAACAGTCCTACAGTATTCCATCCTACGACTTAATAAATTATATCTGTCGATGTTATTATCTTATTATTAAAATTAGAATCTGTGATAGTGTTGATAACGGTGGAGCTGAGCTCTACTGTTTCACTATATGGCTAAAAGTATGTGGACACTTCTACCAAACGTCCAGTTAAATGAAACTTTAATGTTATAGAGTACAGTTTTAGACAATTTTAGACAACACAGACAAAAGTAACAACAAGAGGTTAAAAAAGAGAACAGTTATGCATTGACCTCTTCAACAAAACAGAACACAGGTCATATAAAATCAGATAGCCTACCACAGATAGATAGATAGATAGATAGATAGATAGATAGATAGATAGATAGATAGATAGATAGATAGATAGATAGGTAGATAGATAGATAGATAGATAGATAGATAGATAGATAGATAGATAGATAGATAGATACCTTTCAGGTTGTAATCATATAAACATATGTCAACAATAACAACAACAGCTACTACTACTAATACCACCACGCAACAAGAGCCACTGTAGTGGCTATTAGTGCTATTATTATAACTAGTAATAGTAATACATGGTACCAACGGTGTTATGACATTAAATACAACATTAAAGACGCAACACAAACAAGCGACAGCAACTGGCACCAGCTGCAAAAAAAGAACAGAAGTGTTCAGTAATGTTGTTAACACTCATCTAAAATAAAGTGACAAGTGACTGTTGCTGTTTTCCACAGTAGCCTTTAGTGTGGCTTTTGTTATGTGTCATCAGGTTTTACAGAGAAGACCACATGCCAACTCATATATACCAACCAACAAAATGGTTTCAGTGTGCGGTCTTCATTTCTCTGAATTAAAACATGCACAACATGAATATTCAGAATCTTCTGATTGACTGACGATGTCATAATGAGAAGAGAATTTGTGTTCAGCTGCAGAGTTCTACAGTTTCTGCAGTTTACACGTTTATCAGTTGAACTACACATCGTCTGTTACGGGTAAGAAAACTGCATCTGTCATGTTTTTGAAATTAATTTGATAGATTTTTAAGTAGTATGGTTTAGGGAAAATATTTAATTATTGATTATTGAGGTGAATTGTAAGTGATATTACAATGAGAAGGAGTCACTCGTAAACTCATTAGTTGTTTGTGGAGGTGAATTTAAATAAAAGAGTTTTGGAAGGAGGTTAGTAAAAGATATGTTCACATTTTTACAAGTCTGTCTTAATACAATAATCTTATGTTTGTATGTATGTATGTGTTTCTGGTTGCTGTCATTCATTCAGTACAGCAATTTAAAAATAAAGTAAAATAAGTAAAAGTCCTGCATGAAAAATCCTACTACAGTAAAAGTACATAAGTATTATGAGCTTGATGTAGGTGAAGTATTGCAGTAAAAGTAGTGGTTTGGTCCCTGTTCTGATACACAAATTTGTTTTCAGTTTTTGGACTTTTTCTCTAATCTTTTGATTTTTGCTGAAATATTGGATCATTTGAACATTTATTGAAATGAAAGCATGTGAGAAGTTTAGAGGGAAAAATCACTATTTGGTGGAGCTGTTAACAACTCATAGACATGTGAAATGTGACCCCGACTACACACTGCTTTTTGTAAGACGTCAGAAGACAAAAAGGTTGGAAACCACTGGTTTCATCTTTAACAATGTGTTGTATTTCAAAAGCTTGTTATATTATCCATTGTGTCAAATCTTCATCTGAAAAGTAACTAAAGCTGTCAAATAAATGTAGTGGAGTAGAAAGTACAATATTTCCCTCTGAGATGTAGTGGAGTGGAGGTATAAAGTAGCAACTGCCTTTCTGATTCGCTCTCAACATAACTTAAAGTTTCGCAAAGGTTGTCAGTTCTTTTTCATAACTTATCTTTTATTTCTCTCTGAAGCTCAATGGCAACAATGCGAACCGGCAGCGGTATAAACAAGAATACTCCCATGAAATCTGGCCAGCCAGAGCAGGCACTGAGGTGCATCACTTTCATGGTGAAGAGACTCACACACTAATGAGCATCATCGTCATCATCATCATCATCATTATCATTATCATTATCATTATCATTATCATTATCATTATCATATTAATTCACTGAATTTGGAGAATTTAATGTTAGATGCCATCTTTGTCAGTTAATGAAGCAAGAAAATCCAAATTTTTTCAAAAAGTCGTCATAGGTGATTGTGATTGGATTTAGTATGTAGTCTGTATTTGCAACACAGCATTGGTCTTGCTCTAGTGGCCATGACAGGTACTGCATCTTAATAACTGACTTTAGTTATGACAACTACTCTTTTTCCTGTCATCTGTAGGATGACAACCAACACTTAGCTGCCTCTTTTGGACAACATCCTGGGCCGTTGGACACCACACAGCAGTAAGAAAACTCCTTAAACACTGTCTAATATCTTTAATATAAATTATGTTTTTTGTCATTACTGCTTGCACACAAATTGTCTGTCTGGAGCACACAAGGATCAACATAATATAAGTCAAAAAAAATAACAGGAGATAACTGAAAAATTAACACATTAAAACAGCATAAGAACTTTGGAAATGTGTCTTTTTATTTCACTGTGCCGTTAAATTTGTTGTTCAATCCTAGTAGAAGCACTTTAATGACAGGTTCAGACTACACTATATTTTTGTGTGAGAAGATGGTCACTTTGTCAAATTAGGCGATTGTAGAGTGATAAATTCTTGCTGTGACTCGACCTCTGTCACCTCGGTATGTTTGCAGTTCTTTGGAGAAGAACACTCTGTGCATCTATATCTTAACATCACTGAACACGCTGTGGAAGTTGTTGTACTCTGTGACACACTAATCTATTTGTCATGACATTGTGAGGTGTACCAGTCCACTATGATACTCTACATGGGATAAAACAATCAATTTTTGCCAACATCTGTCTGGGCTGTTATTGAGCGGATATTGTGTAGTTTGAAGCTGAAATGAGAGGTGCTGCTGTCATCATCATCATTATCAACACCATGTTTTCTAGGCAGTGTAACATCCTACCTGGAAACTATCCAGAAAACTCAATGATTGTCCGCGAGGCGCTGAGGATGGACCTCCCTCCTCACCTGGTCCTCGGGAAAGTCCAGCTGAGGGTTCAAACCCACGGCACAAATTACACTGAAATGAAGGAGCTGGTGGCAGACCTGTTTGCAACAAGCGACAGGTCCAACTCCACAGAGAACCAAGAGGTTCCCATGGAAACGAACCAGCTGGAAGACGCACTGATGATGAACAGTGAGTTGGTGAAGAAAACTTTACGGATGGGTGTGCCTCCTCATCTGATCAAGCCGAAGGTTCGCGCTAAGATCTTGACCAACGGAGTCGGATACGCCGATGTCAATGAGCTGCTCACAGATCTGGATGTAAAGTAGAGGAAAAATTACCAATGTATCAATAAAGTTTACATATACATGCATTTCGTAGCCAGTAATGCTTTTGTTAAGAATGTACCATCCTTCCAGACTTAATCTCTCAGTAACTACTATGTAGTAAATCAGGCCGTGCCATTAAAATTTAAGAAATGTCTTAGTAAACTAATTCTGGTTCAGGGTGTAATGTCTTTGCTTGATTTATGCTGCCTACTGTTGTGGATATTTTCTGAGCGGTGGTCAACACTTCGATGGGGCTAAGCAAACAAAAGCCTCACACTCGGCTGCTGTCTTCTTTCTGTTCTCTCTAGTGAAAGTCAGAGTCTTGCTCTTTAACCCAAAAAGATTGGCCTACAATATATGAAAAATTAGTCTAATTGCTTCACTAGTTTTAAAACATAGAACTGTGACCTCTAACGTAATATTGCATTGAGCCTCAGGTCATTGTCAACACATTTTGGCCACACACTCCATCTATTTGTCCTCTCTGGACTCGGTTTATCAGAGAGGCTGCGGTTTCCAAAACATCACAGACAGCTGAAGTCTCAGGGAGAAAGATAAAAATTACAGTGTGACCTTAAAACCAAGCTTTGACCTGAACTCTGTAACTAAAATATTAAGAAGATGGAAAATTCCATAACACCTACCTTATGCTTACTTTTTGATCCTAATGTTGCTTGTGTGTTTATTTTTGTGGTTTACATTACTTATAATGCGTATTGAGGTGAGATTCCTTCTATAAGCCTCTAGAGGTTTTCTAAATCTTACCTCGATAATTTCTTGTGTTAATATGCTGCTTTGTTTTACTGTGCAAATAAATTAATAAATAAATACATAAAAATAAAAAATGATTCTCCATAAAAATGTATTTTTAATCAATTCAAAACAATGAAACAATGGTCAAAATGGTTGTAGATACATTTTCTGTCAATTGACTGGTAATTGTTGCAGTTGTAATTAATACATTAATCCACACTATCCGTCAGTTGTTAATATAAATGAAATTCAAATGAGGACTTAATCGTAGCTGCTGTTATGAGCAGTAACAAGAATAGAAGAATAAGTAAAACATAGAGACTGAATTTATGATTCTGTACAAAGGAAAAGTTTTCAGTAGGGCACAAAATAATAACATGCTAGATGTATACAGCAGATAAACACAACTTGTTGCCCCTCTTTTACTGTTGTAGGCCATTAAATATCTACCTTGATAAATTTAATTAAACTTCATTTAAAAACACTTTTTAATGATGATAATAATAAACTTTGTTTATATAGCAGTGATTTTCATGGATGACAGGATGAAATACCCATAGTTTAAGATTAAATAATAATAGTAACAAGCAAAAAATAATTAAAAAAAATAGTAGTAGTAAAAACTGATAAGGGATGTTGGAAATAAACAGTGTGGTATAAATTCAATATAGCCTAAACACAAAATAAAAGATGAAAGTAGTTATCATTAATTAAATCACGATATCAATACAAAATGAAATACAAACCCTGTATTTTCCTGAACAATGATTACCCTTAAATCTTCAAATAATCTCAAACATTGACAACAGTGACAAAATCTAAAAAGCTAAAAAAAACTAAACAAAAAACAAACATTCAGTGGCACTATGTAGCCATGATAATTGCATTTTGTTATCTTTTCAAAAAAAGATAAATGAAATGTACGTAAACTGTAGCAGGCAAATGACAATACTGATTTAACAATTTAGCATACGATTGAAATCCAAGATGAAATAAGACAAGTTAATGCAGAAACTACATATAATATAAGATGATGTCATGTACTTGTATGTTACTTATAATATGTTAAATGAGATGTTGAATTAACAAAAAAGGATTGGTTGGGATTGAAAGTATTAATAGCTAACCACAAAATACCTGCTAGTGGTTATTCTAGTATTGGTATAACACTTGGTAGTAGGCAAGCACATTCTGGTAATGGTGAAAAATGGATGCTGATATAAGAGAAGGACGCAGGGTGGAGGAATTTGTAGGAAAAGGAGGAGGGTTAAATATAGTTGGAGGGTTAGAGGTTGGAGCAGGAGCAGTAGGGGAAGGAGAACGATGAAGGAGTGGGGATGATACGATGAGTCACTGATGCTGCAGAACTAGTTGAATTGGACTGAGAATCAGTTGTTATTGGATGAATGGCATTCATGGTTTGCCATTGGAAAGGACAGCAATGGTACTTTGAGGGTCAGATGTAGAGGTGCCAACATCACCTCCTCCTAAACCACCACCTCCTCCTTAACCGCCACCTAAACCACGGCCTCCTCCTAAACCACCACCTCCTCCTAAACCACCACCACCTCCTCCTAAGCCACCACCTCCTCCTAAACCACCACCTAAACCACCACCTCCTCCTTAACCACCACCTAAACCACCACCTCCTCCTAAACCACCACCACCTCCTCCTAAACCACCACCTAAACCACCACCTCCTCCTAAACCACCACCTAAACCACCACCTAAACCACCACCTCCTCCTAAACCACCACCTCCTCCTAAACCACCACCTAAACCACCACCTCCTCCTAAACCACCACCACCTCCTCCTAAACCACCACCTCCTCCTAAACCACCACCACCTCCTCCTAAACCACCACCTCCTCCTAAACCACCACCTAAACCACCACCTCCTCCTAAACCACCACCTAAACCACCACCTCCTCCTAAACCACCACCACCTCCTCCTAAACCACCACCTAAACCATCACCTCCTCCTAAACCACCACCTCCTCCTAAACCACCAAGTCCTCCAAAACCACCACCTAAACCACCACCTCCTGCTAAACCACCACCACCTCCAAAACCACCACCTAAACCACCACCTCCTCCTAAACCACCACCTAAACCACCACCTCCTCCTAAACCACCACCTCCTCCTAAACCACCACCTAAACCACCACCTCCTCCTAAACCACCACCTAAACCACCACCTCCTCCTAAACCACCACCACCTCCTCCTAAACCACCACCTAAACCATCACCTCCTCCTAAACCACCACCTCCTCCTAAACCACCAAGTCCTCCAAAACCACCACCTAAACCACCACCTCCTGCTAAACCACCACCTCCTCCTAAACCACCAAGTCCTCCAAAACCACCACCTAAACCACCACCTCCTCCTAAACCACCACCTCCTCCATTTTCTCCTATAGGTTCTCCCTGATTTCCTCTCTGCTCACTGTCCTTGTCATTATCTGAATCGTCCTCTTTCTTCTTTGTAGTTGTGGTTGTAGTGGTTGTTGTAGTGGAAGTAGCTGTTGTCGCAATAGTAGTTTTGGTGGCTGTTGTAGGTACTGTAGTTGTTGGAGGAATGGTAGTAGTCTGGGTTTGAATAGTTGTAGGAAAAGTTGTGGTTGGATGAGTAGAAGTGGTAGATGGTGGGGAAGATGTGGTACTTTGTGGGGCAGATGTAGAGGTGCCAACACCGCCTCCTCCTAAACCACCACCTCCTCCTAAACCACCACCTAAACCACCACCTCCTCCTAAACCACCACCTCCACCTAAACCACCACCTCCTCCTAAACCACCACCTCCTCCTAAACCACCACCTAAACCACCACCTCCTCCTAAACCACCACCTAAACCACCACCTCCTCCTAAACCACCACCTCCTCCATTTTCTCCTATAGGTTCTCCCTGATTTCCTCTCTGCTCACTGTCCTTGTCATTATCTGAATCATCCTCTTTCTTCTTTGTAGTTGTGGTTGTAGTGGTTGTTGTAGTGGAAGTAGCTGTTGTCGCAATAGTAGTTTTGGTGGCTGTTGTAGGTACTGTAGTTGTTGGAGGAATGGTAGTAGTCTGGGTTTGAATAGTTGTGGGAAAAGTTGTGGTTGGATGAGTAGAAGTGGTAGATGGTGGGGAAGATGTGGTACTTTGTGGGGCAGATGTAGAAGTGCCAGATGTGGAAGTGGGAGTGTCAGATGTTGAAATTGAGGAGGTAGCGGTGGTTGTGTTAGGGGCAGAAGTAGTTGAAATGTATGGTGGGCACTTGCATTCAGCATTAAGATTTGGGTAAAACTCAGCAACAGTTGTGTGGCGAGGGCATTGTGTTCTAGGAAACACTTCAAATTCTCTGCTCAGCTGTCCTTGGAGTTCTGCCAGGGTCTTAGTCTGCAGATATTTGCCTCTAGGTTCATCTGGAACGTTATCACCCCAGTGTGCACTCGCTAGCCACCTGTTCTCATTTTTACTTTTGCAGCAGAAAGCTGACCAGAGCATGGAGGGAATATTTACCTTGTTCTTGGGCTTTCTATCTGTGCTGGGTTGTGCTCCTACAACCACAAAGCCTTCAATACCACCATTGTTGTTGAAGCAGTAATTGTCCATAACACATTTGATGCAGATCTCCATTTTGTTCCAGCTTCCTGTGTTGAATGTGTGTTCTTGTGGAACAACGTTGGTCAGGGTGAAGGTAGAATTTCTATCAGCTTCAGAAAATCCATAAGAGCTTGGAAATAAATGGCCCCTGTCGAAGGCTGGGTTCTTATAATCACTTTCTACAGCCTGATTGAGGATCTTGTATCTTCTATCCTCCCTCATGTTGTTGTAGTCAAATTCAAGCTGTAAGAGTTGGAAGGAAAGTTACTGATGCAGGCAGGGTAACAGTGAAGTAGATTAAATGTTCAATAACTTATTGGTTACGCAAAAATAATTTCATCTCTCAGCAATCTCATGCAATGTGACCATGAAAGTGGGCAGGCTTCAAGGGTAAGATTAACTTGTTTCAGTAGATTCTGCTCATTTTCATTTTACAAAGCAAATATGGATTGACAATAGTTCAAAAACTGTGAAAGTATCAGCTTTCAGCCAAACCTGGTCAGTGCAGGCATAAAGGAACATGCATTATGGGAAAATAGTGTTCAATATACAACATAAAGCATTCATACAACAGTCATTAAATGATAGACATGATCACTGAAAAAGTAACAGGTTATTATGATTATTGTTGACAGCAATTAAAGTTGCAGTGTTTTGACGACAGAGTCAACTTGTTAAATAGGACGTATATTTCCAGGTCTATATTTATATTCTGGGGCTTTACTGGAATATCTTTGCATGATTTACAGTTCAATCACCGTATTTATCTACTATTTTGCTAAATGTGGCCAATTAACACAAGTAAGTAGTTAACTAGCTAAGATAACTAGTATGATGGGAAGGCTTAAGTATGCAGAAATTATCCGCACCTAAAAATAAAATATTATGGTTGAGAAATAATTTTTTTCATCAAGAAACACACCTGTGGCTCTATCTTCCAGGGGACTTTGAGTCTTTTACCTCCATCATCCCCTCTGTACTTGCCAGCAGAAAACACTGGGATCTTGTTCTTGATGTCGTAGAGCGTCACAAACCTTCTTGTGTTCCTAAAAGTCTGGCAAATTGGTTTGTATCGGTTCTGGTTCTGGATTTTCCTGCCCTCCAAGATTCCTGGGATCTGTGGTGGAGTTTCCTCAAGGAGAAACTCTGTACAATCTGACATCGATGTCACCACTTCAGTCACTGTGGGAACGATGGACAGAAGGAGGAGGGCAGTAGTGGACAGGAAACACCACGTCTTCAGTGACGCCATCATCAAACACTGTGTGTCATCCGATCAGAAGAGAGAACAAAAAAAATCATCAAACATTACAATTACAGTAAGTTAGGCTGCAGTTATATCTGCAAAAGATAACTGTTGTATGTCAAGTCAAAATAAATGATTCACTGGATTAAATCAGTGAATACACTGAGCATATTTTTATATTTCATATGTTTCATAGTAACATCTTTATTTATGTCTTGTAGCAAATGAAGCTGATTGAGTTCAGGATTCATCCATAAGGGCTGCTTTATTACAAACATTTAACCATATAAAACTGAATCAGTGTAACAGCTGACCTGTGTAGATGTGTAACAGAAGACAGAGTATTAATTACCGTCAGATCCTGATCGATCCGGTCTTAATGAAATCACAGCTGCACCTCTTTCTCAGTTTGGAGACGCACTTATCGTTTCAGCTGCTGTCGGATGCTGCAGCCAGCTGTGGGCAACAAACATTTCAGTGAAATCCTGGATACATTCATTGACACTTGAACAAAATTATTACAAGATTCATACAATATTATTACAATATTAGACCTGCCTGAGTCACATTCATTTATATGAACATTATTATAACATAAATGTCCATCAAAATAGGAAAATTATGTTATAATGTCAACTATTAAAGAAGAAAAATAAGCAAAATACATGAAGGTTGTTTTGTGATTGTGGAGAGCTCTGTACTCTCTATTTCCTGTACGCTCCTCTACTAATTAAAAATATTAGGCTTGAGGCTGTTGTTCTCTTTACAGTATTCATTATGGATCAGCTCCTCTCACTAGAACAGACGCAAAACCAGGGCAAATTGCGCACAGCTGTAAAACTTTATGGCCATGTTTGTGCCAGCATATCATTGGCGCAAAATCTTTTGTCAGTAGGACCATAAAACTTTTATAAACAGATTAAATCGGTGTAAATTTGCGGTGCTATTAGCGGGCGCTGTCCATTCTTTGTGGATTTGGCTCATAGTGCAGTAACTTTTCTTTCATAACTGCGTAAGCTCTCTGTTTGTTAATGTTGTTGATACATCAGTTGAATTTACATTTTTCATTTTACATCTATTTACATTAATTTACATGTTCAGTGTAATTATAGAATAGTTTAATGTAGGTGGAATAGTGGAAATTGCATAATGAGTAGGATATTGAAGCATCTTATTCCTACTTTATTATGTTGTAGAAACCACTTCAGTTCACAGTCTAATACAGACTGACTTGCATCATATGTGTGTGGCAGTTAATAAAGCATCAGTTGAAGATATCTTCTTCTTCTCCAGTTCTTACTGGACTATCTGTGGTGATTGTAAAATCATTTAAATAACTACAACTAGGTATTTCTCATAATCACACATTCACACACTCATATTTCTCCATCACACATTCTTTCAATTAAAAAAAAAAGGTAAAAAGTAGGGATAAAATCACTGCAACATAGTTGTATTTCTTTGGGTTCCTGGTAGCTTTATACTTGTTAAATTAAGAATTCATAGCTGAGTTTATGCTGGAAAAAATGATAAAACAAGGATGGTGGATACGGACAACATAGAAGGTGCTGAACATCGATAAAAAAAGGCACAGAAAGTCTGCAAATGAACTAAATTGACTTTCCTCTGGGATTTTAAATAGATTAAACAATTAATAAACGATTGGCGATCAGAACTATTAATATACAGTTTATTTCTGTATCAAGAGAATTTTAAGTTAAAAGTTTTAATAAGTGCAAAACATAGCAGCTGTGCTGTTTTTCTAATATCTGCAAATGTGTATTAACTACAATTACAAATACAAACATGAATCAAATGAAGCATAAAGGGGAAAAATTCCAAGAAAAGCTTACCATGTCTTCAGGTTTACACAGCAATGAAAACAAGACTTCTCCTGCAAATCTCAACTGAACCTAAGAAGGAAGTCTGAATCAAACAGAATATATAATGCACTCTGTAAAAGTGGGTGTGCTCTTACCATCAGTGATATTGAGTATATTATTAATTAACCCCTGCTTGCCTGGAACCTGTTTTTTACCTGCTGTAATCATTCCTCCTGTTCATATTGACCATTAGAAGATCCCTTCATAAAGCACTTACAATGGAAGTGATAGGGAACAAAATCCACAGTCCTCCTTCTGTACAAATAACATTTATCTGAAGCAAATAAGAAGCTTCAGCATCCAAATGAGTCAAATCATGTAGATATCTTTTAACACTACAGTCTTATTTTTGCCAAAGTCGTTCTTTTTATAGTATGGATTTCTAAAAACCAGCTTTCACAGAAACCTCTGTTCTTTTTTCATGGACTTTTTTCACTAACATGTCCTTTTGATAACGATCCTGTGGATGAAGGTGCAGCATTACTGCACAGAGAATTAAATACTGGTCGGGAGACAATGATCAGACCGCGCATAGATGTTCTAGCATTTCCAGACAAATATCTTCTAGAGCGTCACAGTCCATCAACTATATAGGCCTACACAACCTAATCCGTCTTTACATTCGCAACATTACCTGTCATAATCATGCTCTCACATATTGTGTTGCGCTGTGTTTATTTGGCTGAGTAGAAGTCTGTGTTAGTTTTAATAGGCCTTATTATTTAAGAGAACATGTTATATATGAGACATTTATGTGTGTGAAACCAGCATTATGTTGGGGATAAAACAACTGCACAGTCAAACAGCCACTTAATATTTACCTTACAATGTAAAACATGGTCAAAGTGAGGAACCCCCATGAGATTATGCCAAGGTCTTAACTGTTTGAACAATGCCAAGTGCACTTCTCCTGAATAAATTAATATTCTGCCATTCAAGCAGTTTATTGTGATTGCAAAGGACTAAATTTAAACATTTAAACTTACACACTGACCTGAGCAGCAATGTCTCTTTTGCAGCTGCGGCAGTGTTGCTCTTCTTTCTGAAAACGTGTTCAAACTTGCCGTATGAGCACATTAAGATTTCTAATTCTAGTGAGGTGAAAAACCTCGCCCTCCGCTTCCCTGTTGCCATGGTGACTCATGGAATCGGGGCTCCATTGATGCTGGCTTTTTATAGTTGTGGCGCACGTGCTTAACTCCAGGTGAAACTACTCCGAGTTGATTAAACTGACTCAAATCCGCTGTTCTGGAACCGAAAACTCTGAGTTTCCTATCTCAGATTAGATCAACTCAGAGTTTGTTGAACCTGCTTTGTGAAACGGGCCTCTGGTGAGCAGTATGAGATCCTCCTCCTCCCCTGTTGACATTTTACCCACTCTGTGCTCAAAAATGCACTTGACTGTATTGGGCCTGGGGAGTGCCCTGGACTGGTTTTCCCCCTATCTTGCAGATAGGAGTTTTTCTGTGTCTTATCGTCCGTACTCAACTTAAACTGCTGTTCTTTCCTGTGGTGTGCCGCAAGGCTCCATTCTGGGTCCAATGCTCTTCACCTTATACATGCTCCCCCTAGGTCAAATTTAGTGATGTTTTCTACCATTGTTATGCTGACAATATTCAGCTCTATATATCTTTTAAGACTGATAATCCTGATTAGCTGTGCTGCACAACTGTCTGACTGCTATTAAGGACTGGATGTCAAATAACTTCCTACAGCTTAATATCGACAAGACAGAAGTTCTCATTATTGCTTCTGACAGTATAGCTCCCAAGGTAGCTAAGAGTATTGGGTCCCTTTCATCAACTGCTCAGACACAGCTGTTCATCAGGTCAAACACAGACTTATATCTCGGGGAAAATAAACAACTGATAAGCAACACACAGCTCAACACAGGAGGACTAACTCCTCAGGTCAAGACTCAGCAGTTTATCTACACCTGAAAGATAAGGGACACCTTTTTGAGGACAAGAGTGAAGGAGGCCTTCTATGTCAAAGTGGAGAAACCATCTCTCAACAGAGGAGGAGGTCTACCTACCTACCACTTATCACCCACCCACAATGGTGCCTTAGAGATTTAACAACCAATCACATTTGGCCTCGTGGCAACTCCAGTCGGGCTGCCCTTGATTCAACCCTCCATGGATACCTGGTTATTTGCTGACACGTTAGGTGCAGTTTTAGACTTAATTTAATTGATTTAATTGAGCCTCCTCTCACAGCCCTGCAGTTATCCAAAACTTTGATTTCACCTATCAGGTCAGTGTTCCTCCATATTCAGATGTGACTGATAAACTGTGTATATATGTATATCATGACATGCATCAGATATCAACACAATAACATGTCTGACCTGCTTGAAACAGCTCTGCCTCTTCGACAGAATTTGTCTGCTTGTTTACTTTGGCTTGGTTGTAAGTTTAAGCAAGTGTGCATGTGTGTGTGTCCATAGCCTGCTGCTGCAGCTTGTGAAGCAAAATTAGGGTGTTGTTAGGTAAGCACCACCACTAGACAGACACCAACAAAAAGGAAAAGTTGTCATTTTTACTGACTCTAAAAATGTTATATGACATCTACAGTTAACAGTAAGTATTTGGACATTTAGAAATGTTATAATCTTGAAATAAAGTAATGGACACTACATTAAAGCCTCAGCTTGGTTTACACAATAAACAAGGAACTGTGTTGGACATATAACCCTTTGATCACATAGTGCTCAAAGTTTAGGGGTCAATAATGCTTTCCAGGATGTAGGTGTACATGTTTCCTTGTTGACAATCAAGCATAAATGTCATGACCCATAAGATCAGAAGATTCAGCACAAGATGCAAACTCCCTCAAAAACAGGAAAGCCAGGGTACAAAACATACACAAAGAAAATGTTAGAGTGGGAATTAAGTTCTATGGACTGATGACACAAAAATCATCCCCTATCAAAATCATGGAAAGAGGACAATGTGGAGGTGAAGAGGTGAAATATACTCAAATGGTGAGTGTACAGGAAGAGAAATCCTGTAAATATTGTTTGTTTAATGGGTGGTGAGGAGAATTGGATATTGGACTAAGATTGCTTGTCTAGCTCACAAACCCAAAAAATTCTACCTTCTGGGTTTGTCTACAGATGTGAAGCCCAATGAATATGCACAGTAGTGTTTCTCCCACTCAGCCCGTGGACTTAACATTATGATAAAATCATGGATTTTACACATGTTTTTCTATGCACATGGAAAGTTTTTACAAAAGAATCCTTCATGGCCTGAAAATGTGCAGAATGTGTCCCCTTTATACTTTGGGCATTATATGTTAAAAGGGCTACAGTATATCTCCCACACAGCTCTTCCATATTGATGTAAACCTACTCAAATCAAAGCTGAGACTTGTCTCTTTAATGTAGAATCCATTATTTATTTTAATTAAATGTGCTGAAGCACAGAGCATAAAAAGGGCGAAAAAAACATCTAAATACTGTCTGGACTGGCTGTAAGCCATTTTGGCAGCCTTTGTTGGATTTGGACACAGATCAAATTTATGTTTGCATTTCTGTCAGTCATTTCAAGTGATTAGCAGGTAAATACAGGTGTACTTAAGAGCTGGTTGTGCTTGCCTCAGCGGTCATTCATCCTTTCTACACAAAGAGGCTGAAGCTACAAGCCGACACTGAGAAAAACAGAAGATAACTCAGCAGGTTTGCCACAAACTCTACTAGTGTCTTCTTTATTTACTGCCTTTCCCTGTGGTAGTATTTCTAACATGTATTTCTCTCTTTAGTGAAGAGAATCAGAATCTGCAACATCTGCACCATGAAGATGCTGACTGTGTTTTTCTTCCTTTGTGCCATGATGGCTCTGACCCCATCTGTTGGTGAGTAGATAATGCATAATACACTTAAGTAAGTGATTAGAGACAAAATCCACAGTCCTCCTTCTGTGCAAAAATGTATTTTAAAGTTTATCTGAAGTTAATATGAAGCTTCTGCGTCCAAATGAGTCAAAACAAGTAGATATATTTCAACGTTACAGTCTTTTTAGTACCAAAGTCCCTCTTTTTGGGAAACACAAAGAGGAGAATTTGATGCTAAAAAAAAGTAGATGTGGCAGATATCCACAGAGGCCTCATAAGATTCAGATAAACTTTCAAATACATTTTTGCACAAAACAAGCCCCATCACTTCCATTACAATGTGAGTAATGATTAGAAGGAACGCTTAGCTTAGCACAAAGACTGGAAACAGGAGGGAAACAGTAGACTGATTCTGTCCACACACAGGTCAACAAAATCCACCACAGCACCTCTTAAGTTCATTAATTAACATGTTATCTCATTTGTTTAATCTGTACCAAAACTGAAGTGCAGCATGCAAATAAATGCAGTCCTTAAACTGTCCATTAAGTAAAGGATCATGTTACCTCTTCCACTGCTGCTCACTGCTGTGTTACACTGTCCATGCAGCTCATCCAGAGGCAAAGGATGAACCTAGGATGGACTAAGCAAATGATTGTAGAACATGAGTGTACAGTATATTTATTCAGATGTGTATTGATTCCTGATTAAATACAAATACAATGTTATTAATCTTACTGCTTTGTTAAATTATCTACCATATCCTACAGACATGTTTTCACCTATCTCATCCACACCTATGACAACAGAAACACTTATGCCAACAACAGCAACAGCAGGTCAGTGAATATATATATATATATATATATATATATATATATATATATATATATATTCTACAAAAACAAAGAAAAATCTACATATTCTTGGAAACTCAATGTCTCAATGTGACCCTTTTTCCTGTATTTATCTTCAGGGTGGGGTTTTTCTTGTCCTGATGGTTGGACTATGTCCGACACTCACTGTCTCCTCTACGTTCCAACAAACATGACCTGGGCTGAAGCTGAGGTAATCACAATTAATACCTTAACCAGAGCATTGTAAAACTTGTATCTGAAAAATAACTAGTGACAAAAGCCGTTGGATAAGTGTCAAGTGAAAAGGCCAATATTTCCTGGTGAAATGTGGTGAGGTAGCACAAAATGGAAATACTCAAGTAAAGTACCTTAAAATTATACTGAAGTACAGCACAGCACTTAATTAAAAGCATATAATTACATTCCACCAGTGTTTGACTGTATTTACTTGCACACTGTAGAAAAACTGCGAACACCATTCAACAGCAACCCTCGCATCCGTGTATGACTCTTCTGTCTCCCACAACATTCATGCCGTGCTGAAGAGTGCCGGTCATGAGCATGGAAAAGTATGGGTTGGAGGCTCTAATACAGCAAAGGTATGTAATTCATTATTAGATCAGGTCTGGCCATTTTTAAAGGCAATATTCTATAAATTAATCTTAATCGAGTCATTATTTTCTATTTTGTCTCATAGGATCCGTCTTGGTCCTGGAATGATTATATGGGTATCAATCAGTTTCATGTCTTCTGTTCTGAAAAGCATGAGCACCACTGTCTACAGCTTACCTTTGAAGGTAACCAACTCAATCTTGAGAGCATAATGTGGCATAAATTTTTTTTTTTTAAAGTGATAAATAGTAAATATTTGTTGTTAATCAATTAACAGTTGGCCATGCACAGTATTATATTATCTTATATGGTTTTGGCATTACATTATCTCTTGCAGTAGAGCTGCTAGCTCAGGCACCACACAGAAACTTTTGCATTTAAAATCTTACTTAAGTAAAAGTAAAAACTGTATTATTGGTTACATTTACCAGAAGTATTAAAAGTTAAAGTACTCTGGCTGCTATTTTGATAGGTCAAAAGATACATTTTAGGGGTTCTGAGGTGATAATCCAGGTGCAAAGTTCTGATATAGTGTTTTTTTGTGAAACATTTGGAGAATTTTGGGTTTTAAATAATTATTTAAATGAAACCATGTGACAAGTTCAAAGTGGAACAGAACTGCTAACAACTCATCTGAAATCTCACAAGTACATAAAATGGAAATACCCAAATACCTTAAAATTGTAATAAAGTGTAGTACTTTAGTATTTTTGTTACATTCCAACACTGTGTGGCATTTACTGACTCCTGTGTTTTTGGTTCTTACAGAAAAGGAAGGATCATGCCTGGATGACATGGACTGCGAGGCTAAGCTTCCGTCTATCTGTGCCATAATTCTCATGTGATTCCTGCCCTGAAACAGAAACTTAATGTATCTGTAAAAACATGACTGGATGAGTATTTGTATCATCAGTCTCATATATAACCTGAAGCCATTTCTATTTCTCCTCTATCGCTGTAATGCTAATTTAAGGAACGAAGCAACAAGTGACATAAACAGGAGTTGGATTGTCTCTTCAGCCCTGTGGCTTTTATAAGAGAAGACTGTATGTGCTATGAAATGATTGCCTGCTCTAATTACTTTCTGTATGCAAAAATAAAATGCTCAGACATTGAAAAAAGCTGGTTTATGAGTCTGTATGAGCTGCAACACTGAACAATATTGTACACTATAAAAATTTGGGGTGTAATTAATGGAATTTATTGAATAGAATTTATATTATTTAATATTAAAGTATTTTGTAGGATGTGTTATTCACCCTTAAGGTCAAGCTGTAAATAAATAACGTGTAAGTTATCATCTTAAATTGATCATGTTGTATTTGGTATTTTAATAAAAGCATCAGAAGAATGGAGTGAACTGTAATTTAGAGCAGGGCATTGATGAAAATGATGAATGTTCATGTTCTGTGAAATTACTCGATATGATATATTATCTGTCCTTGTACCAGAGCAGCTGTAAACTGGGAAACAATCCACAATGTTTAATTAATTGAGCCAACAGGAAGTACACACTTTTGTTTTTGCTCCCATTTTTCATGAGTTGAAAGAAAAGATCTAAGACCTTTTCTATGCGCACAAAAACATATTTCTCTCAAATTTTGTTCACAAATTTGTTTGAATCTGTGAGCACATTCAACATAATCCATCCACCTGACAGTTGTGGTGTATCCAGATGCTGATTAAACAGCATGATTATTGCACAGATGTGTGTTGGATTGGTCATAATAAAAGGCCATCCAACACAATGCCACAGATGTTGCAAGTTTTGAGGGAGCGTGCACTTGGCTTGCTGACTGCAGAAATGTCCACCAGAGCTGTTGCCTGTGAATTTCACTACTATAATCAGTGTCCAATGTTGTTTCTGAGAATCTGACAGTACATCCAACTGGCCTCACAATGGCAGACCACATATAACTACCCCAGCCCAGGACCTCCACATCCAGCTTCTTCACCTGCAAGATCATCTGAGACAGCCACCTTCACAATTGATGCGACAGCTGGATTACATAACCACAGATTTTCTGCACAAACTGTCAGAAACCATCTCAGGAAAGCTAATCTGCATGCTGGTCATTGTCACCAGGGTCAATCTTGACCTGACTGTAGTTTATCATCATAACCGACTTGAGTGGGCAAATGCTCACTTTCGATGGCATTTTGGAGAATTGTTCTTTTCATGGATGAATGCTGGTTTTCACGGGACTGGACAGTATGTATGGTGTTTGGGGGTGAACGGTTTGCTGATGTCAGCATTTTGAACAGAGTGCCCCATGGAGGCAGTGGAGTTATTGTATGGGCAGACTTAAGCTACAGACAACAAACACAGGTGCATTTTACTGATGGTTATTTGAATGCAAAGAGATACTGTGATAAAATCCTGAGGCCTGTTTGGGATGCTCTGGATCAGTGTGTACAACAGTGTGTTCCAATTTCTGCCAATATGCAGCAACTTTGCACAGCCTGAAGATTAGTGGACCAACATTCCACAAACCGCAATCAGAACCTGATCAACTCTGTATGCAGGACATGTGTTGCAAGCTGTGAGATAAATGATGGTCACAACAGACACCGACATGTTTTCTGCCCTCCCACCCAAAAAACGCGAATCTATATTCTTAGTCATGAGAAATCCATAGTTTAGTGCCTCATAAATGTTTTTTTTCAATATAAAACTAAAAATAATCATGCTGTTTAATAAGTATCTTGATACACCACACCTGTCAGATGAATGTATTATCTTGGCAAGGGAGAAGTGCTCACTAATACAAATTCAAACAAATTTGTGAACAAAATTTGAGAGAAATAAGCCTTTTGTGTGCATCGAAAAAGTATTAGATTTTATTTCAACTTATGAAAAATGGGAGCAAACACAATAGTGTTGCATTTATATTTTTGTTCAGTATAGTTGTGTGTCATTTTATTGGACTGACCTTTTAGCCTCTTCTGTGGAGCCAATCAGAGGCTAACATCTTGCAGGTGCAGGTGTGTGCACAGGGTGTTCCTGAAGAAGATGTTTATTTAAATCCGCTCCAGGTACAAATCATATTTACCCTGGTTGATGTATTTATATTAAAAAATCCCCTACTTCCTTCTATGGAAATATTTATTTAAACTGGCACAGATCCAAAACAATCAAATAACAAGTATACCAACACACCATGTACTGGCAGGGCCATGTCCAAGGACCAATACTAAATACATTTCAATAATAAAAAAGAACTTAATTCATACGTATTTTCTATTTTAGCCATCACTGCTTCTTTGACCTCTTTTAGGGTGAGCTCAGAGGTGGTAACAGGTAACAGGATGAATTACCCATAGTTTAAGATTAAATAATAATGACAAGCAAAAAATAATAAAACATAGTAGTAATTTAATAGTAATTTAATAGTAGTAAAAACTGATAAGGCATATTGGAAATAAACAGTGTGGTATAAATTGAATATTTAAAGACATAAAATAAAAGATGAAAGTAGTTTGACTTTCACAAAAATTAGTTTATTTTTTATTTTTCATTTAATTTCATAATCATTAATTAAATCATGATCTCAATACAAAATGAAATACAAACCCTGTATGATTACCCTTAAATCTTCAAATAATCTCAAACATTTGAGTGACAAAATCTAAAAAGCTGAAAAAAAACCTCAAACACTAAGTGGCACTATGTAGCCATGATAAATGTATTTTGCCCTTGACAAATGAATTTTGTTATCTTCTCAAATAAGATTTAAAAAAAATGTACGTAAACTGTAGCAGGCACATGACAATACTGATTAAACAATTTAGCATACGATTGAAATCCAAGATGAAATAAGACAAGTTAATGCAGAAACTACATATAAGCAGCTAAATAAGAGGTGGGAGTGCAGAGTTTTTCCTTTGAGATGATGTCATGTATTTGTATATTTCTTATAAAAAATGCCCAATCTCACTTTTAACAAATATGTTTAATGAGATGCTGAATTAACAAAAAAGGAAACTTTTCCCTCAGTCAAAAAAGCCTGAAAAAGGTAATGTTTTGGAAAGGAAAAGTTCTATGATGGTGAAAGATGAAGGTGGCCCAATCTGTCTATCTGCCTGAGATTTGTAGTATTTATATTTATGCCTCCATTAATTTTATAAAAACATACTATGTCATATATGAGAGCGTTTTACCATAATTGCTCAACTGGGATGGAAAATATGAATAGTTAAGCACAAAATACCTGCTAGTGGTTATTCTGGTATTGGTATAACACTTAATCGTAGGCAAGCACATTCTGGTAATGGTGAAAAATGGATGCTGATATAAGAGAAGGACGCAGGGTGGAGGAATTTGTAGGTGAAGGAGGAGGGTTAAATATAGTTGGAGGGTTAGAGGTTAATGTATTTTTTGCAAGGTAAATGGTGGCTGGTGCCGAAGTAAGTTGAGGAATGGTGATATTTGGAGTTACAGTAAAGCCAGTTGGAGAGGTTGTGGCTCTCTTGCAGTGATTGGAAAGAGTTTGCTAGAAGTGATTTCCGTAGTTTGTCAGGTAATAGTTACAGAATGATGAGTAGTGACTGCGAGGGAGGCAGATGTACTGGCAGTTTGAGATGTAGTAGTGACTGCTGAACCACCACCACCTCCTACTACACCACTACCTCAGAGCCCACCAATACCTCCTGCTGGACCACTACCTCTCAGCGTACCACCACCTCCCATTGCACCACCACCACCACCTACTCCTATATCACTGCCTCCTCCTGCACCATCACTTCCTCCTCGTGCATCGCCACCACCACCTACACCCAACCATACCTCCTCCTGCACCACCACCTCCCAGGAAACCAGCCTCTCCCAATGTACCACTACCTCCTCCTGCACCACTACCTTCTCCTGCACCACTACCTTCTTCTGCACCACTACCTTCTCCTGAACCACTACCTTCTTCTGCACCACTACCTTCCCCTGCACCACTACCTTCTCCTGAACCACTACCTTCTGCTGTTAATGGACTAGTTGTTCTTGTGTTTGTAGTTGTGGGCACAGTCGTGCTCAGAGTGGTAGTAACAGTTGAGGGAGTACTTGTTGTAACAATATGGAGAGTTACAGGTGTTAGAAGGCCAGATGTGGTACTTTGAGGGGCAGGTGTGGCACTAGACGTGGCAGATGTGGTGCTTGGTGGGGCAGATGTAGAAGTGCCAAGTGTGGAAGTGCCAGATGTGGTAGTAAAAGATCCAGATGTGGTACTGAGAGGGACAGATGTGGTTCTCTGTGGGTCAGATGTAGAAGTGCCAGATGTGGTTGTATAGGGGCCAGATGTGGTGCTTAGTGGGGCAGGTGTGACACTAGGAGTTGCAGATGTGGTGCTTGGTGGGGTAGATGTAGAAGTATCAGATGGGGTAGTAAAACCACCACCTCCTCCTGAACCACCAAGTCCTCCTAAAGCACCAACTCCTAAAGCACCACCTCCTCCTAAAGCACCAGCACCACCTCCTCCTAAAGCACCAGCACCACCTCCTCCTAAAGCACCACCTCCTCCTAAAGCACCAGCACCACCTCCTCCTAAAGCACCACCTCCTCCTAAAGCACCAGCACCACCTCCTCCTAAAGCACCAAGTCCTCCTAAAGCAGCACCAAGCCCTCCTAAAGCACCAAGTCTTCTTAAACCCGAAAGTGCTGAATCATAAAGTCTTCTAAAAAAATTAACAAGTCGTCCAAAACCACCACCTCCTCCATTTTCTCCTATGGGTTCTCCCTGATTTCGTCTCTGCTCAGTGTCGTTGTCATTATCTGAATCATCCTCTTTCTTCTTTGTAGTTGTGGTTGTAGTGGTTGTTGTAGTGGAAGTAGTTGTTGTCGCAATAGTAGTTTTGGTGGCTGTTGTAGGTACTGTAGTTGTTGGAGGAATGGTAGTAGTCTGGGTTTGAATAGTTGTGGGAAAAGTTGTGGTTGGATGAGTAGTAGTGGTAGATGGTGGGGAAGATGTGGTACTTTGTGGGGCAGATGTAGAAGTGCCAGATGTGGAAGTGGGAGTGTCAGATGTTGAAATTGGGGAGGTAGCGGTGGTTGTGGGAGGGGCAGAAGTAGTTGAAATGTATGGTGGGCAGTTGCATTTAGATTTTCTATTATTAAGCTTTGGGTAAAACTCAGCAACAGTTGTGTCAAGGGGGCACTGTGTAGGAAACACGGAGGTCAATGTGTTCAGTATTTCATTGAGTTCTGCCAGGGTCTTAGTCTGCAGATATTTGCCTCTGGGTTCATCTGGAACGTTGTCGCCCCAGTGTGCACTCGCTAGCCACCTGTTCTCACTGCTACTGTAGCAGCAGAAAGCTGACCAGAGCATGGAGGGAATATTTACCTTGTTCTTGAGCTTTCTATCTGTGCTGGGTTGTGCTCCTACTACCACAAAGCCTTCAATACCACCATTGTTGTTGAAGCAGTAATTGTCCATAACACATTTGATGCAGATCTCCATTTTCTTCCAGCTTCCTTGGTTGAATGTGGGTTTTTGTGGAACAACGTTGGTCAGGGTGAAGGTAGAATTTTTATCAGCTTCAGAAAATCCATAAGAGCTTGGAAATAAATGGCCCCTGTCGAAGCCCCTGTCGAAGCCTTGGTTCTTATAATCATTGTCTACAGCCTGATTGTTGATCTCGTATTTATTATCCTCCCTCATGTTCTTGTCGTAATGTTCAAGCTGTAAGAGATGGAAGGAAAGTTACTGATGCAGGCAGGGTAACAGTGAAGTAGATCAAATGTTCAATAACTTATTGGTTACATAAAGTAAAAATAATTTAATCTCTCAGCAATCTCATGCAATGTAACTTTGAAAGAGGGTAAGATTAACTTGTTTCAGTAGATTCTGCTCATTTTCATTTTACAAAGTAAATATGGATTGACAACAGTTAGAAAACTGTGGAAGAATCAGTTTTCAGCCAAATCTGGTCAGTGCAGGCGTAAAGGAACCTGCATTATGGGAAAATAGTGTTCAATATACAACATAAAGCATTCATACAACAGTCATTAAATGATAGACATGATCACTGAAAAAGTAAGAGGTTATTATGATTATTGTTAACAGCAATTAAGGTTGCAGTGTTTTGATGACAGAGTCAACTTGTTAAATAGGACGTATATTTCCAGCTCTATATTTATATTCTGGGGCTTTACTGGAATATCTTTGCATGATTTACAGTTCAATCACCTTATCTTCTTATCTTATTTATCTGATACTGGCTCTTTATGCAGCCTCTCAGTTCAGCCTCAGCTTTATTATTTCAGCTTTAAATTATGTATTTCAACTAGCTGATGACTATTTTGCAAAATATGAGCAGTTAACACAAGTAAGTAGTTGAGTAGTTAACTAGCTAAGCTAACTAGTATGATGGGAACGCTTGAGAATGTAGAAATTATCTGCACCCAAAATTACAGTATTGAGGTTATGAAATAATAGGTATTTAAAAAAAATAATCATCAAGAAACACACCTGTGGCTCTATCATCCAGGGGACTTTGAGTCTTTTACTTCCATCACCCCCTCTGTACTTGCCAGCAGAAAACACTGGGATCTTGTTCTCGGTGTCGTAGAGCGTCACAAACCTTCTTGTGTCCTTATAAGTCTGGCAAATTGGTTTGTATCGGTTCTGGTTCAGGATGTTCCCACCCTCCAAGATTCCTGGCATCTGTGGTGGAGTTTCCTCGAGGAGAAACTCTGCACAATCTGACATCGATGTCACCACTTCAGTCACTGTGGGAACGATGGACAGAAGGAGGAGGGCAGTAATGGACAGGAAACACCACGTCTTCAGTGACGTCATCATCAAGCACTGTGTCATCCCGTCAGAGGAGAGAATAAAAAAAATCATCAAACATTATAATTACAGTAAGTTAGGCTGCAGTTATATCTGCAAAAGATAACTGTTACATGTCAAGTCAAAATAAATGATTCACTGGATTAAATCAGTGAATACACTGAGCATATTTTTATATTTCATATGTTTCATAGTAACATCTTTATTTATGTCTTGTAGCAAATGAAGCTGATTGAGTTCAGGATTCATCCATAAGGGCTGCTTTATTACAAACATTTAACCATATAAAACTGAATCAGTGTAACAGCTGACCTGTGTAGATATGTAACAGAAGACAGAGCATTAATTACCGTCAGATCCTGATCGATCCGGTCTTAATGAAATCACAGCTGCTGTGCGTAAAAGCGCACAACCTCTTTCTCAGTTTGGAGACGCACTTATCGTTTCAGCTGCTGTCGGATGCTGCAGCCAGCTGTGGGCAAAAAACATTTCAGTGAAATCCTGGATACATTCATTGACACTTGAACAAAATTATTACAAGATTCAGACATCAATCTGACAGGTTTTAGACCTGCCTGAGTCACATTCATTTATGTGAACTTTATTACTTTATAACATAAATGTCCATCAAAATAGGAAAATTATGTTAAAATGCGAAATATTAACAAAGAAAAAGAAACAAAATAAATGAAGATTATTTGTGATTGTGGAGAGCTCTGTATGCGCTCCTCTGCTAATTAAAGACACTGAGTTTGAGGCTGTTGTTCTCTTTACAGTTTTCATTATGAAACACTGGAAACAGCTCCACTCACTAGAACAGACGCAAAACCAGGGCAAATTACGCTCAGCTGCAAAATGTTATGGGCTTGTTGTTGCGAAAAATCTTTTGTGAATAGGACCTTAAAACGTGGCAGACTGCAGGTGCAAATGCTGCACAGATTAATTGGTGCTGTTCATTCTTTGCAGTAACTTTGCTTTCATAACTGATAAAGCTCTCTGTTTGCTTAATATGTTACTGTTGTTGATACATCAGTTGAATTTACATTTTCTGTTTCTGTTCAGTGTAATTATAGAATAGTTTCATGTAGGTGGAATAGTGTTAAATTGCATAATGAGTGGGATATTGAAGCATCTTATTCCTACTTTATTATGTTGTAGAAACCACTTCAGTTCACACTCTAATACAGAGTGACTGGCATCACATGTGTGTGGTAGTTAATAAAGCACCAGTTGAAGATATCTTCTTCTTCTCCAGTTCTTACTGGACTATCTGTGGTGATTGTAAAATCATTTAGATAGAACTAGGTATTTCTCATAAGTAAGACGTCTTAAAGCTTGGGCTCACATAACCAACTTCTACTCCATCACACATTCCTTCAATCAAAAAATACAAAAACAAGTTGGGATAAAATCACTGCAAAACAATACATTTTATGCTGTATTTCAGTATGAATGGTGACCTTGAAGTGTTCTATAAAAATATCTCAGTGATTGTCCTTAAAGCCTGTACCATTTTTATTGTAGTTTGGGTTCCTGGTAGCTTTATACTTTGTTAAGAATTTATAGCTGAGTTTGTGCTGGAAAAATTGCTGAACAAATATAAAAATAGACTCGAAAGACTTCCTCTGCAATTTGAAATAGAGCTGCAACGATTAGTCGATCAGTTGACAACTATTACTGTACAGTTTATTTCTGTATCGAGAGAATTTTAAGTTAATAGGACTTTTTAAAAAGTGCAAAACATAACAGCTGTGCTGTTTTTCTAATATCTGCACATTTATTAACTACAATTACAAATACAAACATGAATCAAATGAAGCATAAAGGGGAAAAATTCCAAGAAAAGCTTACCATATCTTCAGGTTCATACAAGAGTGGAAACAAGACTTCTTCTGCAAATCTCAACTGAACCTAAGAAGGAAGTCTGAATCAAACAGAATATATAATGCACTGTGTAAAAGTGGGTGTGCTCTTACCATCAGTGATATCGCGTTTACTCTAAATTAACCTTTATACAGAAGAAGCTGACAGAAGCATTCTGCTTTGCTTTCACACAGTTTCTCACATTGATGACAGCCTTTAAATGAACGCTCTTAATGACACTCAGAGCTGCTTTTCATAGCATAACTAAATAATAAAAACACAACAAGTACAACAGTTGAAATAAGGTCTTGGTTAAATTGTCGTCACAGACGCCTCGTAGCACTGGATAGAAAATTAAACAGTTGAAGATTTTATAAGAGGTGAATTTTAAAGGACTTGAAGAGTAAACAGAGATGTGGTGATGGAGAGCAGGGCCACATGGTGGGGTTTTTGGAAATACATAGTCTACAAATTCTTCCTTAATGTTTTTTCTGCATTTTGCCACATTAACTTAACAGATTTTCATCTGATTTCATTTTCCAAAGCCTTACTGTTCAGTTTTCAAATGATAACCACCAAACCTCAACTGTTACCTCAGGCAATGCCATAAAACACTCATTGAATGGCACATTGAGCTCCACTTGCCTTTTTGTCTGGAGGACCAGGAGGACTTTGTCTGGGCTGAAGGTACCATTGTGGCAATTGATTTTAGTGCAAATTTGCAAATGTGAAGTTTTTGGACTCCAGTTCTTTGGGGTCTCTGATCTTTTTTGGGGCTTCAATTTAAAATCTTGCCGAGGGCACCGACATAGTCAGAGCCAGCCGTGATGGAGAGAGTCAGTAAGGTAGGACTGGACCCAGTTATCAGTGATGAGAAGAAATTTGAATTGAATTTGTTGCAGTACAGGAAGCCAGTCGAGGTTATTTAAGACAAGGATGAAGAATGAGCAAGCTACAAACTTTAAAAAGGATGGGTTCACAATATGTCTTAAAACAACAGTCAGGAGCCCAAATGAACACTGAAACTTGTTTTCCTGTTGTAATCATCCCTCCTGTACTGACCATTAGAAGATCCTTACAGTGGAAGTGATGGGGAACAAAATCCACAGTCCTCCTCCTGTACAAAAAACAATTATCTGAAGCTAATAAGAAGCTTCAGCATCCAAATGAGTCAAATCACGTAGATATCGTTCAACACTACAGTCTTTTTCATGCTAAAGTTCCTTCTTTTTATGGTATGGATTTCGAAAAAGCAGCTTTCACAGAAATCTCTTGTTCTTCTTTTTTCACGGTTTCCAGTTATCAAGGTCTTCAAGGGCCTTTACAGTCCTTCTGAGAATAACTAAACCACAAATGGAAGATTATGCTGAGGTTGCATTGAGTCTTAGGAAAAATGAACTGGTTTCACCATTATAGAGAAGTTAAGTTTCAGAGTTCATTTTTTTCTACTGTTTTTAAGTCAAGTAAAATATGCTGTGCCAAAAGACAGGTCTTAGACGGAGAACTGATTGGAGGCGGTTGTGCAAGGTTCTTCCACAACACCAGAACTGCAACTGATTTACTTGTTAAAAACTGTATGGCAAGAAGTTTCAGGACAAAACAACATCTTTTATGAACAATTAAACTGTCCTGTCCAATATTGTTAGCAATATCAATAATGTTTGTGAGTTCAAAAAGTTTTAAGTTTTTGAACAGGAGAAATGGAGGCACAGTGAGACCCCCAGTCCTACCAATACAAAGCCCTTCAGTGCCATGAACAAAGATCAGAGTCCCCTCTGTCAGCTGCTGCTGAAGCTCTGCCCACACACCCCAAAAACAATCTGGCCCAATCAAATCATCTCAAAACAAAAAGAAAATTACATAAAATATTGGAACAATACCACCAAATCACAAAGTAAATTAGAATAGTATTTGACCCTAAATAGAGAGTACATGGTGGCAAAATACCTGACCATCGTGACCTCAGAAAACTGAGGAAAACACTGACAATGTCAGATTGAGTGGACACACCCTTGCCATAGAAACAGACAATCAGAGGCAGAACAGGCTCCCCAGGAAGGCCAGGCTGTATTCATTTAGTCATAAAGGAGAAGTTGAGACAGAATCTCACTTTCTATTATACTGTGACAAATATAGATTTGAGGAAGGTTAAATCATATATCCTCAATTTATCCACCTTCCTGATTTTCAGAAACTGTCTATCTATGTGGGGAGAAAAGTCACTGTGCAGTAAAAGCTGCAAAATATTATATCTTGTCATAATCTGAGAGAAACAAGTGTGGTGGAAAATTAGGATTATAATAATAAAAATGAAAGTCAAACATTTGTATTTACAATAAGCATTTCTAAAAAGCAAACACTGAAAAAATGATTTAATAGAAATCTAGGTAACACTAAAAGAGTGACTCAGCTAAAAACTGAAGGCTGCTAGAGTGTGGAATGTGGGAAAGCTGAAGAGTCCAAGACTGACTAATAAGAAGCTGCAAGTAATATGACACCAAAGTTGTCTGTGTTTGGATCACTTTTGGGTTAATATCAAAAATATGATCATCACAGAAGGTGTGGTGTAATATGAGACACCACATTAGGGGGTATAAAATGCATTGTTTGTGAGAATCTGCAGGTTTTGTTCCTCGGTCAAAGCCTCGGTTTACTCTGTATTTGCACTTTGATACACAGTAAATCTATTCACATTTAAACTCTTTTAGCTTCAGTGTATTCTTTCGAGTCTTTTTCTTAATAAATAATGAAATAAGTCTTTGAGTTATGGGAGAGTTGAAGTTCAAGGCCCAGCTGAAGATTTACCACGACACAAGCTCTGTAGTAAATGTGTCTGTGATTACATCTGTAAAAATGCATCTTATTATATTGTATTTAATATTATTGTTTAGATTTAAATATTATTGTATAATTATTAATTATCTCTCAGTGTTTATAATTTTCTGCACTGCTTTGGCAATATAGGTTTCTGATCTGTTATGCCAATAAAGCTAATTTGTATTTGAAATTCAGATGTGTGTCCTCACAAAATAGCTGATGCTAAAGGCCTGGCGACCTAGAGAATACTCACTGTGGTTGTCAAGTTGTTTTTTTTTTAATTGAATTGTTTGTGAATAGTGGTCTCTTGCTGTGTTAAAACAGTTTTATAAGCTGTATTTTTTTTTAAAATCAAGTCATCAAAATCATTCCATTCAAAAAGTAGACTGCAGTAAAGCTGAAAAACCATTTATGCACTAGTTAGAGTCCAATGTTACTGAATTTACAACGAAAAGCTGAAATCCTCATATTTTTAAGAAGCTAAGGGAACGTTTGACAGTTCTGACTGATAAATGACTCAGATAATTCATCAGTTGTAAAAAAAAAATAGTTATTGATTAATTTACATATTGACTACTCGATTGATGAAAAAGAACAAAATGCATTCAACACATTTCTTAGGCCTCAAGTTAAAATGTAATATATGGAGAAAAAAAACCTCCACCACTCCATGAATAATAACGAGTAACATAGTCAATATCTGGCTCTTTTAGTCTAAACCAGAGCCTGCAAACACACAAACAAACAAAGTGTACAGGAAGTTGTAAATGTAAGCAAAGCTTCATGGTTTGACGTTGACAGTGCAGGTCCCCTTTATGTCTCTGAAAAGGTGGCAGTCGAAGTGGGCCACCACAGTCTTCAGTCCGACCTTGAACGGAATCGTTCTGATCTGAAGCTTCAGTGTTGCATTTGGGGGCAACTCTCTGGTGTTGCTGATAACACAGATAAACAATCATATCAAATTATGGTCTTATACATCTAATTTTGAAAGCTATACTTTGTATAGTAGTGCCCATTTTAAAGATCTGGTATTATGGCCTTTTTTGACTCATTTATTGACATTCTAGGTTTATCTTAAACATATCAGTGAAATTTTATTAACCAAAAGTTGATTAGATTTCTCTAAATCCATCTCTCCTTACAGATTCCCCCATGTCCTCTCTCGGGCTGTTTCCAAAGCTACTTATATAAAATCTGCATTATTAATGACAACCTACTATGATTGGGTGGAGGTGTGGCCCCCACCTTTACTCTCAGTTGTTCCCTCATTCTCTATCTGTACCTGGAGTTGGAGACAGGAAACAGTTTATAGTGGTCTATGAAACAGAGTCTAATCCTGAATGAAGGGAAGAACCAGCTGTTGCACAGTTGAGACCTCAACAGGATGTTTCAGAACGGTAATATTGTGTCTAAGTTTCCTCACAAAATAAAAGTCATTTTTTAAAAATGCAGCTGGAGGTTGCTAGCTTAGTTTTAGTACATTTCCAGTGTCCTGTTTTGGTCGTCATCCAGCTGAAATGCAAACGCTGACTGATTGATAAAGCAAAAATGAACTAACTTCCCCAGATGTTAAAATGTTTCTTTAAAAAACTGATTAATCTGAGTGGGAGATGAGCTGCTGCCAAAGGACGCAAGAACTTCACAGCCAAGAATTGAGAAAGAGAAATCATTTCATCAATCAATCATTTTAATATAAATAAATTGTACGACACCTTTAAGAGCATCTAGAGAGTACCACATACTGTAGATACAAACCTGGTAACTGCATACTAACCTTACTATGCAGTTTGATTTGAACAGGCCACGTCCGATGACGTCCAGAGAGCAGTTTCTCAGCATCTCATTGAGTGGGTTTATAAATTCCAATTCCATAATCATTGTATGGTTCAGATGGGCCTGACCCAAAACCTATGACACACACAGATAGCACAGCGTTTACATAGATCAGATAGCCTGGCCTTGATAAACACACACATCTGTACATAGCTACAGTATTTTAAATTGTTTACTGCCCAGTTGAAAGGTATGAAAGGTGCTAAACTGGTCACATTTAGGATTTCTTTAGCCATACTAAAGGAATGTTGGTCTGTTGACTGGTCCATAGTAAAATATCTCAACAACAATTGGATGGATTGCCATGAAATTTTTTCACAGACATTCATGTTCCCCAAAGGATGAATCCTACTGACTTTGGCGATCCTCTGAATTTTGAGAGAAGAAAAAACAAAGTTCTGATACACACATCTGTTTTCAGTTTTGACTTTTTCTCTAATCTTTGATTTTTGCTGAAATATTGAATCATTTGAACATTTATTGAAATTAAAGCATGTGAGAAGTTTAGAGGGAAAAATACAGTACAGTACTTGTAAATGCGCTTAAGTACTCTTAAATGTTCTTAGTTCATTTCTACCACCGCTGTAGCAGTACATCAAAATTGACTGACAGGACAGGTTACAGTGTCTGGCTGTCCTGTTATCAACTGAAGTTATCAACTTGACTGTACTGTCACTTCCTTGGATGCTCAATCAAACACTTTCCTGCAGTTTTACATAATCAACAGAGGAATTAGCTGTCTTTTAATAATCTACAGACCTTCATAGAGATGAGAGGGTCCTGCGGGACGAGGCTGATCTCAGTCCTATAGATGTCATCCTGCTGATTTTTGTCAATGGCCACCGCTGAGACCTCTATACTGTCGCAACTGAGCATGTTTTTACTGTAGACCGAGAACGGGATCTGGATAGGTAGGGTCACATCTGGAGGGGCAGGGAAGTGAAAGATCACCATGCATTCAGGGTGTTGACATGTGTTATTAATTTTTGTGGGCCTGTTTTCAAACTTTTTTATAGAATCAAAATTCTCTACATCCAAATATTATTTAATGGGCCATAATGGCTTCAGCACACATAACTTCTTCTGACAACAACAATAGCAACAACTGCAGCTGCAGTTTGGGGCTTCAAATACATATAATGTTTCTATAATTAACTTACATTTACATCAAATTCCACTATTTAGCCAAAGTAGAGAATAATGTAGACCTTGTCCAGGCAGCAGCATCTTCTCATGCTCTATGTTCTGGATGTTGCATGCTGCAATGCCGTTGTATCGCATGGTCTTGGCATTGATATGGATCAGCATTGTCCTGGTGATGTGATCTTTACTGTGCAACCTCAGCTTCAGCTTGATGTCCTGACCTTTCATCGCCTTGGTCTCCTGGTGTTAAATATGAAAGGGCAAAAATGTTATCCACCACTTTAGCTTAAATTTAAATATCTCAGCTATTATTGGATGGATTGCCAAGACATTTTTTACCATTAATCATGAGTTGCAGATAATGTATCCTTCTAACTAACTTGTAGCATTATTAAGTAAAAATGTCACTTTTTCAAATATCTACTTGCAAAACTAATGAAGCTCTGTCAATATTAAGTGCACATTAGCAAATGATATCATGCTAACATCCTAAACATGGTTCACACAGTAAACATTATACTTGGTAAATGTCAGCATCTGTGACCATGTTAGCATGCTAACATTAACATTTAGTCCAAAGCACAGCTACGTATGGTTATGGTTATGGTTATGTACGGTTTAAATCTTTTACTTAACATTAGGGGCTATTAGTTCAACAATTTCAATAAAACAGAGAAATTTGACTCTATGCTGCAGAAAAGGTACTCACTTGAAAAGCCTGTTAGGACATGAATTATAAATCTAAAAGGAATACCTCCAAGCTGAAGAGGTTTATTATAGCACACTGAACAAGTGCATGTACACGCAATATTTTAAAGTTGTACATTGCCTCTCAGCATCTCGAGTTTTACCTCTTCGATCTTCATCTCCACCTTCAGCGGCTCCACTGGTCTCTGACCCTCTTGATTATTTTCTGAGTTCAAGCTGCCTGCATACTTGAAGACTTGCCTCTCCTTTGCACTGCCTGTTAAAATAACCACCATTCAATTAAATTAGGGCTAATAAATATGTGATTAAAGCTTGTGGCCCAGATCTGGCAAACAGGAGCAGACCACCCAAGTGTGGGTCATATGAATGTGTTGAGTGTGGGCCGAATATGGGCCACAGCAATTTTGCTATCTGGGAACAGACTTTTTCACTGTTTCACCACAAATAAAGTAAAACGTGTGCACAAACTATTATATCGAAAGCACAAATTTGTATTCCTTGCAAATATGCATAGTAGCACACTGTCTTGACCTTCTCTGTGTTTGTAACTGTTTGTGATATCATTCCTCATGCTGGAGCCCACAGCTTTGGTAGAGATGTTTCGACCTACTGTTGTGGTGTCAGACTGAATTTTCCTCCTGGAACCATCAGCGCTGACCTGAGAAAAGGAGCATTGAATCAGAACAGAAATCTGGGGTTGTTTTGTGAAAGATAAGGGTAAAACTGCAAACCAGTTAGGTCAACAAATGTTGGTCTCAAAATTGGTCTCTTTTTCAGGATTTGTCTCAAAATCTGATTGGTAAATGATCTCCATTTTCAACAGAATATAATGATAACAATGAAGATGGTAGCAAAAAGGAACTGTGACATGAATTGAGAATTGGGTAGTCTGCTTTTTGATAGGTGTAATATGTGGCATTTCAGCAGAATATAGGAGGGAAATTTTCAGGAACCCTGTTGAGATATTGAATATTGGTGCTGACCATCCACTCGACAATGTCAGCATTGACCTCAGCGAAGACAAATGGCACGTCATACTTTAAGTTAGTGTCCCCCTTGAGGATGGCAATGACTGGAGTTGGACCACAGCAATACTCTCCTGAGAAAAGAAAAACAAAGTATGACTGAAGTTCGCCTTTTTTGTATATTTTGAGAATTTGTCTGTAAACCAAACAGACAACTTAAATTAAAAAAAAACTCTGAATCCAGGATTGACCCCTGTGAAACACTTTTTGTAATTTTGTTAAACTTTGTGCATTTATTTCAAAAGAGAGAAAACTGCTTTTACCTTCACTCTTTTCCTGTGGTGTGGGATCCAAGACCTGCCAGCCATCATAGCTGTTTTCTCTCTGGAGGTCTGGTCGTTTCATCCATCCCTCCACCCACACATGGAAGTTCCTGCATGACAAACAGAAGGTGTGTTTCCCAAACCTCAGGATTCTCAAGGGTCAGACCTAATGGTGTTTCCAGTGGCTAGAGTGGTCTGGTTGATTTCTAGGGTGATTCTAGGTGGTTCCTATGATATGGTCTGTTTTTTTTAATTGCTAGGCTATTACTCTGTGATTGACAGGGTACTTGAGATGGTTGATAGTATATTTAAAATATTTTCCAGGAAACAAAAATGCCAGGATTTTTTTGTTTTTCTATGCTTTATGTCATTACATTACAACATATCTGGAGATGTCACCTTCGACTGTTTCAAATTTTAACAGGCATTTTTCACTATAAACTGACTTTTCATAGGCCAAATGATTAATTAAAAATAATCTGCAGATTAATCCGCAATGAAAATAACCATTAGTTGCAGCCCTAATTACAAAGATCAAAAAGGAGGCATCTTCATTCTTTTTATGCCCTAACCAAAATAAAAAGGAGGAAAATAAATGAAAAGGCCATCTAGTGAATTGACCAGTTTAATACTGGAATACTAAATCACAACAAATTTAGTAGGGGACTTGGCCTGCTTTCAAAAAAGCGTCTTGTTAGAATAGTAAATTTGCCTTTTTGTCTGAATGCTTGTCTTACCAGATACTTTCTTTAGCCTTGTTGTCTTGCCATCCATACAAGTCGTAGAACACATCTATAGTGAGGCTGCTGTTTGTGTCATGCGCTGACTTGAAGTTTGTGACAACTCGACATGGGATACCAAGGAACCGCATCACTGCAATCATAAACGTGTTTCAACATGCAAGTGCAAATACCTACGTAAACAAGTTAATGATTCAGACTGCGAATAATAATCTGATGTATATGAACAAGACAACATGTACTGTACCTGAACACATTATGCCAGCAAACACCCAGCACTGTCCATACTTGACGGGATGGCAATTTTTTTTATACCACTGCTGAAGGATGTCAGTGCTGCCCATCCACTGTGTGGGTCTTACTCCATCACTATAGTCATCATGCCAGCGTCCCTCTAACACACCTCGGTCACCATTACAGTTGATCTGGAGATAAGAGAAGCTCTAAATGTTATGGTCTGCCATTTGGCATAGCATGATTCACAACATTTTCATTGTGCACTATTGATGGGGGCATTGTCATCCTGGAAGAGAACACTCCCATCAGGATAGAAATGTTTCAGAATAGGACAAAAGTGATGACTCAGAACAACTTTATATTGATTTGCAGTGACCCTTCCCTCTAAGGGGACAAGTGGATGTAAACTACGCCAGCAAAATGCCCCCCACAACATAACAGAATCACCAGATCCCCTCACGGTAGGGGTCAAGATTTCAGACCTCTACCAGTTTTTCCTTTAATTTGTCACCCGTCTCTATGTTTGCCTCAAGTTTTGTAACTTTAACCATATTTAAATGGACTTATTATGCTTTGTGTTTATATCCTGTTATGATTTTGGATGCTAAAGATGATCAAAACTTGAGGAAGCTTCCTGAAATTAATCAATCAGAACAAAGTGGACTCATTGGAAGGGGGGCCTTAAAGAGACAGGAGCTAAAACAGCCTGTTTCAGACAGAGGCTGAACTGAGGGGCTTCATAAAGGGCCAGTATAAGATAAATAAGGCACTCTCAACTGTAAATCATGCAAAGGTATTCCAGTAGAGCCCCACAATATAAATACAGAGATTATGTCCCCTTAAGGAAGTGTATAAAAAGTACTCAAATTATTTAGTTATTGTACTAAAAGTATTAATGCCACAATTGAAGAATGCTTCATTACAAGTAAATGCTGCATTTGCAAGGTAACTTGAGTAAACACACATTTCTATTATTTTTGATTAATTAATTAATTAATTAATTAGCCACTGGGAAAAACATATTTCATGTAGCAAGCTGTCTGACTAGTGCCAAAAGGCATTCTGGGAAAATGATTAACAGCTCTCATCTTAAAATAACTGGTCCTACCATGGCGCTGACCACACGGCTCACATAGATTGGGTTACAGCGAGCAGAGACGTCATCAGCTGGGTCTTTCAAATATTTTGGGTTGACATCCAGCATCTTGAGACAAATGTCCACCATTTCCTCCTCAAACTGAGTAGAAAGACACATTTGAACTATTTATTTACTACTGATTGACCAGCATACCATCCAAACTGTTCACAAAAATAATTCATATGCCTGTTTTCTGACTGATATATTTACGGTTAGTCACAAAAACTACTTAGTTAGGAAATATCATGGTCATAGTTAAAAGAAAATAATGTTGACTGTTTGTAGGCACATTATACAGAAAATGAACAGCTGTTTCCTGTGTCCAAATCTTTTTTGGTGCTAATAACATCATGCTACTTCCGCCTTTGGTCCAGACAGACAAGAGTCATAATTTTACTTGTGCTGAAGCAATGCAGGATATGTGGGGTAGTCATAAGGAAAATTTAATCACTGTAATGCACACCTGTCCAAAGTCCCAGGCCACATGGTTGATGTCATGTGCCGTTCCTACGAAGATGACTCCCTGTTCGTTCATCACATATTCTTGTCTTTCCCTCTCATCAGGAAGGTACACCCAGTCATCTACAAGCAAAAACACACACAAATATAATGTTAACATCTGTAAACTAGAACAGAAAACACACAGAAACTCCTCTTAAATGTCTCCCTCTACTCTCTCCATCTCTTTTCATTTCTTTACACTATTTATTTATATTAATTTTGATCAAACCTTTAAACGTATTATATTATGTATCCAGAGTAGAAGCCAAAATGCAGAAGTTATGTGTTTGTGCAGTGGAAGTGCTTCAGTAATGGAAAGTCTTAGTCACAGATTTTTTCAGTTTTTCATCAGGGCTGCAATAAGGCTACCTACGTGGGCACCAGGGGTTGAAGAGCACCACAAGGGTCCCCAGAGTGGTCGTTTCCTTCTCTGTCTTTGCAGACAGTGAGTACCTCCCAACAGGAGCGTCAGCTGGCGGGGTCAGGGACAGGGTCACAATGCCCCTCTGCAGGTTGGCCCCCCTGTCGATACGACCGCTCCATATCGCCTTGACGTCACTGAAGTACATGGTGGAGGGGTTCCCAAACACAGACCGGGTACCATGTATTAGAGATGGAGCAGGACCTAAGGTTGGGATGGGTGGGGTTAGAGGAGAGATGGATTAATGAAATCATGTAAGCAGTTTAGAGGAGGCATCTCATGTGTTTCTTTACATTCTTATGCATTGTCATTACCCAACTGTTTGCAGATATTTTGGCGCTTACATTATTTAGGGACATCAAAATGTTCCACACCCGTGGAACAATGACATTTTGCAGATACTCAAATATTACATTTTGGTGCATTTAACAAGTGAATCATGCATGACAGTGGGATAAAAATGATATGTAAAACAATTCAAATCTTCATTAACTTGTAGAATTCATCATTGTTTTTATATACATTTTATATATTTAAATTAAAATGGTAAGTTTTGCACCAAAAGCATCACTAAAACCACATTTTTGGGGTTAAGGCACCTTTATTGTCATCTCACCACAGTTACATTTCTAGTTTTCAGTTCAGTGCTACATATGATGACATGACATTTCATTTCCTGGGGCTTTGATGCTTTTTCCTTGTCAAAACCCGTTGCCTACATTATCCACAATGCAACTTGACTGGCAACAGTTCAGTCTGAGATTCAGTTGTGTTATGTTAGTAGCGGCTAATGTAGCCTGAAGCTGCTAACCTTTCACTTCCAAGCTTGTAGTCTTCAGCCCCAAGCGACGCTGACTCAGGTTACATCACTTGAGGTAATTTATCACCTGGAAACACACTTTGATGTGGAAAATCTGTGGAGTTTCCCTTTAATTGCAGCTTTTAAAAACTCTATAAAACTATGTACTTTTATTTGAAAGAATGCTGATATAACTGGCTCAGGAGCACCATCATCTAATTTGACCGAAAGCCAATTTAAAAATTAGTTTCATGATTCATATTTGCTAGCTAACTATGCCAATTATTCTAAATAACTGGCTTTATGACAGAACGGCAGCACAGATAAATCATCATTAAAATAGCTGCAAACCACTATAACAGTGTAACAGTTTAGTAATTTACCCGTCTCCACGGTGAAAACCAATGTATTGTACACCTCGAATGGTTGTGTCATTTCCAGGGTCAGGAGGAAGGACTGGCCCCGCCTCACAATCAGCTGCTTTGTTGATATTTCAATAGTCCGATGGGCAACATTATTTGTCTGGCAGTGGAAGTCCACATTCTTGATCACTGCAACAGAAAACAACATTGACAGTTACAGAGAGATAGTTGAAATAAGTCTTGAAAGTATTGGTCTAGTCTGTTGTATATGGCAGGTTTGCAAGGGAGTAACAGGCGTCTCAAATGACACATTTAGAACAAATAATAATGCTGCTTTCCAAAATATCAGTGGTATAACAAAAAAAGTTAGAAATAATGTGTTAAGTGCTGTATTTTAAATGCACTAACCCTTCTTGAAAGCATGTTTTCCTTGCTACAGAGGTGATACTTAATGTTAGATAATGTTGTTTTACGATCTTGTCTTTCATTGTTGTTCAACTCTTCTCTTTTTAGGAGAATATAAACACAGGTGAGGGAAATGACACACAGGTGAAACACATTAGTCAAACACAGGAAGTAAAGGTGACAAGACATAAGGAGAAAATGTTTCAAAATAAAACAGGAAAAACATACAAACAGACAACAGGTGACAACACACGGGCAGACTGGGAGCAGATAAACTGGGGAAGACACTGGGAGCAGGGCTGGGCTAACAAGGGTGATGCAGGGCAGGTGAGGGGAGGTGCACATAAACACAGGAGGTGTAAAGGAATACACAAGGGAAACACAAAAAAAACAAAACCAGGCAACAGAAAGGCAGCACTGAAAACCCAAGAGAATGAAACAGACAGGACATGACAGGTTGTTAAACTTCCTTTAGATAAAACTGTAGTAGTACTGTACCAGTACCAGTAGTCATTTTTATGATCCTTATCAATCCTGTCTGCCCTGTCCTGTCTGTCTACATAATTGGTAATCAGCTCTGATAGGATGGATAAGAGTGTAGAATTTCTTTCCTAGACATCACTTTCACATCTGAAAACATTACGATGCTGCTTCTATGATTTGCATGAGTTTGAAGGGTGAAAACAGTTGCTAAAAATTTCAACTTTTGAAGAGGAACTTACTGGACTTTTTTAAATTAAAAGACAAAATAAAACAAAAGACTAAATAGCTGAGCCTCCTTAATGTTTGCAGAATTTTTAATCTAAACTAAGGACAAAAGGGGGAAAAGTACTAAGAAAGCCTTGTTGCACATCATTAATTAATCATTAATTCATCAATGATTAATTATGTTTTTTTATGAAATGTAGCTTTTGTTTGGATTTTTTTGGAGGTTTTCTACATATATTACTTAACTTATTGATAAAGATATAATTATTTTCTTGTAACTCTTTAGCCTCCATACTTGTGACTCCATAAGAGGTAAAAGATAACAATTAGGAATAAATTTTAGCTGAAATATTCATGTTTAAACTCTCAACTCTTGAATAATCAATTGTTTCCAATAGACAGCAATTAGTTACTTTGTATTTTTGATCAATTATAAAAAAAACTAATATTATCTATTATTGTATATATGTATACATATTACATACACTGCACTTAATTAATACTCACTCTTTGCCGTCCCACCAGCTGTTCTTTCTGCACCTGTCAGAAGCAAAGTCTGCACTCAGTTCAGCACTGAAAACTGGGTGTGTAACTGGGCAGCATCCAGCGTTTATAGACACGAGGATATGGATTCTTTACTTCCTTATTATGATAAAATTCCAGTTAAAACAGGTTCTTTGAACATAAAACAATGAGGGATCATTCTAGACTGTAATCCAATCAAGTATCAGTTAATAAAAGAGGCTGCATGGTTTGTCAGGGAGGGGCTTTTTATGTTTTGTTTTGTTCGTTTTTTTTTATTTTTCAGAAAGTGACAGTTCTCTTGGAAGTTTGAATGTCCATTTCACTGCGTCTATTCAAAGTGAAACCTGAGATACAATCAAAGTCATGAAGCACAACAAGATTTTGTCACATGAATTGTTTAGGAGCAAATGCCATCGAACTCATGGATCACTGACAAGCATGCATAGTATTTACTGATGAACCCACAGCAAGAACAGAGCGAAGAGGTGAGAGGATGTTTTCCATGTAGCAACAAACCAAACCCATCACACTGTTGGTGGGCCAATTGCAGTCTCAAATGGAGTTGTTCTTTTTAAAAGGGTTGTAGCCAGTTTCAAAAACATTGAGGACAAAATGGTTTAAATGGGCATAGCAAAAGCTGGGAGTAAAAGTATTTTGTGTTTACCCAGGTTGCCTTTGTTTTATTTAAAATTTTATTTAAAGATCTTAAAGAATTTAGGATTCACAAAAAGCATGTTACATTCCTGCATATGTGATTTCTACTACAATGGAGAGCATGTTTCATATGTACCAAGCAAAAGAGGAAAGAGAGTGCATCCTGTACTTCCTGGACCACAACTGTCACCTCAACCACCTCCAGTGAGGAGCAGCAAGTGGCTGCCTCCCCAAACATGGAAGATGTAAAATGTTGACAAAATTAAAATCTGACTCACAGTTTAATAAAGGATATGTTTACAGTTTTTCAAGTCAGGTATAAGTACCTCAAATCTGTACGTTAAGTGGACTACCTGTACCTGCACGAACACCACCATACACCACTGGTTAAATTGAAAGTTTAATGATCACACTTTATTTAACAGGTCCCATAATTTTATATATAGAGAGATCTCTAGGTAATTTACAGGTATGCAAGACATTTTGACAAAACACTTTGATACAAATTAAAAATTGTGGAAAAGGTTGGTTTATATTTGGATCCATATTTTGTTTGGTTTGGTGTTCTATAATTTCAAAAATTGCAAAACCCACAAGCATTCTTTTGAGCTAAAATGTATTTAAATGTTTATCTGAAGCTAATATGAGGTAATATGTCAATATGTTTCTCTGTTGAGCTGCAGGTGGAAGTATTGTAACAAAAAGAGGGACTTTGCCACTAAAAAGACTGAAACATTGAAAGATATCTACTTGATTTGACTCATTTGGACACTGAAGCTTCATATTAGCTTCAGATAAACTTTTAAATAGCAACACATGTTCATTTGAGCTCCTGATTGCTATTTTAAGGTACACTTTAAAAATTGTGAACCCGTCCCTAAGAAAAAATACTATCTTTGCACTTGTAACTCTGGATAAACATGCTGTCACTTTAGGAACTATTTTCTTTAATAGAAAGTAGTTCTAATGAAAATTGCTCACAGTGAGGTTGATGGAGTAACAGAGACTTTGCGTGCAAGAACATTTTCTTTTTCTTTTCCTTAATCATTGAATGCCACAGATTCTCTTTAATCACTCACACGTCATACATCTCTGTCTTTGGGAGTCAGAAATATCATATTTTATATATTTCTTACAGATTTTTTTGAGCTATTGGTAGGTTGCTTATTATTTTTCAACTATACTTAACATAGCTTAATATATTATTCTTCTCATGTGCTTTAAGTTTTAATATATATATTACAGAATAACCACACATCATCTGCCAATTCAACTGGCTCTAAATCCTGAATTTAACTTCAACATCTCTGGCTGAGTTCTTACTGGAAACCCTGCAGCAGGCCAGTTCCTAGTTTATCAGTTCAAGTAGTAATTTTCAATACTGAATTTTAAAAAAAAGTATTTTAGGTTTAATTAACTAGAAATTATAAAACATACATATTTAAGTAAAATTAAGGATGAAATATTAGTTAATTCCACTAAATCCCTGTATGATATTTTACAGTGTAAATGTTGATCTGACTGTGATACCCATAATAATTATTAGATTTAACACAAATTTACACACCAGCTTGTTTGCTTGCTTCTTTAATTTTTTCATAATATGAGAAAGAACAGTTCACTCTCCAGAGTAAGAAAAAGCTTTCTTTTCATAACACATTCAGTTTGGCACAAGACCTAAAAGACAAACCAGTACCTGTTTATTTCACTTGTTGCTTCTCTCCTTAAGTAGTTTTATAACGATAGCAAGATAGAAAGAAAGATGAAAAATGATTTATAAAGCTATCAGGTTATATATGAGACTGATTATAAAAAGACTGATTAACTTGTGACCATAAACACAAACACATGTAATGTTTCTGCGTCTCACAGGTATTTCATGCCTCTTCTGTCCGCTCAGGAATCATCGGATTTTCTTGGCACAGACAGATGGTTTTGGCACATCACAATATGTATCATCCCAGCAGTTTTGATCTGCAATTATTAAAAACACAGCATGTCAGCATGCTTGTTAATCATATCATGTAATATTTTGATGCCGCAGCAGATTAGATTAACAACTAGACTTACATTATGTATCTTGTTGAATTGTGTATTTATGTAATCCCAAATTATTCAAACCCGAAGAAATCTCTAACAGTCCATTTCATTTGGTTGCCTGTCAACCAAATGAAATGTAATTTTGTGCATGTATCAGTGTTGTGGTTGTCTACCAGAAACTGCGATATATTGACTTTTTACCCAGTTTTAAGCCACATTTTTACGATACACTTTTTAGATCGTGGTCGTTTTTAACTACATCTTCTAACCAGATGAAGGATTTTGATCATTGGAAGTCTGGAAGTTCACCAAACAGCATCAGAGAAACAACAACCTAAAGAAGGTAAAATGTGTTGTTCTCTCCTAATAAAGTCACAATAAAGTCATTTCAGTGTTTGGTGGTTAATTCACATAAAAATAACTGTTTTATGAGCCAGAATATGAAATTAACTTAACTGACAATCCTCCGTGAATGTAGGTTTGACTTTATTATTTCAATTCATATAGCAGAGAAATATGTGTGTTTTAGAATCAGTAATATTTATGCAGTTTACAGTGACAGGGAAATCTCCCATTATCGTAGGCTAACTGATGTCATTCGTTATTTATTCTAACATTATTGCCAATTGGGATGTAGCAGCATAAATATAAACAGATTTTCAGTTTTTCATAATGTCACCTTGTTTTTGTCGTGCATCCTTCATTATCTACACCACTTGTACATAATTCTCTCATGCAAAGTAATGTATTTTATGATTTACCTCTATAGTTAATCTGCAAACATTGCTGATAATTAGGTTCTCCGCTGCACCAGTGTGTGTACTTGAAAGGTGTGCCGTCACTCCAGAGCCAAACTCCATCCTGGAAGATTGAATAGAAGAGAATTAATGCATATAAATAAAGATAATCTAAATGTAAACGCCACTCGAAGTTGATATTGTCATTACAAGGTCTATTGATGTTTCCAAAGTTTTTAGCCACATCTTGGGCCTTCCTAAGTAGATGGAAAGTATAATTTCCAAAGTCAAGAATGAACCTTCAAGCTCATGAAACATCTTTTGTAATTATAAATTACATACCTCTTGGCTGTCAGACCCTCCAATCCATGTTTTAGGATGCCCGTTAGTTTTTAGTAAAATTATACTTTTAATTTTGCTGTACTCATCAATTCCATGAACCGATGCAAGGTTTGCACCCATGGACAGGCAGTTTTTCTACAGTGGAGATAAACAGACAACAGAATAGAGTTGTAAATAGAGAGGTGCTGCTAATCTTTCTTTAAACAATATCCTCAATATTACTGAACACAGAAAGACATTACTGCTATAACAATACTATATGTTTATTTTTTGACCATCAGCTTCAGTTATTTCAACTCTGTCACTGAGGAATGAGCCTCAGCTGCTGTTGCCATGGAGAAGAAGCCAGCCGGAGGCGGGATGTTTAGCTTCCTCATGATTTATCAATCGTGATTGGATACACCTTGCAAGTTCTAATTAGCTTCTACCCTGAATTTTTGCCATTTTGTATCTTAGGTTTTCTTTTTCTATCAAATTACCAGATATTGTCGAAGGCAGTTGTTCATATTTTCCATTCAACTGGAAGAGTTTCGTATTGATCTGTAGAAATGTTCCAACTGTCAGTCACCTAACATTGTCTAAGGTGAAAATTAGTCTTCACACTTTGCAACTTGATAACAGTGTTCTTCAGTGAATTACCTCAGCTTTAGCCCAGGACATGGCTTGAGAAACAAAGAGGAAACAGCGTCTTTTGTACTTATTCCAGCCCTTGGGACAACATGTTGACCTCTTTTCAACTTGAAGCTCCTCTGGACAGAAATGGTGGAGAAAAGTGGGACACTTTGACTTTCCAGACAGTGTGATTCACTTTAACCCTCACAATCTGACAGCAGCTACCCTAAAACATGTTCTCGGCACAAAAATGTGTATATTATATATAAAAGGAAAAGTCATAAAATTTTCTGACTCAAAGAAAGGTTTTTGTGGTGTTTTTATGGCTCTCAAATGCAAACATGTAAAATTTGACCCATAAGGGTTAATATTAAGCTAATGTTCATCTGAATAAATAAATATATTCACCTTCTTGAGTTAATGCTGCTTCATTTTCTCTCTCTGCTTCTTGAAGAGCTGGACATTTAAATACATCAGTTAGAGATTAATATTACTTTTTGAGGTCCACAGACAAAAACACACATAAATGCAGTCAGGTACTCACCAGCAGCTGCAGCCAGAGCCATCAGGGAACAAACGAGTACAGACACGGTCAGCAACTTCATGGTGGAGATGATGCCTTATATGACACTCTCCTTCAATAAGCATAGAGACAGACATGTTAGTGATATTTAAAGCAGATTAGTAGTGAATGATGAGAGAGAACCAAATAGAAGAAGAGAGTTTGAAGAGAAGCAAAACAAACCTGCTTTTGGATAAGTTTCCTCCTCCTAAGTGTAGATGCTGAACAAGAGAACCAGCTGTTATATACAAAGAATTATCTGTCTGTCAGTCACACAGTTTTTTTTAAATACATCAACTTGCTCCTCCCGAACTGATACTGTATTTTTTAACAGATGTCTGTATAAAATCCATCTATAAACGGTTATTACATTTACTCATGTTTACTTTTAAAGACTGATCATTCCTAACAGTGGGAGACAATCTGTTACCCGCAAGCTATAAACAGTTCTGACAAACTTTGATCATGTTTAATATCTGACATTATAAAAATGTACAGTGCCATGAAAAAGTATTTGTCCCCGTCCTGACCAACACCAACATGTGTGAAAAAGTATTTACCACTCTGACTTTAGAGGGAAATACCCAGTTTTGTAGGGCGGCTTTGATGCCCTGACCCTAACAGTTTAACCAATTAAACACCTATATCAAAACATAGCATAATCATACCTCTATCACATATGCAGCAGGTTGATCTCAATCTCTAAATCCAAACCTTTCCAATTCTGTTACTCTGTTATATTAAGGCGGCACTCTTCTTACCTTAAGGAAAAAGCCTTTCAGGCACTCTTGGCCTTTCTTTTTAAATCCAAACATCTTCCTCTTCTTTACATTCTTACATCCATATATGGTCTATGATTAGGACATCTGTCAGTTACATGCTGACGTTATATGACTTTACACAAAATAACTGTCACTTACAACACACCATATGAAACATTTTTTTTATGTTTGAGGTTAAAATTTAGTAACATCAGCTAGGTGCAGAAAACCACAGCTTCTCTTTTGGCCTCAGGTTGTCTATGTATTTGTTGTTTGTTTGTTTGTGTTTGTTTAGTCACTCTTGACAGTTTAGATCTTGTCAGATGTTGTACAAATTGTGCAAGTTGGCACAATTTGTGCAAATGGGGTAAGACATTTGACGATTTAATTTATCACCAATTAAAACTGAATAATTTAGTCAGAAGTAGGCTTGAGTGAATGTGGACTAAACTAGCTAACTGTATATAAAGTAGTTGAAAGTTCATCATACTTATGTACTTTTACTGATGCAGGACTTGTAATGGAGTATTTTTATGTTGCCATATTGGTAATCTCAATGCTTCTTCTAAGTTCTTTATCAGATGAAATGAGACAAGAATAAGATGAGATGTGATCAGACAACCTCAGATGTCACCATAAACATGAAGCACACAGGTAACATCAGCTGAGTTAAGGAGGAATGTCATTAACACATACATGTGATCATTTATTTGACGAGTCTGCCTCTTCATCTGCATGGATTAAAGTGGTAGCATCACTGAATAAAAACAATAACAGAGCATAATGAGAGCACGCATTGTTACCTCTGACAACACAGTGATGAAATGTCCTCCAACATGACAGAAGTAAAGTTACTGCTCAGATACTGAATGCACATGAGATATTTCTACAGGCAGCAATTTAGTTTTTAATGTGTTCATTATTTCAGTCTGCATATATTGATACTCTACATGTAAATTAATTATTTAATAACACGTTATGATGCAAATGTCATGTAATTTATAGGAATCATTTGGCTAAAATAGCAGTAGACTTTCTACTCGACTTCTCTCTGTGTGATATCCTCCATGATGCAAGTTAAAATGTGAAAAATGAAAAGAAAATCTTTCTGATGAATGATGAAAGTTGTTTAATGTTTCTTTTATTTATCAGAAGTGACCACAAATAAAACAGTTCTTACTAGATTGGGAATCTAAACTTGGGAGTGATATTACATTTGAGTTGGTTGTTATATGTCCCGGTATAAAACTGAGGTGATGTCGTATCTCGAACTGCAACGATTAGTCATTTAATCATTTAGTCATTTAGTTGTCAACTATTAAATGAATCTCTATTTTTCATAATCAATTAGTCACTTGGAGTCATTTTTAAGAAAAAAAAAGTCTCTTCTCTGATTCAAACCACTCAAATGTGAATATTTTTTTAATCCATTATGACAGTTAACAGTAAACTGAATACCTTGTGATGTGTTGAGGATAAAACAAGACATTTGAAGTAGACATCTTGAGCTCTGGCAAACAGTGATCAACATGTTTCACCATTTTCTAACAATTTTAGACCAAACAACTAATAAATTAGTCGAGGAAATAATCGACAGATCGATCTTAGATGAAAATATTCTTTAGTTTCAGCCCTAGTAGTATCAGATCAGCTACAGCATTCAATCACTGATGTCAGTTAAAGAAAAGCCTCCTCACTCCTCTGAACAGCCATGTGGGAACTGAGGGAACTGCTGGCGAATTCTTCCAATTCCCAGAGCTCCTGAAGAGCGAGGCGCCATGAACACAAGGTAATGAGAAATACTATCTGATCTAATGTGCGCTCACTGTAAGACCAGACATGTTCACAGCGAATGCCACACTTGACAAACACACTGAAAATGTTCTTTATCATGTAAAAGTTACGGTCAGTCTCTCTCTTTAACATTAACATGTAGGATGTAACAAAAGATTTGCGCTGCTGCTGCAAAAAATTAAACAACAAACAAAACAAAAACTCCTGACTTGGTGAGATTCCTTTAAGGTCACAGGAACAATTCGCACAGCTGAGTCCTTACTGGGAGGAAAGTGAAGCTTCATAGTGTGTTCATAGTCTGCTCACTTTCATCCATTTGTCACAGACAGATCTCTGACCAAAGCTCAATGTCCAACTGGGTGGCAGACCGGATGGATTCAGCTACACAGACAAGCAGGCAGACGCTTCCTAAGCTCATGTGTCCATCATGAGAGCCTTTTACACATCTTCTGTATTGCTGTTAGTTCATACAGGTGTTTGTGCAACGAACTATAAAAGGCTTCTAAAGACAACATGAGCTGCCGTCCCAAAGTTGTTCTGGTTGAGCAGATCTGAAGTGATTTAATTGGTTTAAACAAACGTGAGTGTCAGTTTTAGCACCTTTACACCAAGGTCTCCATGTTGTCATCCTTTCTATTGTGCTTTCTATCAATTAGATAACACCTTTAAGAACCACAGAAATGGCCGAGGAGGAGGAGTTCGGGGCCAACATGGCACAAGCCCCACATGGCGTCAATGTTGGAAGCAGCTGATTGGTCAGTTGGTCAGTTCAGGGGGAGGGGTGTCATTCTCCAAAATGCTGGAGAGCATTTCACAAAGCTGAGAGAAAGATGGACGCTCCTCCGGTCTCTGGAGAGAGAAACAGAGAACATAAATACATGTTATTATCCAAACTAGAGCTGCAATTAACTCATTATTTTTATTATCAATTAATTTGTTGATTATTTTCTTGATTGATCTATTAGTTGTTTGGTCCATAAAATGGCTGAAAATGGTGAAAAATGTTTATCACTATCCCCCAAAGCCCAACGTGATATCCTCAAATGTTTTGTTTTGTCCGCAATCCAAATATATTGAGTTTACTGTCGTAGATGACTAAAGAAACCAGAAAAAATTCACGTTTAAGAAGCTGGAATCAGAGAATTAGGACTTTTTTTTTCTTAAAAAATTACTCAAAATAATTGGCAAACAAGTGGAATAATACTGAAATAGAATAATACTCTCACATCATGCCAACAGCGCTGCATGATGTCATAGATGGCAGGTGTGGCCATTTTGGGCCTGTAGAGGCGGTGACCGTTGGTTATCAGTGTAACGACCTCATGGTTAGGATTCTGGTCAAACGGCATACGGCCCTCAGTGAAGGCTTCCCACATCAACACACCTGGACACAAAAAAATGTTAGAGGTTTAATTGTTAAAGCACTTAGTTCATCATGAATATGAGGTAAAATAAATAAAAAGAAGGTAAAAATGAGAAAATAGAGAGTAAAGCCTCACCGTAGGACCAGACGTCAGACTTGCTGCTGTATTTGCAGAAGTTAAAGACTTCAGGAGGCGACCACTTCACAGGGAACTTAGTACCCGATGAACTTGTGTACTGGTCATCCAACACGTATCTGCATAAAACACATCAGTTTTTAAGTTTTACATAAAAACGTGCAGTGTAAATGTCTTGGAATCAGGGTAACGCTTTATTTTACAGGTCCTTCAATTTTAAAGTAATTTCCAGGAAATATTCTGAGTAATTTGAATGTATTTTAACAGCTAAATTTTTACAGAACAGGTGGTGCAATTTAGTACAAATGATAAGTAACAATTTCAAACAGTGTTTAGTTGGTTTAATAAAGTTGACTTTTGACAATTCTTTAACTATTCTTTATTGAATATTAGGTTGTTCTAAAAACTATAACAAGCACATTTCATGAGTACTACCAAATTACACGACACTTTCAAAGAAATGCCAAAGAATTAACACAGTAGCTACCTTTAGGTTTAGCAAGCAAAACTACACACTGAAAACGGAGTACTTTCTGTCAGTTAAAGAACTGTTAAAACGTCTAAATAATTAAGGAATTGTGAAAAAGAATATTGACGTGAACCAAAATAGCCTATAATGATCGGGTTCTCATGAACTAAACTAACTTTTTTCTTAAAATTTTCACCGTTAAATACCTGCAAATTACTCAAAAACCTTCCAAGTATTTTATAGTATAAAATTAGGGGATGTGTAAAATATAGCGTTACTGAAATCGGACTCATACCTGGCCATGCCGAAGTCAGACACCTTCACCACCAGAGCGTCATTTACCAGACAGTTTCGGGCAGCCTGCAGAAGAGACGGAGGGAGGAAAGAGATAGACAGACAGCAAGAAATGAAGAGAAAAAAGAAACATATTTTGGAACAAGCACATAAAAAGAATATAGTAACTGTATATTTGTAGATGGATTACAGGATTCGGTTTGGTATCCTTTTTCCCTTATTTTCTTATTATTATTAGAGATAAAGACTGTTTTCCTCCAGATGTACCTTGTTGAAGATCAGGAGGATATAAGTGAAATAAATGAATTATACCTCAACATTTTTTAGACATACTTTAGTTTTTTTCTGAAATCCAATCCAAATGCATCTGCTAGATGGGCAGGGTCACCTCAAATCACATTTAGGTGAATAAATATGTGTGACCAAGATGTTCAAGATGAGTCATTAAAAATATTAGGTCAAATTTTACACTGATTTCCTCGAACTGCTTTGAGTAATTTTTTAGGTATTTAACAGTTAATTTGGGCTCAAATGGAGATGTTCTTTTTTAATATTAATAAACGAGAAGAAGAAGTTCTTTAACTGACAGAAAATAGTTTTCGTAAGAGTTAGCATATTATCATATTAGTTTTTTTCAGTCATTTCCTAAGAGTAGCTGTTGTGTAACTTAATTAGGACATTTCTTAGAGAGTTGTGTAATTTGGTAGAAGATGTGCAATATGCTCGTTATAGAGTTTTAAGAAACAACCTAATATGCTAATATGTAGTTTAACACATAAGACACTGGTTAAATATTTTCAGTTAAAGTAAAATTACCAACTAACCAAACTTTATTTGTACCCCATTGCACCACTCTCTCAGCGAAATGTCCTAAAAATTGACCGTTAAATACCTGCAAATTACTAGTGTAAAATTAAAAGATCTGTAAAATGAAGCATTACAAAACATTTTTATATTTTACAGGAAGAAAAGAAAAAAAACTTTTTTAAAACACATATTTAGCATGTAATGATAGATTAATAATTAACACAGAGGCACAAGGTTAGATCTTAGAAAATGTATTCTTCGTTTGAGGACGACCCAGAATCTCCTCAGCTGGACAATAAGAAAACACTGTTTAGAAAGATTTTAGTGACTGAATCAAACTGTAACTGTAAGAGGCAATGAAACCTGTGACCTTAATTGGCCAATGAAGCAAAAATACAACTTGGTCCATCCAGAAGTTTCCATTTGAGGCTGAAACACACCTCAAACCACAATGAAAAACTGCAGTTACCAGGTCTCTGTGGATGAAGCCGTGGCTCTCCAGGTGCTCCATGCCCTCGCTGACATCCAGACAGATACTCAGCAGGGAGTCCTGACTGAAGCTGCCCCGCCGCTGCCTGAGAAAGTTCAGCAGGCATCCGTGCTCCATGAACTCTGTGACGATGTAAATGGGCCGCTGCTGGCTGCACACTCCATACAGCTGCACGAGTTTAGAGTGAGACAGTTTCCTGGAGAAAAAAAGAGGCCAACATTGTAAAAATATATGTAACTGCCACACTTTTATGACTTACTTTTTAGTATAGGAAATTTGAAAGTGTAAGCTCATCATTGTAATTCTTATGTGCATGTGTATATACTGATGTTCTGATGTTAATATTATTGCTGATATATATTCATATTATATTTATTTTATTTTTATATTTTATAGTACGATGTCATCTGAACTCAATGCAGCCTTTACAACAAGAACCACAATGAAAATAAGTCTTTGACTTAAGTAGAGCTGCAGTGATGATTATTTTTGCGATCCTTCTTTCAGTTTATAAAATGTCGGGAAATGGTGAAAAAAAAGTCGATTGCTGTTTCCCCAACACCAAAGTGTTTTCTTTTGTCCCGACCAGCAGTCCATAACACAAAGATATTCAGTTTACTGTCATAGAGGACTAAAGACACCAGAAAATATTGACATTTAAGAAGCTTGAACCGGGGAATTTTAGCATTTCTTCTTAAAAAATGACTCAAAACAATTAATCGATTATCTAAATAGTTGGAGATTAATGGACTGATGATTGCAGCTCTGGACTTTATAGTGTTATCACTGACATTTTGTAGATATGTGTGATCTAGAGTCCTCTCTTGTGTTTTGTAAGATCAACTTAACCCACAGGAACACAAGGTGAGTAGAGGAATACATTTACATAAACACAAGGACATGTTTAAATCCACCTGGTTACTCTAAAATCTGTGTTTCCATGTAGCAGATTTCTTTCCAAACTTTCCTGCCTTTTGAACAAGTTTACTGATTTTAATTGAGCTGTTGTTGTTGTTGAAGCATTTGGACTGACAGGCTCTGCAGTGAGAGCACAAATGAGCCTGAATTTTACAAATATTTTAATTATTGCAGGGTACAACATGTTGTTTTATGAGCTCAGCTTACTTTACTGCTCTACAATGGAAAACAAATGTGAGTCCATCATTTGTATCTATCGCAGGCTGATGTTGCAGTTCCCTCTGCTGACCAGTAGAGGTCAGCAGAGGTCAACAATAACTTCTTTCCACTAATCTTTGGGTATAAATGCCCTTTTCTTCTCTTTCATCTCTTTTCCTAACTCTGTAAACCTCTATTCTGTCTCCTTCCTTACATCATGACTTTGGCTTCCTCGATGAAGTCCTCCTCGTACATGGCTCCCTCCCTGATGGCCTTGATAGCGACTTTGTGCTGAGCCCTCCACTTGCCGAGCCTCACCAGACCGAACTGACCACTGCCCAGCTCCTTCATGAAGGTCAGGTCGCTAGGATTGATCTCCCATTTCTCTGCATGGAGGGGCAGATACAGAGAGGAGGAAGATAAGAGGAAAATTGTGAGCTTTGTTCATTGACTGATTAATGTATCGGTGTGTGTAGTGGTGGTGTTAGGACTCACCGTAGCTGAAGCCGGCTGTGGACGGAGCAGACTTGTCCTCTTTTCCTACAGGGTACCTCAACCTGGCTACAAGACCTGTGACAGAGAAGATCAGATCAAAGAAAAGAATTACCTCATAATTATGACTTAATCATCTCATGATTACGAGATAAATGTTATTCTGTGACCTGATGAGGAATTTCCTGCAAACATCCTGAAACATTTCATTACAGCTGCTTCTGAACGGATCAGCGTGTTTACGGCCTGAACAATGTTAACATACTAATTGTAATGCTTACGGTATCACTCTTAGTCTTAATTATCATGTATGTATTATCATGTATGTAAGAAATGAAACATAGGAGGAAGTAAATATTCCTAATTTATTCTTATGCCGAAATTGTGCCACTCCATATGTGTTGTATTTATGTGGTACTTTATGCCTTTTTTTCCTTATCATTCCTGTATTACATGGTGGAAAAACAGTGGTCCACAGACCAAACCAAGTCCTCCAGCAAATATATTTGGCCCCCTGATGAAAGCTGATGTTTTGAATTTCATAGATTACATCAAAACTTTTACAGAAATCAAATCACAAGTCTATTGTAGTAGAGTGGTAGTGTAGCAGAGTATAGTGTACACATAGTCCCTGGAAAATTACTGGGATAACCTTTCAGGTACCACTAGTAATGTTCAGTATTCACACATGCAACTACTTTCAGGAACATTTCCGTTTTACGCCTTTTCACACATGCTATGGCAATGCCAGAATAGACAGGGCAAGGGACAGTCCAGCAGATGGCAGTCATGCAACACTTCTGGATGCCAAACGCTCTATTCCCTTATTTCTAAATCTGTCCAGGTTCCAACCATTCTTGAAAAAAGAAGCTTGTTTGCAAAGAAAAGAACTTGTATTGCCTCTTAGTTATCAAAGCACCTGTGAAAGGATTGGCGAGGGCAACCGTAAACAAGTCAGCATCTTTGGTCAGATGGACGTGCTTGTTCCTGCAATGTTACTGCTTTCATTCACAACACAGCCGTACCCACATTTTCCCTGAAATGTTACTAGGTCTTGAAGTGGGCAACTGGCGATACAGACTTCCCTGAATATTTCAATTCCTGCTCCCATTCACACATGACCTCATGCAGGAAATGTTCCTGGACATTTCAGGGATAGGCCGCATGTGTGAAAGGGGCTTTAGTGTCTAATAAACCTACCACAGCCTGTTGGAGCAGAACAGTTTTGTTCTTTACAAACACAAATTGGTGACAATTTAACAGAAATGGTGATCTGATGCCATTTTTATTTCCTGAGGCAACAACAACAGAACTTTGAATCAACCATAAATGAAGCTGGCTACTGTTTATCATGTGTAGATAACCAATAAAATATGTCTCCCGTTTTAGCCTCTACCCCCAGATACAATCCTAAACACTGTCATCAATCAAATGTATTCTTCACTGAATTAAAAGAAATAAACAAACGGTTCGGTACGGTTGTATGTGTGTGGTCTTTACCTGCTGCGTTGTGTTTATGGTACTCGATCAGGTCAGGGATAGAGTTGAACAAATGTTTCTCTGCCAGGTAAAACTGTCTGGGTAAACCTAGAGTCTCCTTGATGTGATAATGTTTTATAGCTGCACCTCCCTCCCTGCAAAAATTTAAACAACATCCACAATGAGTAACGTTACAGAGTGTCTCATACAGTTTAATCAGGTAACGATGTGTGGTTTTCTGTCTGTCATCTTGTTTCTAGCAGACTGTGTTTGTGTGTGTGTGTGCGCTACCAGCAGACACACACATATTGTCTCATTACCCTCCAACAGACTTGACGTAAAGAGACACCGTGTAGGTTCCCGGAGTGCTGGAGTCTCTGACGATGAAGGCTCCTTCTTTGTCCTGCAGGAGGCAAAGGGAAGAGGAGAGAGTTGGGTATGACGGCATGTTTGGTTGACATGAATGAGACCAAACCACAGTCAAAAAGAAGGAAGGAAAGGAAAGGAGGAAGACGAAGACGGAAGTCAGATGTAGGAAGGAAGAAGGGGGTGGAGGCTCACCTCCTTCCTCAGGAGCTCTTCTGCCTTGTTCCTGTTGACTTGTTTACTGTACCAGCTGCAACACACAAACAAATATACCAATTATGACAATTATATTTATATATCTGTATGTTTTTTTTTATTTATGATGATTTCTGATCAAACTTTTTCCTTTGAGAACCAATCAAATGGTTGGCTTTGGATTTCATAAGATCTTGTATTTTCAGCCATACTGGCAAGAGATGTTGGACTCTGGTTGGATATCTACTGGATGGATTGTCATGAAATTTTGTACAAGCAGTCGTGATCTTTAGAGGACAAATCCTACTGACTTTGGTGATCATCTGACTTTTCCTCTAGCGCCACCATGAGGTTGACTTTTTGGTTCTTTATTGATAATGTCTTGACAACTATTGGAAGGACTGATGTGGAATTAGTTCATATATTGTTTCAGACCTTAATGGTAAGATATATGCTAGAATATTGCATGGCCCAAGGTAATTATGCCAATTGATAATGTGCTTTAATGGTCCGTATTCAAATATACTGATAGCCAGAAAGAAGAATAAACTGCACTTAAAGAGATACTTGGATAAGCTACACATATGTCATATTTACATTTAGCTTTAATGGAAGTATTTCATGTTTCAAAAGGCCTAAAAGGACTAATAACCCATGTCCTAAGTTATGGCTCTGTGTTGCTGATCTGTACTGAAATGATCAACAAACTCACACAAACTGCACCAAGTTTCCAGATTTCTTCTCTGCTACATAGTTACTTGGGATGTAGCCTTGCTCACTGTAAAACACAGTAAAACACAGAAAGACACACAGAAAAAGGTTAGGAGCTTGACCTTTGACCAGACAAATGACCTTTAACCAGACAAATGATCAACACTGTGAATCTCTTATTAGCCTACTCTCACAAAGAGTTGTGATGGTTAAAAACACATTGTACTGACATCATCACACTATATTGATTCATTTTGTGTTTAATTACCATGAACAACAGACTTTGGTTAACATTAAGTATCTTTATTTGCCTTTTTCAGGCACTTCTATACTATTAAGCATAAAGTCAGATATATCGGAGCTTTGAGAGAAATCTGAGTTTATAGATAGATAGATAGATAGATAATTATGATAACTGTGATATGACATGTACATTATGGTAACACTCAAAATCTTCCTATTTATATATAAACAGTAAATAAACAGTTAATAAATGGTTCATAACACACTATAATGTAGTTATCAGTAGATAAAAGAACATTTTAAGTGTTTATTAATTTACAGTATGTGTAAACAGTTGTAACTTCTCTTATGCAAACATATTTTATATTATTACAACTGTGTTTTACGACATTGTCATTCATAAACTGTTCATACAGCAGCCTCCACATGGATCCCTCAATAAACACCTCATATATTTGCATTAGTGTGTGTTATAAACCGTTTAATGACTGTTCAAAGGACCAGTGTGCAGGATTTAGTGGCATCTAGCAGTGAGGTTGCAGATTGCAAAGAGCTGAATACCCTCCTCCCCCTCAGTGTTTGGTTTGTCCATTCTGGGCTACCATAGAAACATGGCGGCCCCCCTGGAAGTGGACCCGCTCCCTATGTAGATATAAAAGGCTCATTCTAAGGTAACAAAACCACAATCTTATTTTCAGGTGATTACACACTAATTAAAACAAACTTGTGAATATTATAGTCCATTTCTGCCTATTTTGTTCCACTAGATGCCACTAAAATCTACACACTAAAGCTAAACTGTCATTAATCCAGACAAGATACTTAGTTACATTTATCGTTATTAACATAAATGTGACATCACATCATCAACTCACCCATACTTGTTGCGCGCCTTGTACCAGTGAATATCACTTCTCTCCAGAATGACATACTCGTTGCCTTTGACCAGACTCAGGTCATGTGGTTCAGTGCCCGGGAAGTCATACATCGCCACCACCACGTCCTCTTTGACTTCATCTTCATCATCGTCGTCATCATCGTCGTCGTCATCCTCAGGGTCCGGCGGGAGGGGAGGAGGGGGCCGTCGCTGCTTGGTAAGGAGCGAGAGGAAGAGGAATGACCGAGTGTTTGTAGGTTTCGGCTGGGCTTGATGTGTGTGTGTGTGTGTGTGTGTGTGTGTGGTTAATGCTTACCCTCCCATCTTTGCGCTCCTCTCCAGGAATCGGGGGTAAAGGTTTTCTGGAAACTAGAAAAGAGGAACAGAAACAAAAATCAACTCAAGCAGAAAGTTTTAATCTTTTCATTCTTGTTTTTGTTACGATCCCTACCATCGGATCACTGTGACCTCTGACCTTAGACTTCTTGATAGATCTCTTGTAATATCCGCGATCAGGACAGGAAGGTTATCATACTGTTACAGTAATTGCAAGTCAGTGTGAATGAGTCAGCCAACAGCTTGAAGTTAATTTTACTAAAGTGATTTCCTGTTTTTCTGTTTCAGATTCGACACTCCTTAAAGGAGCAAGGCATTATATTCTACACCAACATGTTGCTACAGAATGCACCATGTTTTACCAAATTTACCACAAGTCAAGCATCTTTATATTACTGCTGACTAAAAGTGGAAGTAACCAAGTACATTTACTCAAATACTGTACTTCATTTACATCTTTGAGGTTTGTTACTTGTGTTTTTCCATTTCTATCTTCCCTTCACTTCATTTCAGTGATGTCTACATTTATCTGATGGCTGGAGTTACTGGTTACTTTGCATATAAATGGTTAAAATTCAAATCATAAGACAAGTTTATTGAGGTGCCGTAGCTTTAATTGTCCAAAAAAAAAATATAAACAAGGCTTCAGCACTACCTGGACCACTAAAATACTGTTTAAACATTAATGCATTCATGCTTCAATGGCACAAAATGCACACAAATTATTAAAAAATACTTTAAAACAATCATTCAAAGTACTTCAAGTGCTTCTGCCATGTACACCATGTCTACATAGGAGGCATAGCATGAGCAGCACATTAGCAGAGTCTTTTTGAACACAGGATGCGTTCAAGTAAAGCATTGTATGTCGGTCACCCGTGGTTTGGCAACGCTCAGTGCCAACCCTACCACCACTGTTGTTACAGCAATCACTGTTGCGTAAAGAAGAGGACAAAAAATAGAGTTAAAGTATGAAACTACACTTTCACACTTCCACAGAAATAGCACAAGTTAAACACGAGTTGTTACGCAGCTGTCTAGATGAATCGGACGACTGATTTATGTGTTGCTCTCTCAAGCGTCGCCACCGTTCTTTCATTTTAATCAAAAGAAACATGTCAGTTCATAAAGACTTGACATGATGATATAAAAGTGGAATTTCAGCCAGGTGGCAGGTTGCTCTCTGGTCCCATTAGTGGTGCCTGGTCTGTCACAATGTGATGGAAACATGAGGACTTCCAGGAGATTTCAGTCAAACTGATTTTTTTTCCAGTGGTCAGTTGTTGTTGGAACAGCTGAACAGCACAGAACAGAAAAGACGTCTAGTTGTCTGATTAAACGGGACTGGACTTTATTAAATAAGTTCAGTTTAGTAGATTATAACCTTGGATTTAATGAAATGTGATGATTATATGTTCAACATTCAACCACTTCTATGCAATCTCCTGGACATATTTCTAAGCAAAATCCTTTACATAAACTACAGAGTTACATTCAGGTTTACAAGCGAGCAACAGTGACTGGTTTACTTCCGCCTGCCACCTGCGTTCATCTATTGGTTGAAAGAGAAAGCGTATCTGAAACATCAGACACACGTGAGATGGACGACTGAAAAACAAGGTTGAAAGGCCTCTTGTACCAAATCTGGTAACCAAAACTAGGAGCTAAAAGAGGCAAAAAAAGCTCTTTAGAGCTGCAGAGTTGCTCTTCAGTGATTGTGGGTTTGGTTTGTGGGTCACTATATAATAAGCTTTCACAGCACGCAAACCTTTGATTATAAAAATGCAACATTTAGGGTAAAAATCAGTAGTATTTTGTGGTATGGCTTCCACTACTTCTTTAAATAGTGGCTGTGACATTGGTAGAATTAGCGTAAACTGTACAATAATAAAAGGCAAAAGCGTGGCGTGTTCGAGTGTCTCGGTGTGTCTTACTATCTCCAAACAGGTTGTACTCCTCACAGCCCACAGCCTGTTTATCCACCTGTCGACAGCAGAGCCACGCCCCCTCCTGCCAGAACTGGGGGTGGAACTTCGCCATGATCACCTGATTGTCTTTGATCTCTGCAGACACACACACACACACACACACACACACACACACACACACACACAAGCAAAAGTGATTGACAAGTCATTGAAGGGGTCACTCAAGCTTCCATTGAAGAGCTGAGAACATCAGATCTGAGTGGAACGTTCCTCAAATACATGAAACACACAGAAATGTCATATTTCCGACATGTTTTCCACGTGGTTTTCCATTGTTTGAGCTTTGGAGGTGGTTGGGCTGGAGGGATGATTTCACAAGGTTTGTACGCTAACTTTAATCCTAACAACTCATGGGCGTCCAATCTAGTCTTTACCCTCTGACTGCCACTCTTTTAATCTCTTCTTCTGCAAATGGTTTAATGGCACCAACCGGACGGCTTTTAAGATGATAAGTTAATAAACAGTCAGGACTATGTGGTCTATTAATGGTGTTGAGGCGCCGCCCCTTCTGCAATTCCAGTTGTGAAATATCTATATTTATGAAAAATCATTTTTGTTATGGTTACTGTGTTGTGTGTGTATACATTTCCGTTGTAACTCCCACATAAATAAAGCATAATTACGGGAATGTGCAATGACAAAGTGCTGCCTACAATCTTTGTCTGTGTACCGAAGGGCGTAGTTTTTTCCACCCGAAGGTGGTACGTGTGAAATATCTTCAGCTGGTGGCAACTGATTGGTCAAAACTACATGCCAAAAATAACTGGATCTGAGCTGGAAAATTTTACGCCCAAGGACTGTTGCCAGGTTGGGTGATTTTCCACCCAATTTTTGCGTCCTTATCAGATTACATTTATCCCCTGAACGCTGGCAAACCGTTCCTGGAGCATTGTGGTAGTGAAGGCAGGTGATAAGTGGTGACCGAAAGACACTTTTTCACACTTTTAGAAACTGTTGGCCGAGCCGCTAGCCCCCAGCAGCTGACTTTCTGCTGTGTATTTTGGTTCTACTCACGGCCAAAATACACAGAGCTTCCCAGAGCCGTAGCCCCACCTAGTGGAAACGTCACACCAATGCATCCAGTGGAGTCGTGTTTCTGTCCACCTGGTGAATGTAAGGCCAATCTTCTCTCTCTTTTAGCTTCTGTTTCTGCTCTCTACCAACTCCTGAGGGAAATATCTGGCTCTTTAGCTGCTAAATGCTCCACTATGTTCACCAGCTAGTCTCCAGCTAACTGTGTCTGTTTGCTGTTTGGTGCTGAGCAGGTAGTGTACAGTGGCTTTTTACAGCTGTGTCTCTGAAAACAGCTGCTTGCTGCAGCCCAAAACCGACGCTATGAGAGCGCTGAGAGTAAACCAGAACAGTAAAAGTTGCAGCTGGACAGTTAAATAATGAGCTGAAACTCACTATAAAGCTCCGTAAAGCCGAGAGGAGCTGCAGACTCACTGATAGTTTCATCACTACGAGCCACAACCAACACGTTACACTCAGACAGCTCAGACATTAAAGAATCTATAGTAGCTGCTTAAAGGTTGACTTTGAATGCACGACTTTTACATTGTTGTTCTGAACTGATCTCACTTCTCCTATCTGCACACCTCAATACCTCTCGCTCAAAAGGCGGCATAAGCCACAGTGGAAAAAGTGGGGGCTGCTGGAAAGTTGACCTACAATACGTGTGAAAACCTTAAACCTGTGGTTTAAGTGTGAAGGCAACACTGCTACAGTACAAGGTAGAAACTACATGTTTGAGCTGTTAGTCAGCTGCACTATTGTGTGTGCTTCTGCTGTTATAAAATAAAATAAGACAAAATAGAAGAGAGACTGACCGTCTTTGAGGCTCTGGACCCAGAGACTTCTGCTGTCGTGACTCGGAGCGAACACATAGAGAGTGTTGTTATCATACACCACCTACACACACACACACACACACACACAATTATTTTTAACATTATAGTATTATAGCTCTGATGATCTTTTGTCTGTAAGTCATTTTAAAAACTTAAACAAATAAAGCTGCAACAAAATTAATCTACATCAACATTTTGGTAATCAATCAGTCGTCATTTTTCAAGTATTTGATGCTTCCACCTTCTCAAATCTGGTAATTTCCTATTTTTACTTGCAAGACATTTGATGTTGTCACTCTTGGTTCTGCAAAATTATGATGAAAATTTGTTTTCTGATGGTTTTTTTTTAGATTGAAGGATTAAAAATCTAAAAAAAGTCATTATCTGCAGCCCCTCTACTATATAATCTATTAATTTGTAATTTTTCAAGCAAATGTGACAAACATTTGATGGTTTAAGCTTCTCAATTATGACACTTTGTTGCTTTTTCCTGTCTTAACCTCATAATAAACTAAATATCTCTTGCATATGTATGTGTGTGTTAGTGTTTGTGTGTGTAGATACCTGGAAGGGGTATTTGTTCTGGCAGGGGATGATCCCGCCTCCATTTTTGACGATCTCCGCACATCTGATGCGGCTCAGCTCGATCGAGCCTCTCTTGAACTTCTTCTGTTGGTGGAAACAACATGAAATTATTTGACTTTTTTTTCTTCTTTTTGCTATTTTTTATAAATATGATGTCAACTGTAAACTTCCACATGGAGATGTTTGACTTTTTATTATGTTATTGTATGTTTTATTTTGTTCTGTTCTGTAGATGAAGCAGAATTAGTCTGCAGGTGATCATAAGTGATTGATTAATTTCAATAAATGTTCAAATGATCCAATATTTCAGCAAAAATAAAAGATTAGAGAAAAAACTTAACTGAGACCTTTGTTTTTTCTTCTTTCCTGTACTTTATATACAACTGTATATAAAGTAGTGTAAACTAGCTCCACCTCCAGCAGCTACAACAGTAACATGCTGCTCTAACACTGATGCTTCACTATTAATAATCTAATGATGTCATATATAATAATATATCAGTCAGAGGGACCAAACCACTACTTTTACTGCAATACTTGAACTACATCAAGCTCATAATACTTGTACTTAGGACTTTTACTTGCTTCACCCATGCTTATTGGACAAAATGTAAATCATTCATAAATAGTAATAATAATAATTAACAGTTCAGTTCTGATATAGTTCTGTGATAAAAATGACCTCAGCTCTCCCGTCATAGTAGGTCAGCGTGCTCTTGGTCAGGACAAACAGTCTCTCCTTGTAGTTCAGTGGCGACGTCCTCTTCTTCTGCTGCGAACGCTTGATCAGCGTCTCCTCCAATAGCTGCTCGACACTCATCCTGGCCCCGCCCACGCCCTCAGCCCATTGGTGGATGTCGTGGTCAGAACGCTGCGGGCTGGAACTGAGCTGAGTAAATATTGGACACAAACAGTGCTACATTATATAACTTTTGGCTAACAACTTCACTTAATCAACTTTATAAGGCAAATATACATCAGTGTTATGTTCACAGCTTGTTTATACTGTCCACAAATGACTAAAAAAATCCATTGATGCACGTTTAGACACAGCTCCAGAGACTAAAATTAGTGATGAGATAGGAACCTGCTGCTGCGCATGTGTGGCGCCACGGTTCCGTAGTACCACAAGTTAGAGAAACTCTGTAAACAGAACCAAGTTTCCTCACATGCGTAGACTATTTTATTGCTATTTTTACTCTTTGGAGCCGTTTCTAAACAAACCAACACGACCAAACTCTTCATGATGAAGGAACTTGTCCCACAGTGTGGGTCACTGACATGTTTTTAAGAGCTTTTGGACAACGGGCATCTACGGTCACACAATCCAGAAACCCAATACAAGCACCACCAGGAAATCCCTTAATTGACACCCCCAAAGCACAGGAAAGGACCTTGAGATGGTCTTCAAGCAGACAGCAGGCTGACATGGAAACAGATGGAGAGAAAAGGCAGCATAGAAGACTCTGCTGGACTGTGGTCGAAGGCCTCTGCTCCATGAAAAAGGAGCAAACACATCCCATGGGCTTGGTTCTCTCTGCGATACCACACACAGAGTGAACAGTATCCTATCATGACAACTTACTTAAGGCCCTTTTACACATGCAATCTATCCCTGAAGTGTTCAGGAACATTTCCTGCATGGGGTCACGTGTGAACGGGAGCAGGGATAGATATTCAGGGAAATCTGTACCGCCTTTTTCCCCTCCTCAAGACCTTGTAAGATTTAAGGGAAAGTGGCGGTACAGCTGTGTTGCGAATGAAAGGTGACTTTCATTCACAACACTTGACGTGACTTTCGAAGGTGACTATAACTAACAAGTAGTACAAGTTCTTTTGTTTTTCAAGAATGGCTGGAAATTGGACGTGTCTGGAGATGTCTTCTGTCACGTACACATACATCCAACCTTGCCCCATCATCTTCTTCTTCTTCTGTTGGCATCCATAGGTGTTGTATGACCACCATCTGCTGGATTGTCCCTTGCGGCATCGCCATGGCATGTGTGGAAAGGTTCAAGGCGGAGGTGATGGTACTTGAAAGGTTTTCCCAGTAATTTACTGGGAACTATGTGTGAAAGAAGCTTTAGTAAGAGCTATAAAAGAAAGCAGGAATCGATCAATTCATTCAATGTTCATGCACATCCATTTCAGCTGCTTTTATAAAATACAGGTACAGTCTAATAGGTCAAACACCTTTCTTGTCATAAAGGGTATTTTTTCGTATTATTGTGAGAAAATGTAAATCTTTCAACAAGAATAAGCACCTGGTTACAACGAGAAAAACAACCCATTAGAAAAGAAAAAATCCCTCCGATTGTGAAACTGAACAAAAACAGTTTTTCGTCAAGATGAACCACGATGAGACGGTGAACAGGTGTTGTCTCCAGATGTGAACGGTGTACCGTCTTATTTCAGTCAGTCAGTCAGGAAGAACAACGTCCCCCTTCTTGTTTTGTGAAATAAAAACAATTCAGCAGATTTCCCCTCCAAATTTCCCTTCAAATCTGACGAAACTGCTGAACGTCTAATCAGTGGCAGTTTCCATGGTGATTATCTCTCAAAGACTGGCACAAAGCGGTTGTGTTTCTTTTTCTTTTTTTTTTCAGCTGAACTCCCATAGAAGAGCTCGTTCATTGAGACTAAATAAATTCCTAGAATCAGGTCTTGATCATCAGTGTGGTCACAGACAGGAAGTCCTTCCCACACAGGAGCGTACTAATTAAAACTACGACGCAAATTGAAACTGTCCTCTGAATTTACTCGCCGGTTGTAGCGAAGGAGCATATCTGTCAACATTGGGCTTTGAAAAGTAAGGGAGATTTTCCGGGACCCCACCTGACCATAATATTTACATAATGAAAAGGGTTTCCTCTCTCGGCTCCAGAGATCTAATCATCAGGTGCCTTCACTGCCTGTCCTGCTGTAATCGAACTGACGGCTGATGTGTTCTTTGTGGCTTCCTGAGCGTGCTGATGTTTACCAGACCTATAGCGTGCTGGTTTAAACCATTTTTTCCCCCCAACATGGCCGACGCGAAAGTCCACCTGAACACATCTTGCAATGGTTGTCAAGAATGTGAAAAGTTTTTAGATATCTAGACAAAGATTTTCAGCTGTCGTTGTCGGTGTCTCACCTGTTATCGCGCGGTTACTGAGGCCTTTTAACAGCTGGAGAAAAACATCACGTTAATAGAGTTGTTGTGTAGAGTTAGTGCCTGTATTAAAAGATCTGTAAGTCCTTTTATCGCAGGTTTCGATCTCGTGCTTTGACTTTTGATAGTGGGGATGCCCTTTAGTTTACATTTGGATTTGCATTTGGACATTTTGCAAACAGATTGTGCCTTCAAAGATATTTATCAGAACAGTAATTCATCTAGATGGTGAAAGGTGGAAGTTCCTTACCAGTTTTCCTGCTTTGAATGTGTTCATGTCTCTCCATCACCTGACGCCTGGGCTGTTTCACGTGTTTCTCTACCCCCCCTCCTAACTTTTTCAACCTTGAATAAGTTCTTTGTTTCTCTTTCTCTGACATCCTCACTTCTGTCTTTCTCTCGCTCTGAAAATGTAAAATCTGAGTGTGCACGAAGCAGAACTTGTATCCAAACTATCACTGTAATGTAAACCAGCAACACCAGATAAAACAACACAGAGTCAGTTTAACAGATCTAACAGATTATTATTCAATGACGCACATGTCAGATAGAGTCATATAAGATCCTCTGACCTCTCATTCATTCATTCGTCTCATGAAAGCGGCTCCAGTCTTCCTGCCGGCCTCAACACGGAGGGTTCGTTTGTTTTGATCACCCCGCGTAGCTGGAGCAGGCGGGGGTTTGTCGATCCAACAGGTGTCTCTGAGTCTCACACCGGGATACAGAGTGAAAACCGGAAAGCAAACACGAGTCCTTACTAGAAGCCGCAGGCAGGAGAAATCGCGGGTAGGAAGCCAGTCTGAGACAGTGACAGCTGTGATGCGATTGTAAGTCTGCATAAAGGTGAAGTTGGACTGTGAAGGCTGTCTGAGCTTCAAGAGGTGAGTGAAACGTGCGTTTAGTCTCCACCGTAGCTCAGAGTACGTGCTGCAGAAACGGTCTTAGTATATAAAAACCTAAATAAAGGGGAAATAGGAGAGATTCGTGGGGGAAATTGCGAAACAGGAGCACGGCGGGAGACGGGGTGAAAACAGGAGAAACACTTAAAAAAACGGGAAGGACGGGTTGTGTTTTGTTTGTGTGTGTTTTCTTTCCTCCCCTTTCTTTCCTTTAACTCCTTTTTTTTTTAAAGTGTCTGGACTGTAGGTAGAAAAGCTGGATTGGGTGGGACTGTTTTATTCATTTATTCATTTAACAAAACTGCTCGAAGGCATCGGTGTAAATAAATAAAGGTAGAATAATTTCCTGATTTAGATAAGACGTATCTGATCAAAGATTAAGGAAACAAGTGCAAGAATCTCGACAAGCATTTGATGGACGCATATTGTTGTGTTACCGCTAAAGTAACGATTAAATCTGAGTTATGAATGTTTTCTGATGCAGTTAAAGTTACCTGCATGTTTGTAAACACTGGTAAATAAAGAGCTGAATCATCGTATTGACGGAATACTGCAAAATAACCCATCCTAATACATATATCTATCAACCTATAACAGGAACAGAAAGTCTTCCTATCTGAACATATTTTTATTTGGGTGTGATCCAAATAAATAGAGATATAAAAAACACCGATTTATTCATACGTTTATCTTATCAGCCATGTTTTTTGAAAGCACGTGAATGCAACAGGAGGAAGCAAATGTCTCGCAGCGCGAGCCATACACCTGCTCTCAGGTGGTTTCTGTCATTTCCAGTTAACTATTAACATATTTAAAACTGTTCCCCCGCATCAGACATAAACATAAGATTCATAAAGTATAATTAATAAGCTGAAAAAGCGCCTCTATGAAACTGTAAGTGCTGTTTTGTTATTCTTATTTTTTTTTTATTACGTTTTATTGTGTCAACTACTCCACGTTTATATGCACGAGTTTCTGCATTTTGATGTAATGTGCAAAAGTAGTTTAGCACAGCTGAGCTTAAAGGTGGCATTTTGTTTGGCGGTTTTGACAACTGACAGCCGCAGACTGCGCAACAGCAGTTCACAAGTCACACATACATACAAATATATACATATTCATATATAAAAACGTTATGAAGCGTCTCTCTTACCTTTGCTCTTCATTTTCCAGATTTTTAGCTCATTAGTGCGCGTTTGTCTCCCATGTCGCTGTGTGTCAGAGGAGCAGGATTCAGGAAATGAAGAGAGGGAGGCGGACAACCGACCAAAACACACACACACACTCAAACACACTTAAACTTCCTCGTACACCGCTCTACCCGCAATATGTGTGTGTGTGTGTGCGTGTGTGTGACAGACACACACAGAGAAAGAGAGAGAGGTCATTGGTGGATGACACCATTTGACTGTCAAAGCAGCCAGATAGCAGAGTGGAAAATATTCATATCAGTTTAGTGAATCACCAATCTGTTTCATGTTTGTGTTCAGTTAGTTCTGTCTTTTTGAGGACCAACTTTGACTTTTACACCAAAACTGACACATTTTTTTAAATTGTGGACTTGTGGATTTCTGTTTTTTTTACTTTTTTCTTCATTTATTTTTGGAAAGTGAGAATAGTTTTTTAATTTAAAGGCGTTTTTTGGAAGTGAAAACTGAGCACTCTTTAAATTTTTTGCATTTAAATGAAGTAAAAAGTACCGACAGTTTTCAAAAGCAAACTTTTTTTTCTTTTAGAAAGTGAGAATAGTTTTCTAAATGAACAGCTTTTGGGAATTGACAGTGAATTTTTGTAATTAAGTAAAGAGTTTTTCATTTTTTGGGGACGTGACGGGGACTTTTTGACAACATTTTGGAAAGAGGATGTTGTTAATTAAGACATTTTTGAAAGGTGAGGACATTCAGTCGTTGATGGCGTCCTCACAAATATAGAAAGACCAACGTGTGTGTGTGTGTGTGTGTGTGTGTGTTTAACCACTCAAACTGAAAGAGTCTGCCCTATTTAAAAAGCTCCTCAGTAAGTTTATATGAAACCTTTGAGTTTAATCATAAACAGCTGACATGTGATGAACACCTGTTCCTCGTATTGGGTCCAGAAGGACATCATTTACAACCACTTACTCCTTTCATGCCAGACAGCCGCCGGTTTCAGTTCTTGTCTAAGAAGAAAATCAACCTGCGGAGACTTGAAACAGTTCATCACAGTCGCACTGGTATTATTATTATTAGAAACAGCAGCAGCAGCAGCACTGATGGTAAAATTAGAAGCAACCATTAAGAGAAAGGTGTGTTCAAGGACGCTCTGAATCTTAATGCATGAAACAACCAGAGACGTTTTCATGATTGTTTATCATTTGACCAAAATATCAGACTAGTGTGACCTTTTGACCCATGGCTACTTTAGTATTTTATCGACTTATATATCACAACACACACATTAAGTCTTAACAATATTACATTTAGTCAACACATAAACAATAAGAGGGTTCAGGGTTTGGGTTCAGATAGCACACATAAAAGCGGACCACTTCAGGCGCTGCTGGTCTTCTTCTGTGAATGTCGGGCCTGTACGCCCCACGATCTAGACGATAAGCGGTAAAGAAGATGGATGGTCTTGACGTTTATATATGCATGTGCTCTGACTTTCTGTTGTTAAATATATTAACATAAACAAGAATAACAAGGTCTGAATGTAGAATATTCTCATGAGGATGTGAACTCCGCTGTCAAAACGAAACTACAGAAAAAAAGAAGTGATCTTACCGCAATGGTCTCCTTGTAAAGAGAAAAGACTACAACACGCTAATGTTTTACTCTCTGACCACAAATCATGTGATATATTTATAGTCTGAACAATCATGACGTGATGATACAGCTGTAGCTTTGGTCCGCAGAGAAGTTTGAAACGGCGTTCGCAGATGTAAAATGTGTTAAATGATCTTGTCTTGTAGCTTTTAACTTATAACCTATGTGAAACTAAATTTATTACACCTTTATCAACATGTTTCTGTTTTTATTATTCCTACCACATCCACTCTGTTGGTCAGAGTTAGACGATTAGCTTAGCATAAGTTAACAGCCAGCTAGCTAGAAGGTTTAAAGTCTGCTGACGAGCTCCGCTAAAGCTCGATAATTAACACTTGCGTTCATCGCGTCTCCAGTTTATCTGCATATTAACCTCATTTGTTGGGAACGGGGTCGTTGTTTGACTTCAGGTTTGAAAACTGGTAGAAAACACGGTGAAAGGATCCCTGTTAGCGCACAAATGCAACATGACACCACAGAAAATGAAGGTTTATGGTCATATGAGTCTCTTGGGCGGATCGCTTCTGTGCCGAAAGCACACGAAAAAACATTTTGATGATTCAGAAAAGGTCAGAGGTCACGTTCTTGCCTCCCGTTTCTCCTGTTGAATGTAAAAACAAGACCCAGGAGAGTAAAGTCAAGGAGCAATGCATGCTGGGAAGTCATCAAACTAAAAATCTTCCACTTCATTTCTTCTGGTTTTCGTTTCAGAATATTTGAAGGAACGTCAGCCATCATTAATTAGACCTATTAATAGCGTCTCAGTTCTACTTTATGTTTATTATTGAGGTCACAGCGGGTTCTGGAGGTGAACTGCAGTGCATTTTATGGGATGCTGTTGTATCGGATTGTATTAGACTACACAAGTGTTCCCAATAAAGTGACCACTAATGGTGTGTGTCTGTATATCAGTGGCGGCTGGTGACTCAAAAAATAGAGAAGGACCCGCCTCCACTGTAATGCAGACACTAAAGAAAAAGTGAAAGAAAAGAGTAACAGTTAAAAAGAAAATTAAAATAATAAATTAATGAATAGAAATCAGAAAAGTAAAAAAAATAGAAATAGAATAAAAAATAAAAATATCTTTCCATGAAAGTTGCTTCACACGTTCCTCTCAGGATGAATCGTAATAACTTTGGTGATCCGCTGACTTTCCATGTAGCGCCATCATCTGGTCAAAACTTCAATCTGACGTTAGTTAATTAAACCAAAGACTTTGGTTTATGTCCGAATACTTGAAAAACTAACAACAGCCTCAGCTACGCTTTGTGTCGAGTACCGCTTAGCTAAAGCTAGCATGCTAACTAAGGCGTAAACATTATACCTGCTAAACATTAGCATGTTAGCATTGTTATTGTGAGCTCGGTAGCATTTAGCTCCAACAACAACAACAAAAACGACCGTCACAAGTGTTAAGCTGAGATTCAGTTTAATGTTGAGCTCAAAGTTTCCTTCAGGAAGTTACTTTCTGTCATTTATTTATTTATTTTTTTAAAAAAAAAGAAAGAAAAATTTTCTGCAAGGTTCATCAGATGCAACTTCAAAATGTTAAAGCTGATTTTTTTTTTTTTTTTTTTTTTCATTATGAGTTTTACAGTGCGTGCCTTCAGTGTGTGTGTGTGTGTGTGTGTTCTTCCTGGAGTTATTCGCAGAGAGACGGATGCTTTGTGGTTTCATTCACGTCATGCTTTCACTTCCTCTCCATCGCTCTTCGTCTTTATGTCTCTCCCACTCTCTCTATATATACACAGACCATAATAATCATCTGTTTTCAACCCGGACGTCAGAAACTTGATCAGCAGCAATAAAAACATCTCATCTCCTTCCTCCTTCTCCGCGTGTCTTTCTTTGTCCTCTCTTCTTCTTCTTCTTCTTCTTCTTCTTCTTTTGTACTCTTCATCTTCTCTACTTCCTCCGCCCACCTGCCTCTCTCTCTCTCTCTCTCTCTCTCTCTCTCTCTCGCTCTCTCTCTCTCTCTCTCGCTCTCTCTCTCTCTCTCTCTCTCTCTCTCTCTCTCTCTCTCTCTCTTTCTCTTTATCTTTCTACATCTTTGACGCTCAAGGTTTCCCACCTGTGGCATCGTACCAGCCCAGTCGACGCAACTGATTGCGGAGAGAAAACGGTGCTGACCTCAAAAAGAAAACAAAAAAAAAAAAAGCTCGAGCTGAAGCAGAAACGCTGGAGCTGGAGAGGAGATAGAAGAAGAAGAAGAAGAAGAAGTGGAGGAGGAAGAAGAAGGGACACAGAAACAGTCAACCATGATTCACTCAAGTAAGTACTTCTGCGCACAGACACATCTGCACAATAAACTTACGACGTCTTACAGACACACGCAGCGTTATGAGATGAAATGAAACTTTCTTGGCATTCGGACGCAGCAGAAAACTAAAAACTAAACATCTCGAAATGGAGTTCAAGAAATCTAAACAACCGACGCTTCCAGCACAACATCATCAGGTTGAGGAGAAGGTATGAAGAAAACAGTTTCGGCACTGTCGAGGTGTGAAAAGTAGAAGAGTAAAGAGCTAAGACTCGACTTGAGTCGAAGTAAAACATGTTGGAACAGCTTGGAAATGAGAAAATGAGCAGAGTGGTGTCTAATAAGATGTCAACATGTGTGCTGCGAGGCAAAAGAGAAAGATACAAGAAGGTGAAGTAAACAGAAGTCTGAGTGAAAGTTATAAACAATCTTCTAAAAAAAAAAAAAAAAAAGTCTATGAATGTTTTTTTTAATTCACAAAATCTGAACTCAGCAACCAAATCTGGAGCTAAAATCTTTTCCTCTTAAATCATAAATACGAGACGAATAAGAGCAAGAAGAGATTTGAAAGTGGCGGTTTGGATGAGACGACACACAGAGGCTCATCTGTGGCTTTTAATTGTTTTAATGTTCAGATGTTTGAGATGTGCGAGAAGAGGTGGAAATGAGAGACTGAAAGCAGCAGAAAGGCAGAGACACCTGTGTGCAGAGTAGCACCTCTGATCTGCTGACTACACTGACACATTTATCAGATTAAGTGAGGTTTCGGTTCTGTTTTTCTCACTTGGCACAAGGCCGGCATTAAAGATCAGCTCCATAAGTCTTTTAACGGTGTGTGTGTGTGTGTGTGTGTGTGTGTGTGTGTGTGTGTGTGTGTCAACCAAAACCGTTACAGGCTGCTGTTGAAAAATAAAAGGTGTTTCATGATGTGACAACGCTACGGTTAAGGTTTGGTTTGGGCTTAAAGGACAAGTTTGTTTCAAGTGTGTCTTAAATCAACAGTCAGGAGCTCAACTGAACACTTAAACATGTTTTTCTTGCTGCAATGATTCCTCCTGTTCATACTGACCATTAGAAGATCCCTTTGTAATGACCTTACAGTGGAAGTAATGGAGGCCAAAATCCTCCTTCGGTGCAAAAACGTATTTAAAAGTTTATCTGACGCTTGTGTGATTCAGCAAATTTGCCTCTTTGTTTTTTTTGTTAATAATCATCCAGTGCAGCTCAATGGGGAAACACAAGGAGGGAATTTCTTCACTAAAAAGAAAGAAGTCGCTTTAGTTATCCACTTGATGTGATTAATTGAGAGATTGCTTCATATTTTAAGTGCTTCATGTTCAGTGTGAAAAGAAGGAAGAAAAACAGGTTTCAGTGTTCATTTGCTGCTGTGTCTTGAAAAACCGAACACACCCTTTTTAAATAAGCACTGTGTTAGCTGTTGGGAGGCAACTGAGGTGGAGGGTGAAAGAAACCACTTTGTTATGAAAGTCAGATGTTTTGTTGTCGCTCTCTCATCACTGAATTTCCTACTTTGCTCACAGTTATCCTCTAGAGGATGTTTGTCACATGAATGTCAGTAAGTATATGTTTTGGGGTTTTGTCAGGCTTGTTCAGTTTGCATGAAGCGGCTTTTTAAACCAGTTTAATCCCATCAGGATCAAATAAAAACATGTTTTGCCCCAGTATAAACCTCCTACAGCAGTTCCCAACTTATTTTACCGTTGGAGAACTTGAATGAAGGATCGTCTTCTCGCTATCGTCAACGGTTGTTTGTGAGGTTATAGCAAAGAGTTGTCTGATGCACAGCAACATTAACATTAAGCATAGTGTTGTCACATCATAGAAGATCATTTTTCAACAGTGATTTATAAAAGTTTCGTCCTGCTGAGTTCACGGACGCGTCTTTTATCATTTACTTTGGAAGACTTGTTTTATAACAAAAGCATCAAATGGCCAAAATGGCTGCAATATGGAGGTCAGGATATGGACTTCCTTCGATGGGGTTTAAATGATGAGTGGGATGAAATAATTGAATAATTCGGCTCTTGTAGACTTTCCAAATGTTATTGGATCGAGTTAATCAACTTCTGTAGATAAAAAAAAAAGTAATTTAAGGGGATTTGTGATGCTAAAACACCTCCTATAGAGAAATGAATCTCATCCAAATTGGGCCTAAATTGAAAAATCATTAAAAGCTTGATAATTTGAGGTGATGATCTTGAGGGAGAATTAGAAACGCCCAATTACTCATGCTTTGAAGAGCGTGAAGTGTAAATATGTAACATCGAGAAATGTTCAACGCCTGATGACGAGAATGAGGAAGCTTCCAGCGTGTTAAAAAAAATAATCTTCTTAGCAGCAGTTACACCTTCTCCGCTGTCATGAGATGCCCAGTACAGATGAGTCATTTAAAAGAAAAAGAGATGTGGTTTCGATGTGCCTCATCACAGCGAGAAGTGAGCGAAAATGTAGAGCTACCTGAGCATCATGTGGACGGAGGTTTGAGTCATTTGGCTCACCCATTAGTTCTAACTTTAGAGGTGTCAAGTAGATCCTGTGAAGATAATTAAAAAAGACTCTGCTGGTGGTCAGAATTAAGAGAAACACGCGAGTGATCCCTGTAAAATTCAGGGTCGAGATAAGGGCAATCCCGCCTCCACATCCTGTCTAGTAGATAAGAGTCTCGAGAGACTGTAAATGAGACTTAGGGGAACATTCCCAGGTCTATTTTTATAATCAAGATAACAAAATGTAGTTTGTAGTCCATTAATGCTACTAAACAGGACTTATATAAATGGATTAATGAATAAGAAGTCACAAAAATAAAACAAAACAGTGCTTGATTGACAGCGGATACTCTTCTGCAGGGTGAACAGGCTGTGTTGGGGTCGGTATTGTCTTTAGGCCGTGCATATCTTGTTCTGATGTTTCCAGTCAGGATGCTTTCTATTGCTCCTCTGAAAAAATTTAACAGGTTATTCTTTGCATGATTTCCAGTTAAAACTCCTTATTTATCTTCTACTGGTCCTTTATGCAGCCCTTCAGTTCAGCTTCTGTCTGAAACAGGCCGTTTTAGCTCCTGTCTCTTTAAGACCCCCACTTTGTTCTGATTGGTCAGCTTCAGGAAGCTTCCTCCAGCTCGTAAACAAACTACAGCAGCAGGATTTTACCGCTACTGATTTTAGCATCTGACATTGGGACAGTATCAAAATGACAAAAAAACAGAATATGTCCCCTTTAAGTCGGCATTGATAAAATATAGATACCGAACCCTTATTTCTGTTGGTAACATGAAACAGGATGGAGAAAGAGCTGTAAGATCTGAACTGTGAAGGACTGCATGGGCTTTTTTTTTTAAACAGATGATTATTGAAATTTCCTGGAATATTCTCAGTGTATATGGACGTTACTATTGATCCAGAAAGACGGCGAATAGATCCACCGCCAGTCGATAGAAGAATCTTGCTGAAGTCAGTGTTGCAAGAGTTGTTTTTTCATGATCAGCAGTTTATTAGCTAGTTGAGTGCTGACATTAATCTTACATTTTATAGACACTACTTAAAAAGAAGTCAAAGTGTAAACTACTAATAACAATAGGTATGTATAGCTAGTTTGAGTTTAAATAACTTTGATGGGGTCCATTAAAATCAGTTAATTATTCTAAATTGAATAATTTTAGTCCTTATGTCCCTTCATAACAGTTTGGTGCTGCATTTATAGACTTATTTATCAAGAGAAGATACAATCTAGGTACTTTATGATCAAGTTATAAAACAAATAATAGCTGATTAGTCACTTTAATCTCTGGGGGGCAACATTTACTCCAAATGTATGCAATAAACACTATGAGTTTGAATGTATCACCATTGATTAGCTGGTAAATTATATTCCTGACAGAGATCTTCAAAGGGCTTCAGAGTATTATTATTATTATATAAATCGCCCACTTGTGTTGAAGCCACAATGTAACCAAACCCTCCATAAAAATGAGCCGTTACTAATAGAGAGTTCAGGGCTTGACCACAAACTTGATGAGGTATTTAAATATGGGCTGAAGTCAAACTACCTTGATACTCTGCCCCACACCCACTTCAGATGTGCGATAACCAGATGTAATTTATATTCGCCGGATCTAACTGGAGGAAGAGGACAAACAGTCGTTTTGCATATATCCAAAACCTAAATGCCAAAAATCTGTTTCTAATCTGACTTGGGAGCCTGTGGAGGAGGGAAGTTCTCGGTTGGCCTACAGAAACATCAGAGAAAGTGTGTTAATGGGATGTCGGTTCACCACAAACCACCAATACGGTTCATCACACCTTATGGCATCGAAAACACATGACGGGAGGATAACTAACAAATCAGCCGTTGCGTCTAATGTTTATCGGTTTGCAGGTGTGTTCACCTGACAGAAAACACAGCAGGAAGACGCCTGCCTGCTGTCTCTGCACACACACACAAACACACTCATACAATACAAATGCTGAGAAAATGACCCACACGCTTTCTTCTTAATCGCCCACAGAAGCGTTCGTATGCATATTCACAGAGAGACAGCGAGTGTCAGTTCTATAGAAAAGGAAACTCTACTTCCGGACAAAGACCTCCTACTCAAAACCACAAAGAAAGAGAGAAAGACAAAGAGACAATCAGAGAGAAAGTTCAGACGTAGGCACAATTAGAAAATGTGAACTAGATAAAAAAATAATAATTACACTTTATTTAATGAGTTAATATATGCATTTTTGGGTTTTTTCCCACTTAATTGTCAATAAAATGGTAAAATTTTGTCGATATTAAAGGGTCAGTTCAAATGATAAAACTACTCTAATGGCCGTCAGGGCTCGTGAAATGCACAACATGAAACAGAAACATGAACTCAAACATTATACTAAGAAGTTGTTGTTTTTTTCATGTTGACCACATGTGATGCAATGTTAACAAGTTTTTTTTTACCGTTAACTGTTTCCTCCTCCAGATCACTCCATCCACTCAGTCTTCTGCTGCTGCTGTGCCGTCCAGACCAGGTACAGTCTGCCGATGCTTTACAGGCTCCGACGTCAATATAAGGAGCAATTCAGTTCCCTAAACGTATATTTTCAAAGCAGCAATTAATTTGTTTCACTTCATTTTCATGATAGACAGATAAAAATATGCATATAACCAGTGACTCAAGTGGGGTTTATTTTATGCTTCAGCTCTTTAATATTAATTCTGACGGTTTTTATCTGCTCGCAAAACGACTTCAGCAAAATGTGTTAGACTCTTTCAGTCCTATTCAAATCCAAACTGCTTAACAGAGACTTGTGATTCACAATAAGGTCTTTACTGTAAATTATTGAATCATACAGAACATTAATATCAGTCCACATGATAAGATTTAATCTGAATTCATTTACATCTCTTTCATTAGTTCACACACTGACAGACAAGACTCAAGAGTCTACAGCTACACTAGTGGCTCTTTGAGGCTGAACTAAGGCGCAGCAAAGCTTTGGGCTAAACTTTAATGTTAGCATGCATCTTTCTAAACTTACATTTTAAAAGTCACCTTGTTTCCATTTTAGTATTTTACTTCTATCTTGGTGTGAGTCTTTCAATCCATATTTACCATATTAAGAGTTTGTCAATCGTTTATGGCACTGTGAATTACATTTGACAAGTGAAAAGTGCTTTATCAATAAAGGTTGATTGTTCAATTGATTGATTGATTGGTGGGGAGTAAGCTGCTGCCTAAATTGGAGGAGTTCAATTATCTCGGAGTATTGACTGTATTGATGAGTGAGGGTAAGATGAAGTGTGAGGTCGATAGGCGGATCGGTGCAGCATCAGCAGTAACGTGGGCGTTGTGGTGAAGAGAGAGCTGAGCTAGAAGACAAAGCTCACAGTTTACGACGCCCCGACCCTCACCTGTGGTCAGGAGCTTTGGGTAGTGACTGAGAGAATGAGATCCGGCTGAAATGAGTTTCCTCTGGAGAGTGTTTGGGTTCAGCCTTGTTGAGGGTGAGGAGCTTGGACAGCCAGGAAGAGCTGAGAGTAGAGACACTGCTCCTTCACATTGAAAGGAGCCAACTGAGGTGGTTTGGGCACCTGGTTAGGATGACCCAGAACATGCTGGAGGGACTGTATATCTTCTTCTGGCCTGGGAACACCTTGAGATCCTCCAGGAGCTGAATGGATGATTTATTGATTGATAAATACAGTATTGGACAAGTTGAAACTTTGACCTGATGATGGAGTTGGATGAAAGGTTAAAGTCAACAAAGTTATTACAATTCATCCTGAGGAGAACACGAATGGCTGTTCCAAAGGTCATGACAATCCATCCAATAGTTGAGACTCAAAACCATAAATTTCAACCTCACGGTGATGCTGGATATAAAGAAGATCACCGAAGTTCTTGTGACGTATCTAATGAGGACCATGAACATCTGAACCAAATTTCATGGCAATCCATCCAAAAGTTGTTGAGACATTTCACTTAAAACCTCAAAAGGACAGCAGATGAAGAGCTTTAATCTAAATCTGGTACATCAAATTATAATATTTATGTTTAAAATTGTACATCGTCCCATAAACATTGGACCAAGAATGTTTGTACAAAAAATGTGCCAATCCATATATGTCCAGATATGGTAGATATTTCACTGGAGAAGTTGCATTTTTGAAAAAAAAATGAAATAAATTAATTCATTGAATGATTTCAGGGAGTTCAGCACCCGCATGGAACTGGAGGGAAGCACCTCCCTGTGTTTCCAGAGCAGACGAACCCCAGGACACGCCTGCCGGGTAAGACGGAGCGTGTGGTGTTCATCATGAAAACAGAAGGTAAATGAAGATGGGAGAGTTTCCTTTTATTTGTTTTTCTCTCTCAGGTCGACAGGTCGAGGAGGAAGCTCCCCCTTCCCCCTCCTGAGGGCGAGGACGGTGAAGCCGAGGGGATGGTAAGCGTCGTCGCCATGTACGACTTCACTGCCAAGGAGGACACTGACCTCACACTCAAACAGGTACTCACCCAAACACAATATGGCTGAAACATTAGACACATTCTGATTAAATGAAATCGATCTAACCCTCAAACACATAAACTTACTGTGCAGAGACACAAACCGAGCAGCAGATGTGTGGTGATGCAGTGTTTTGTGTCCGCAGGGTGAGGACTACATCATCCTCCACAAACAGGACCAGCTGTGGTGGAGAGCGCAGGACAAACACGGGTAGGTGAAATTAAACCCGTTAAATTAATGGAAAAAGATAAAAGATACATTGGAAGAGATTCACAACAAAATGACAGATTTTATTCACCATTTCAAAATAAACCAGCTCGTTCCACCAAACACAGTTTCAACACATTTCACGCACGTCTTCAGCAGCGCTACAAAAGGCCGGAAACAACGATCTATCTTTGCTTTATCATTTTGTGACGATGTGATCTTATCATGTTACTCTTCTACACATTACTGTTGCCCAAATTCATGATTCTGAGCGAGCTGTATTTAAAAAGAAAAGCATCAGTTTGATTGTTTTGTAAAATATTAGATAGATATTATTCTAACAATTCATTTCGGTCGCTAACTAATTACATGATAAACATAGATTAATCCTAACAAAACAGTACAGTAAAAAGTCATAAGCATAGCACAGCATATACTGTGCATTTTGTTGAGGCTGTCAGAAGCTACATGTTTTTGCACTTTCCCCAAACACAGCTGTTTTCTTTCTACTGTGTTTCTATCAGGAATAAAGGCTTCATCCCCAGTAACTACGTGACAGAGAAAAACAGAATCGAGGCAAACTCGTGAGTCTTATTTTGCAGTTTAATTGTTTTTTTTTTTTCATTATTCTGTGGAAAACTAAAACATCAGAGAACTCAACATTTTTGCTTTCGATGTTACAGAGGCGGGTACTGGCACCCACAGATTATTTAACTACCTCTAAGAAGCAAATCGTTATAAAAATGATGGTTCGATTAAGTGTGTCTGCTTGTTTTGTTTCCCTTCCTGAAGGTGGTACTGCAAGAACATCACCAGAATAGAAGCTGAGAATCTCCTGAGACAGGAGGTATCCACCTGTCTGTTTACCTGCCTGTTTATGTGTCTGTACATGCAGCAGTGTCGCTGTCTGAAGGAAACAGTGACAAACGCCTCTTCATATTTGTTATGATTGTTTAAGTCTTTGTGTCTTTTGGTTCAAGTATGTATCTCTGGTTGTTTTCCAGGATAAAGAGGGTGGTTTTATTGTGCGGGAGTCCAGTCAGAAGGGAGTCTACACTGTTTCTGTTTACAGTAAGACAACAAGGTGATTCATATCTCAACACCTGGAAGTAAAAACCTCAGACTAACATATGCAGCAAATTATTGGCTGTAATCTGATAAACATTTTAACTTTCTGTTATTGTGCGTGCAGTCCTACCGGGGATATTAGGCATTACCAGATTAAAATAAGCGACACCGGACAATACTTCCTGGCTGAAAAACACACCTTCAGCACCATTCCTGATGTCATACGCTACCACGAACACAACGCGGCAGGTATGTACACAAATGATCTTTCTGTGCAGGCTACAGTCGAGACAACAGTGTTACGTATAATGCTTCATTAGATATGTGTGTGTGTTGGCGTGTGTGTGCGTGTGTGTGTGTGTAGGTCTAATAACCAGGTTGCGGTATGCAGTCGGGCCGATGGGAAGGTGCGTCCCCGCCACGTCAGGATTCAGCTCAGGTAAATAAACAGATGCACAGAAACACACATGTACTTACAGCTGCTCTGTGTATCGTTTCACATTAATAAATCAGTGAACATAGAGTACGTCTACTCTCTCTCTATTATAAAACATTCAATTGTTCATATTCACAGTTTATTGTGGCACAAGGCAAGGTTGTCCCTTAATCTCTTCTCCTCCTTTTCATGACTATCCTGAGTATTTCAGGTTATATATTAAATAATTATCTTCAGAGATGTTTCCTAAAAGCAAAAATATTCTCTTTCCAACGTCTTTGAGTTGAGATTAGCTTTAGGGAAGTCAGGACTTTTTGAGTTAAAATGTACTCCTCTTAAAGTCTACTAAACTTTTTTTTTTTTTTTTTAATGTTACCATATATTATGTTACAATACCTCCAAGTGCGTTTTAAATTGGCTAATACTTTTCCCTATCCTTCAGGCATTCAATAGTTTCCCTTAACTTCAGCAAGCTATAAAAATCAACTATTTGTCAGATTGTGTTATTATTATCACGCAGTGAGAAACTATGAAATTATTACTTTAAAAGTACTTTACCTGCATTTGAAGTAGAAGTTTTCTAGATTTATTGTGTCCAGTGTGTCTAGTTTCTTGAAGATGTTATGAGCCTCTCCTCAGTTATGCAACAGTATGAATGTTGTTCATAGATCTTATCATATATCTTCATATCTTCTATCTTCATAGATCTTATGAAGGCTCTTATCAGTTGGTCTAGACTCCAGCAACTTAACAGCTGTTACAACTTAGAAGAGAGCTGTCGTTAACCATTAACGTGTTTTCATGGAGTATGTGTAGGAAACGCCAGTGAGGGTGATAGAGGGAAGGTAGTGAGGAAAGCTTTGGGAGGAAGACAGTTAGCAGCTGGATGAATCTCCTTCACCTCAGCCTTAAACGCTTGACTATAATCCTGTTCGGGTTGAGAAAGGCAGGCCGGTCTTTTCCACTTTAATGTGAGGCTGAGCAGGATTCCTGCACTGGAGTAACATCACATATTACATCCTGCTTTATCTCTTATATCTATTTTAAAACTTGGACATATTTGTAAATGGTAGCTGCCATCTGCAGTAATGTACTAAACACTAAACATGTGCTTTGATGCAAGCGAACCAACGATGGAGGCAAAGTAATAAACAAGCAGGAATCAAGAAGCAGAACTAAATAATATGTTTCTCACTTCTCATTAATACATTCAGAACAAGTTTCAAGTCTGTATGAGATGATTTTTATAGCCTACTGAACTCAGCGGAAACTAGTGAACGCCTAAAAATTCACTCATTTTAAACACAGTTGGAAGTATTTTATTAACATCCGTAACTACTGTATCTCTTCTGCTTCTTCTATTTCTTCTCTCTTCTTCCTCTCTCTTTCCCTCCCTGCAGAGAAGTGGGAGATCAACCCCAGCGAGCTGACCTTCATGAAGGAGTTGGGCAGCGGTCAGTTCGGTGTGGTGAAGCTCGGCAAGTGGAGGGCTCAGCACCGGGTGGCCATCAAGGCCATCAGGGAGGGAGCCATGTACGAGGAGGACTTCATTGAAGAGGCCAAAGTCATGATGTAAGGAAGGAACAATGGAGGGAGGAGGGAAAGGACAAAAAGGGGAATGGAGGAACAGTGCAAGATGTAAATGGAAAGAAAAGAGAAGGAGTTTGTTGTCACCACAAGGAAGTGAAACTATGTTTTTGCCATCTCAGGAGGCTGTGCCACCCTAAATTGGTGCAGCTGTACGGCGTCTGCTTGCAGCAGCGCCCCCTGCTGATCGTGGCCGAGTTCATGGAGAACGGCTGCCTGCTGAACTACCTGAGGCAGAGGGGCAGGACTCTGAGGGAGGCGTGGCTGCTGTCCATGTGTCAGGACGTCTGTGAGGGGATGGAGTACCTGGAGTCACATAGTTTCATCCACAGAGACCTGGTGAGTCACTGTGTGTGTGCAGTGAAACTCCAACTAGAAGATGCAGATGCAAAAGTTTATATTCAGCTGTTTTTTCATGTGAACATCGAGGATGGTCCCAGTGATTGTCCAAGTTTTAGCCTATTAATTACAAATCGTGCATACTTTCCATCAATGGTGACCGTTTTCTAAAAGATAGCTCCTGTTTCCATGCAGCAGTGTGCATGGAGGGTAGTATTTACTTGAATACCGGAGTATTTCCATTTTATACTACTTTCTACTACATTTAAACATGCACCAATAGTTCTCAAATATGGTGGAATTAAGAATAAAATAGCACAAAATGGAAATACTCATGTAAAATAGAAACACTGAAAGTCACTGACTGACTTTAAAGCAACAGTAGGTGGCTGCTCTCACATTAAATAGCAGGCAAAAGGGTTTAATTGTATATTTGTGATCAGTTTCTGGATATTTTTCTCTCATCCAGGCTGCCAGGAACTGTCTAGTTAACGAGAACAGCATAGTGAAAGTCAGCGACTTCGGAATGACCAGGTATGGCCGCCATGTTATTTCAGGTTTTGAGAAAACTTAGGTTTCCTGGAATCTATACATTCAAATTTGAAGCTTTGTTGTTTTCCACTTGTTTTTTTTTTGGCAGTACAAGCAGTTCCACAGTTGTTGTTTTATATTTGCAGGTACGTTCTAGACAACCAGTACACCAGTTCTAGTGGTGCTAAGTTCCCTGTGAAGTGGTCGCCTCCTGAAGTTCTCCACTACAGTAAATACAGCAGCAAATCTGACGTCTGGTCCTTCGGTGAGGAACGATTTCATGATCCACTCAGTCTTAACAGGACTAAAAGTAGCATAAATAACAGTACCAGCAGTTGGACTTTTAGCAGTAGTTTGGCAGCAATAATTGAATTTGACCCACACAGGTTTTCTTTTTTAAATAACATTACAATTACAATTTATTTTTTAATCTGAAGCTGCTATAGCCAAAACTGATATTCAGTATCTTTAAAACTGAAAGTTACAAACATAAATGTACAAAAACAAACAAACAAAAAAGTAGAAATACACTGATTTGTCTTTTTTAAGTACTTAAATATGAAGTATTTTTTGGAAATAACCTGAATTGATTGGAATGTATTTGAATTTTAATCAATTCTTTATAACATAATCCCTGTTTTATATATTATAAATATACTGTTGTTAATTTAAAATGTAATCAATAGATGTGATACTAACACATATAAAAATGTACTTTAGATTAAATTAGAATTTTCTTTTGTGATATATATGGACGTCTACAGATATACACAAGAAATGATCTCCATCTAGTGGTGAGAGGTCTTAACTACAACAACACCCAATAAAACAGGAGATTCAGATGAAGGTGAGCACATAAAATCCAGACATAGAATATAGAAATGTAATTTATAACAGTCTTAACAGGCGTAGTATTTTATCTTTCAATGTATTTTTTCTGTTTCAAATATTCTATGTCTGATCTATGGATCACTGGATTTTCTGTGCTCTAAACTGAATGAATAATTGTTGGAAAAAGGATTTTAAAAACTTTGTAGAGTTGAATCCATCACCTCTTTTGTATAGAAATGTAAGAATAAGCATGTTGTTCCAAATAAAAGTGGATATTTCCTCATTTAAAACATGAAAATCTAATCTGAAAGTAACAGTAACGGCAGTACTATCATAGTATTACTGTAAGTTTCCTACCAGTTCTGACAGCCATGCGTGTGTGCAGGTGTTGTGATGTGGGAGATCTACTCGGAGGGTCGGACTCCGTTTGAAAACAGATCCAACTTGGAAGTGGTCAATGACATCACCAAGGGAATCCGGCTGTACCGACCGCACCGAGCATCGCAGCCACTCTACGCCATCATGTACCGCTGCTGGCACGAGGTACACGCTCATCCACTCAGTCATGCGTTCTTGTTTTAACACAATCCTTTTTATGTGTAACAAGATATTTGTAATGTTACTATGACATATTTTCTTCTTTTTAACTACAATTTACTATCAAATTAAATTTTTACAAGAAACTTTTCTTACAATAACATATTTTATCTCGTTATTTCACAAAATGAACTAGAGCTGCAACAATCAGTCGTACATAAATACAACTGAATAATTGTTTTAGTAATTTTGAAAGCAAAATGTCAAACATTTGCTGGTCCCAGCTTCTTAAATGTGTTCTTGTGAAGCTATTCTGTTATTTATATTTATATAACATTATTTATATTGCCGTACGTCATGTTCCTGGAAGTTGAGTTGTAAAAGTATCACATCTTCTTCACTGTTTTTCTTTTTCCTGTCCTCCTCCTCCTCTTCCTCAATCCTTTCTGTTTTTCTGTCCGCCCTCCACTCTTCTTCTGTGGTGGTGAACTGTAGAGGCCTCAGGGTCGTCCAACTTTCACGGAGCTACTGGAGGAAATCAGAAAACTGGCGGAAAACCCGGATTGACATGGACGTAATATTTGTGTTTTTCAAACTATGTTTACTGTTATCATGAATGTACAAAGACTGTAAATAGTTATTTGTTTAAAGCTTTTGTAATAAATGAGTCCTTTTTGATACTCCTTTTGTTTTTTGTTTTTTTTACCTTGTTACAAACACATTCATTAAAAATATGAAGTGCTGGTCTTCATACTCTATGTAAAATGTTAGGAATTGAATAACATTCACCTGTGACTTCATTTCTTTGCTTTGCATTTGAAGTTAGTTTAAGTTTTCTTAAGTAAAAGTACCACAATGAGAAGATACTCGATTACAAGTAAAAGTCCCGCATTCATAATTAATGATAGTTTCATTTAAGATTGTGAAAGCACTAAGTACTTGAGTAAATGTTCTTAGCTGAAAATGGCCTCATCAGGTGTGACTGTTTATTTTTATATTTATTAAATATATATATTTAATAAATATAAATATATATTTCATTGATTTAATGTTTTCACGGTATGGCTAACTTTAACCACAAATCAATAAAAGTACATAATTTATCAAGTGAGAACATGTTTTACATATAAAATATTGATCTGAAAAGCATTTAATAGCTATGAAATAACTAGTGGAGTAGAAGTAAAAAGTTTTAGAAAATAGAAACATTCAAGCTGTGGTGAAATTAACAAAGTACATTTACTCAAATACTGTGTTTAAGTACAATTTTGAGGTACTTGTACTTTACTTGAGTATTTCCATGTGATGCTACTTTCTACATCTCAGAGGGAAATAATGTACTTTCTACTCCACTACATTTATTTAACAGCTTTAGTTACTTTTCAGATGAAGATTTGACACAATGGATAATATAACAAGCTTTTAAAATACAAAACATTGTTAAAGATGAAACCAGTGGTTTCCAACCTTTTTGTCTTTTGACGTCTTACAAAAAGCAGTGTGTAGTCAGGGTCACATTTCACATGTCTATGAGTTGTTAACAGCTCCACCAAATAGTGATTTTCCCCTCTAAACCTCTCTCATGCTTTCATTTCAATAAATGTTCAAATGATTCAATATTTCAGCAAAAATATTACGTACTTTTACTAAAGAGTTTTTTTTTACATTAATATATTAGTACTTTTACTGAAGTAAAGGATCTGAATACATACATAAGTAAACTGCTTGAATAAAAGTAGGAGCGCGTGGCGGGGGGCGTTACCACGGCAACGTGTCGGGTAACACACAGAGTCAAGTTAACGTCTCCGGTGACCGCGAGACGACACGCACATAATGTTACTCCAGTGTTTACGTCGATAACGGAAGATAAAGGAGCCCGTAAGGTCAGTGTGTTATAATCTAACAGCTACATGTTGTTGTTATTCTCTGATATTAAACACTCAGCTGTTTTAAAGTTCTAGTAAAAGTTTGAGTAGTTTATATGTGACTGAAGAGTTATGTTCAGATGTTCTGCTGTTAGAGGGTTTGAGTTGGCTTTTAGTACTTTAAAGGGTTTACAGTTTTTATATCTGTCTTATAACAACAGTCGGATGAACATGTCAGCCCCTCCATGATTATTGATTGTGATTATTGTGGCTAAAAATGATTGATTTTGCAGCAGCTTTTCTCAAAAATCGTGATACAATTTGCGGTTTTGTCAGCTGTGTTTGCGGTACAGTTGGGGGGAAATTGCAAGCAAAGGAAATATATATATATATATATGACACATATTATGACACAAGTTGAGTCCTTGAATTGACTGGATAGTTTTTTGTTTGTTTTTGCTTTTATAATTTGATGAGCTATGGACAATTTGAATTTCTCTTTGGGGATTAAGTATATAAAGTAATATCAACCAATCAGTCAATCAATCAAAACATGTCATCATTTCTTTTGATGACAGCATTCTGCATATCACAGAAACAACTATATTTTAGTGCTAATTTTTAATTGTATTTTCTTACATGAGAACCACTAGCTCAAAGTTATATAAGTAAGAAAATACTGTACTTGATTTCCATTTATAAGCTTTTATTACATTTTTATTGTCATAAGTACATTTATTTATAATTTATGTAACATTGTTTGGGATTGTATCTGGCGCTAACAAGAATCACAGTTTATTTTAATACAATACAAGAACATTAATATATAATTTGTGTTGCACCTGGAGACTAGAGACTTACTTTATTGGTTATCCACACATGATAAAAAGTGGCCTGCCTCATTTATGGTTGTATAAAATCAGACTACTTAGTGGTTGTTTTAGGGAAAAAATGCCACCTATTTGTGTTTGTAAAGAACAAATCTGATATCATCAAATCAGCTTAAGTTGTGGAATGAAAACAGTGTTAGATAAAACATTAATAGTTAATATCTGGTAGATTTATTAGATGTAATTTCAGTGCAATGCACAGTTTCAGTGTCTCTCTTCATGTGTGAACAGTATTGAATGAAAGAAGGTTAAATTAATTGGCATTTATAGGAGATCTACAGTTGATTTGTGAAAATTTATGTAGAAATTTTGATGTGAACTCTAAAAGTCAAAACTTCAACTTATATTTGAGGGCTAAATATGTTTGCTGGACATTTACTGCAAAATGTATTTTGAGTGACTCTGTATTTGTGCTGTAATTTAATCCAAAAAGCAAAACAAGACTCAAGAATCAGTGCATCTCAGTTGTTTCAAGCAGATTAGACCCTTCTCTTCTCACCTTTCAGTGTGTAGTCTCATGGAGCGTTACGAGTCTCTGGGTCTGGTCGGGGAAGGCAGTTACGGCACCGTGCTGAAGTGTCGACATCGAGACTCCGGCCGCCTTGTCGCCATCAAGAAGTTCATGGACTCAGACGATGACAAGACGGTGAAGAAGATCGCCCTGAGGGAGATTAAGCTGCTCAGGGTACCTGTTAATCAATCCGTCAGCCAATCAGTCAGACAGTCAATCAGTCAATGAGTCACCGAGCCTGAAACTTGAGTGAAGCGTAACAGACAAGCAGCCTGTCAATCACAAGACAAACACAACCCAGAACAACTTAGAGTCGTTCTCACATTTAGTAAAGAGGAAGAGGAAACATTAGAGGAAGTGAAACCAGCAGCTGAGACCAAATTGGGGGGAAAAACTCTGAGCAATAAGTTGCTGAAATCGTTGATTTGTAAGGAGATGGTTGGGTGTTTCAGAGATTTTTTTTTTTTAGAAATGAATGTCAGCATGCTGAAACAGGACAAAGATGGTCTGATTTATTAGCCATTGATCCTAGAAAACCAACTGTTGACTCTGTGGAACCATCTCTGCTGCCTTTAGTTCTGGTTTCAAGGTTCACACATGGTTGTGGCCAATTGGCGTCAACATAAAAATGCTTTTATATGAGGTTAAGGACATAATTCACTGTTTGTTTTGTGCAGATAAGTAAATAAGTAACTACATCCAACTTTAAATATACTTATTTCTCCACTCTCTTTCCAACCATCAAGCAACTGCGTCATGACAATCTGGTGAACCTTCTGGAAGTGTGGAAGCGTCGCCGCCGTTGGTATCTGGTGTTTGAGTTTGTGGAGCGTACGCTTCTCGACGATTTGGAGCAAAACCCGAACGGACTGGACCTGAACACCAGCCGGCAGCACCTCTACCAGATCCTGAGGGCCACCGCCTTCTGCCACCAGCAAAATGTAGGCATGTGTGTAAATATGCAGTGACATGGTCAAAAGCAGATATATGTCACATATTTGTCTTCTCAGTCCTGTTGGGACAGACAAAAACACAAAAATTCATACAGAAACACGATGTTAAAAGAGCTCACAGTCTCTAATATGGCTGGCAAAGGTAGGGTTTTTTCTGTATTTTCATTTCTCCTTTCCAGATCATCCACCGTGACATCAAACCAGAGAACATCCTCATCTCGCAGGGGGGCGTGGTCAAGCTGTGCGACTTCGGCTTCGCCCGCACCATGGCGTCACCTGCTGAAGGCGGCGTCTACACTGACTATGTGGCCACTCGCTGGTACAGAGCCCCCGAACTACTGGTGGGAGACACCAAGTACGGCAAGTAGGTGTTAGTATGTAGACCTCAGGACATGTTAGTGTAGGTTGTCTGTTAATAAAGATGCTGACAGGTGTGTGTTTGTGTGTCTGTGCAGGCCAGTCGATGTGTGGGCTGTAGGCTGTTTGTTAATAGAGATGTTAACAGGCCAGCCTCTGTTTCCTGGAGACTCCGACCTCGACCAGATATACCACATCATCAGGTTCTTTGGTAAGAACATCACACTCACATGTGTCTACACACATGCACACAACAGTGTAGGTGTAGTTTCAGAAGTGCAGACGCACAGAAAACCAATTATGTGAATGCTATTTCTGGCATTTTAAATATTCATATAAGTCTAGAAAATTACACATTATTATGAAATTTGTCATGTCATACTTTCCAAAGTAATGGTAGTCTATAAAAAAGTAGAAATGCAGTGTAAATTGCTTTATTTGTAATATACTATCCCTTCAGAAAATCATGTTTCGTGTTTGTTGATACTTTATGGTAAATAAGTATTGTACATCTTCACAAAAAAGAGCACTAACTTTTACCTAACCTTTACAGTACATTTTCAACCCTTGACAATGCTTGCAGTTAATCATACTGTAATTTGTTTTACTCTACTGTAGGTAACCTCACAGCTCATCACCAGGAGTTGTTTTACAGGAATCCTGTATTTTCTGGAGTTAGGCTGCCAGAATGTCCTGGCAAAATCCCACTGGAGCACCGCTTCCCTACAATCACACCCACCGCCCTGGACCTAGCACAGGTGCACACAAACATACACACAGAGACTGTTTGTGACGCTAATATGTTTCTACGGGTGTGTTTTGAAGCTTCAAATTTGCCACTTTGTCACTTCTTAAAAGTAGAAAATCCCTTTTCAGAGCAGACTAATTGAGGTTCTTCCACATAGGCATCAAAACCAGTGTGTGGACTATGCATGACGCCACTCTTATTTTACGATACTACTCCGCTTGCCCTGAATGGTGGCACAAGCTGTGGGTTTGTTCAGATGTTTTTCAAGTCGATGGTAATATTACCCATGTGTTGTTTCTATAAGGACTGTCTGCAGATGGATCCAGACAGAAGAGCTCAGTGTTCAGATCTGCTAGAGCATCCTCTGTTCACACATGACTCTTTCCAAATCAGGTAACTCTCTGTATTTGTAGTTCAGTAGGCAGTTTTCAAACTTTGTGTGGTTTATTTTTACAAACAAACCTAACTGTATCTCACAAGTTGTAAAGTTTCATTAGGGTTTTTAGCAACATTAACTGGTCTCCCAGTAAGGTGATACCAAAAATCAAACAAAATCAAACCATCAACCTTTTGACAGCTGATTAGTCTCCAAAATCAAGTTACTGACTCGTTGCTATCTCTGCTATCTATGTATCTGTGCAGGTTTTTGGATGAGCTGAATGCTAAGATCCAGAAAGACCACAGAGAGAACTCTACCCTGCCCAAAATAACTAAAGCCCCAAGACGAGAAAGGGATGAAGAGGATGAGAGGAACCAGAGAACCAAAGACAAGATACAATCTGAAAACCTGGATGAGAAAGCCATGAAGGAAAAAGAGAAAAGAGAGAAGAAGGAAGAGGAAAAGATGGAAAAAACGAAAGGAAAGCAACCTTCAAAGCTGTCTAAAACCATTCGGAACACCTCAGAACCCTTGATGTCCACCAAACAATCCAAAACTTTAGGAGCCAAGGTTATTGATAATGCAGCAAAAACAGCTGTGACCATAAGAAGTAAACTGGGAAAAGCCACTGGTCCAGAGTTGAGGAAGGAACTTGAGATTTCAAAGTCAACTAAAACCCTAAAATCTGATGTATCAGAGGCTACCAAGAATGCAACTGATCAAAAGGACAATAACACAGCGGCAGCTAAACCTAAACATGGGAGTGTTACGTCTCCAGAGCCAAGGGAGCGCCATTTGAAAAATACGGATACAAAAGACATAGATTCTAGTTGCTCAAATAAAACTGTGTCAATTGAATACATGGTGACAGTGAAATCGAAACAGTGGAGATCTTCTAACTCATCAAATCAAGAGTTTAGGAAGAGTTGGAAAAACACTGACACAAAAGTACCCAAAATGTCTAAAAGCTTGACCACTGACGATCCAAATGGGAGTTCATCTCCAAAAGCTTATTTGGAATCACCTGTTGATGGTACAGACACCAATATAACACTAAAAACTGTGTCGAGCAATGACCATACTACGGTTACTGCCCTAACTATGTCTAAGGCACTAAACATGACTTCCACCTCTGAGCATCAGACAGATCGATTGACCATGGACACAGAGCAGAGAAAGGCCTCTGACTGTCCAAAGGTGCTGTCCTCAAACCCCAAGCCAACTAAGACTACCTTGAATTCTGGCACAAAAATGTCCAAAAACAACACATCTTCCTCCAACAGCCTTTCAAAGACTCTGAATACAGATCTCTCAAGGCAGTCGTCCACAGTTCATATGGAGACACTAACAAAAGGAACCTTGAATCCAAAGTTGTCCAAAACTAGCTCAACTTCAACTGCTGCAAATAACGGCACATGTGTATCTAACAAACCTTTGAACCTTCCAATAGACAGAGAACATTCAGAAGTATCAGTCACAACCAAAAATCAGCAGGATAGTTGTAATACTCCAAACAAGAACATCACAAAGGACGGAAGCTTGAAGATGAGCCCAGCGACCAAAACGCCTGAAAATAAAATTCAGATATCCCATCCTGCAGGCAGAGTACACAAGCAGGATCCTGATTCTTCTGAGGCATCCAGCGTCCATCAGCAGAGCACTTCTAAATCTAAGATCATCACAGAATCCAGAACAACCTCAACCTCCACACCGAATGAACTCCCTAAAACCAACACATCAGTAGGGTCTACTATTCTGAAAACATTAAAAGTCTCAGATAAAGAGAACAGAGAGGATTTAGCGCTTTCTTTGTCTATCAGTGCAACAACCAAGTCCTCAATTAATCACGCCTCAAAGATTTCTAGAAGTTGTAATGAGCAAAAGAATAAAAGCAGTGAAGCTGAACCCAACATGAAACTCCTGAAGTCCCCTCACTCCAAATCTTTGGTCGGGGAACCTAAAACAAAGGTTGGGACATTTAGCTTTCACACTAGGTCAGTTACAATGACCCCAAAGACTCTGAAAGCAACATTTCCTGCAGAAGCAAGCAAGAAAATTGTCAACCCCGACAGGAATGACACAACAAATATATCCACCACTGCAGATACAACGTCAATCACGTCTACACCAGACCACAGACCTTCAACTAGAAGCTCTGTCTTTCACTCAAACATGGACAATGCAGACCTTCATGAGTTTGTCAGTGAAAGCACCATACTTCCTTCCTCTCCACCTCCTCCTCCTCCACCTCCCTCCTCCACTCCTCTCCTCCTCCCTCCGTCCTCCAATCCCCTCATCCCGTCCATCTCTACCATCAGCACCAAAAGCCCCACCGCCAGCGATCACCTCAGTCTGGGCTCAACACTTCACCCTGGAACTCACAGTCTTAGGTACTAGAGTTCACATAATGCGATACGCCAATTCTGACCTGACAAGAGAATCATTTAGATTCAAGTTGAAGCAGTATGTCACCTTAGTTCCAAGTCAAGTTTTGACTCTTCAGTGTCATAATCCCAATGGATTTAGTGCAAACCTTGTTTCTGTTGATCAACTGGTGTCTAATTTGATATATGGTGGGATGCATTTGTGTGTTTGTGTGTTTTACAGGAGTGTAGACAAGCCAAGGCACCATGGTGGCATTTATAGTAGATTGACCCAACAGTCTCAGTCCAACCATGTTACAGGATCACTCACTGCACAGGTAACATACCATGTCCATTATTTCTTTCAAGCCACTTTTCACTCATATATGACAGTAAAGGACAAATTACCACTGTGAACCTCTCTGTCTCCTCAGGCGTTGTCAGAGAGGAGTATGACCTCTGAGCGTTCCCTCCTGTCTGACCGCTGTAACCTTGGTAACAGCAGCAGTGTTGTGGTGCCCAAAAGGAAGTCGGACGTTCATTTCCCTGATCTGAGGAGCTCAGTGTTGCCAGACCTTAGAGGAAGAGAAGGTACGCAAACTGCACACAAGTCTTTACATAGTACCAACAGTTCAGCAAGACAACATATCGACCCCCATTATTGACGATGGCACTTGTCTTTTTCCTACCCTTTTGGCAAACCAATGTTCAAAAATAGCTAACTAGGTGAAATTCTTTAAAATTTAATCAGTGTTCTCTGAGACTTCATGACACAGGATGTTTTAGCACCACCATTCAGATAAATCAAAGACAAGTATAATTTCTTCAATGTTTTCAACTTCTAGTCAGACATTTAAAATGTGATTTGACACACATGAAAAATGTCTTAATTTTGTCGTGCTACTTGTACATCAAACTAATATACTATATACACATTATTTAATTACATTTACACCAGTTGAGCTAACTGTTGATATACTAATTTAAGTAATAATTCTCTAATGTTTTTTCCAGGCAAATACAGCAAATATGTTACCAAGGATCAGAAAAAAGACAAACATCCAGTTCCCTCAATTCCTCCATCAGAACAACAGCAGCATGGATGCAGTACCGGCACAAACAAATCCTAATAAAATACGTAATTGATTCATTTAGCATTAGCAGTGGATAAATATAGCTAATGTTTATGTAACACTTAGCAAAAAGCCAAAGCATGTGTATATATGTTCTAATTACACCTGGTTATTTGTCAAATATTAGACAAAATAATGATGTAAATACAACAATGCAACAATTATATTATTATATTTTATAATATTTTTGAACAAGAGACACACAAAAGAGCTTTGTTATTTTTATTGAACAGAGGTAACATTTTTCAGGTTTGTTTTATGTTGCACCTTTTTAAAGCAGCAGATAAGTCATTTATATGCAAATACTTTTTAAAATAATTCTTAAACAATCAGAACATTAATGCAGTTGTTTTACTTGTGTATTGTAAAGAATAAATAAGTCTTTTAAAAAGGAAGATTGATTGTGTCAGTTGTGGTTTATGACAGCAGTTAAGCTAAACTAACATATATAAATACTCTAAAGGTATGTACATGAATATATGTTTTAAAGGGAAGTCCATACATTAGCTCATAATATCACAGCAGTGAAGCAGGTAGTGACAACATTTATCATCTCATTTGGCTGTTAAACTAATTTTAGTGGTAACCAAAACTGTCATGAAGAAACAGTACAACGATAAAATCAGAACTTAAAAACACAAAGATAATCAAAACATCAAGATTCGTCGCTTGAATCCTCTGAAGACCACGATCCTATTTTCCATCTGTTCCCGTACGTCCTCCCTGCTCTCCTCAGCAGCATTGCCTGTAACTCGTCGCTTTGTGATGTCGTACTGTCCCGTCCTCTTGGCTGAGAGATAAAACTGTTCAGCCCTGGGAGAGAACCATGTCTTCTGCTATTGACCAGGAGATAGTACAGGATGTTGGCAGCGTGGTTGTTGAGGCTATTCGTGTTTGGTCCTCCCGGGACTGGCAGCTTCCTGGTTGGTGTTTTAGTGTTTTTGGTTTCTGGCTTCTTTGTGGGCGTTTGGACGGCTGGCTTTTCGTTTGTGACCACAACCTGCTGGAAAATTTGAGATTAGAGATAAGGCAGCTTTCAAACACACAAGCATGTGGAACAAACAAGAAACACATTAGAACAACACGAAAAAGCACAATGAAGAAAATAAAATCAGTTAAAAGAGCAGAGCAACATTTTTGGAAAGATGCTTTTGTGCTTTTTTTCTTAGGGTGAGAACCAGTCCCATTTCAGGATGTGGTTAGCCTAGCTTAGCATACAGACTGCAATGGAAACAGGTTTTTAATTAACACATATCTCCATTATTTGATCAAGCAGAGATGGTTTTAGCATTAGATGGCTTCTTTAACTATTTCTTAAATTGTGATTTTGGGCAGCTCAACAGAGTCTTTTTGCTTCAAATAGCTTCAACAACTGACTCCATCTAAAATCACAATTTGTCATTTTTACATTTCTGTGGATCGACAGATTAAATAAATAAGATAAAACAAGCTAATTAGTGAATGTTAGATGTATTGATGGACTTATTTCTTTTACTTTGGACAGAACTATGATAGCTGTTTCTTCTTGCTCCAGTCTTTATGCTAAGCTAAGCTAACCACACCCTGATTTCTGCTCCAATACTCAAGACGACCATGGTATCAATCTTCTCATCTCACTTTTTGAGAGAAAGCAAATGTGTATTTCCTAAAAGGTTGAACTATCCCTAGTATAAAATAAGACATAAAAGGAAAAAATACATATAAAAACGGAAATATATATATAATTACAGTACAGGAAATGAATGAATCACAGGGACAGAAACACTGCAGCTGACCCATCACCGAGAACAAAAACAAGTTTTATTTATGCACAGATACCTTCCTGGTGATGGGTGAGGTTGTGGTTGCTGTTGTTATTGTGTTGATGGTGGTGATAGTGATGGGTTCGGGTGTCTCAGAGAAGATCTTGCAGATGTCATCCACAGCAGAACCATCAACTTCTGGAAAATCAAAGTCTGAAGGAGACGGGAGGGATCGAGCTGAGAGAGGAAAGTTAGAGATATGTTAAGTAACATTTAACAACATCTGGTATCCATCAAAATGAAGTAATTTGTTAACAATAGAAATGAATATGTTGGGTGATAAGAGATTTTTTGACTGTTACCAAAAATATTGTGCTGTAATTTTATATGACATTCAATGCATGGCATAAAAGAAGAGGCTGAGATCACATGATTAAAGCATAAAATAATTAAACACTGAAACAACAGAGGACATGACAGCTGAGAATTAAACATATAAATCAAACATTTCAAGTCGATGTTACAAGACATTGCGCCACCTGTTTGTACGTTAGCCCAAGTGTTTACTTAGCGGATATTTACTAATCACTAAATTAAAAGAGGTGTCACCACATAATCTTATGTACAGTAGAGATTAGACGTTACTAAAGATATGTTACACCCAGTACCTGCCAGGTGGAACGATAGTTTGCTGATATATAACCTGTTTAGAGTGAAGAGTAAACAAGATACTTTGGAACATGGTTATTTATGAAAAAGGCTGTTTAACAATGATGTAAACAGGGAAGATTTTTAAATTAACATTTCACAAAAATAATACAACAAAACACATATTCATTCTAAACTAACTCTGAAACACATATTTGTCCATTTAAGCAGATATAAACAACTCAAAGTCATACCTACATTTACAAAGGATTGCCGTTTAGGTTGAAAATATCGTTTGCCATAAGAAAACTGTAATTTTTGGAGGTATTTTTTTGCAGATAACGACACTAAAGAGTCATTGGACAGAGCTACAGATGTTCCCTAACAACCAACTTATGACTGAAGTCATTACAAGCAAAGACTTTCATAACCTGATTTAGTAAATCACTAGTTTGAAACTGGCTAGTAGTTTTTAACTTAGGAACGACTTTACACACAATCGAATGGATTTATGAATAGCTAAGACAATCTATTTCAGGTGTATAGGTGCTCATAAGGAGCATGACTAATCAATTAGTCCATTTAAAAAAACGTATCCATAACATTTTTTGATCATAAATTAAATTAAATTCCTCGAATGTGAAGAATTGTATTCTGGTCATTTGTGATTTGGCATAACTTTTGACATTTTATTATTGATATATTTATTGATAATGAAACCAGAGTGTCCCTAGGACGTTGATGGATTCTTTATGTTACAGACCACAGTTTTGCATCCTTAATTTAGTTTCCTCTCTTTTACCTGTTTTGTTTACACCAGACAGTAAACCTTTAACTTTAGGTCGACGGGTGCTGTAGCCTTTATGTGTGTGTGCATTGAGGTGTCTGTGCTGCCATCTGATCTGTCAGTCTGTGTTGCATTTTTCATGATAAGAGGTCTAAGGTGTGTTTTTCTTTTGTCTTTGTCTTTTGTGCGCTGCCAAGCTGCCGTGAAGAGATGCTAAAAAAAAAACCTTTCCATTCCTGACACTACAATACATATTTTCTTGCATTTTTTCCTAGTTATGAAGCATTCTGAGTATATTTGTACTTACTGCGAGTCAAGTCGATGCTCTGAACTCTGAGGAGGAAGAGGAGGACAGACACAAACACAGCTGTCAACCTGCAGGACATGACTACAGATGAAGCAAAGCAAGGAGACAGAGTACAATAAGAAAAAAAGATGGAGATAGAAGAGAGCAGGAATCAAAGACGACAGACTCTAAAATGAGCAAAAACTACCGGAGATGAGGAAGGTGATGGAAGATAAATGGGGAGGGAAAGTGTGAAAAGGAGGGAGGAGAGATGAAGGGAAGAGATGGATCATGTCTAGACTGTGAGCAGATCTTACAAGATTTGTGGTTCTGAGTTGCAACAGAATAAAACCAAGTTAATCCTCTGCTTCTTTAAATCTTATTCATCCAGGGAAGGTTTACGGAGCAACATCAACAGTGTCAACAACGCCCTGCTTCACAGAAACACAAAACACCAACAGAAAAAGCCTGCATGTCTTCTTTGTTTGGCAAACCACACTATGAAAGATTCACTCCAAAATACGACTGATTTCATAACTTTTGTTTAGTGTTGCAGGTAAAAGTAGTCAGAACCAAGATTAATGTGAAGAAATGAAATCATGTTGACAGCAGTTGTTATGGAGAGAGAGTCACAGTCACTCCTTCCACCTGGACTTTCCCTGTCCTCATTATCATCTTACCAATCCTCATTTTATTCCGCCAGAGATTAGTGACACATTAAACCTCTAATATGTCAAGAGGAGTGAAGGAGGCTATCGACGTCAGAGTAGAGAAACCGTCTCTCAACAGAGGAGAAACCACTTATCGCCCATCTACAATGCTGTCATCCCTTCTCAGGACACTCAACAGCCATTCATATTTAGCCTCATGATGCTGTTTACACTTTGTTTTAACATGTATTTTGGTGACACATCACCATTCACGCCTGTGTTTATCATGTGTCTCCAAGGTGTCCAGCTCGTTACAGCCTACGTCACTTAGAAGGTCAAAGGGCCCTGCGCATAGTTACTACGTCAGTCTGTCGCCAGAGGAGCACCAGATTTGTTTTGCACGAGCTAGCTAAGAAAACAAAAACGCTTCAAGAACTACTCGACATGTACCGGCTGTTATTGGTGTTTGCATGCTGTCACAAAAACAACCATCACGTCCTGCAGTGATGATGCATTTTCCTGTTGTATTCTTGTCAGGGACACATCAGGCACGCGATTTCAGTGACCGGATCACAATATGTCTTTATGTATTTAACACTGTCCACTTGTGATCCAACGCCATTTTAAAGCGTAAACAGGGTCTAAGTGAGAACTCCAATGACTCGTTGTTCACACTTGGCCTCAGGTGACTCCAATGACTCTTAACAACTGTTGTTAGAACAGCCTGGAGCACTAACGAACAACTGGTATCAATGACCTTGATAATGACACACAGAGGTTAAATACCTGGGACTCTCTGAAGCGAAACATCTTTTAGTATTTATAACCAAGTCCAGTTGCCTTTGATTCAACCATCCTCGGATTAAAGCTTTTGTTGACTTATCTTTACATCATATCATGCTAATAAACTATGAGAGAAATCCTCAACTTAATGTTGCAGTTCAGTTCTTCGAGGATTCAGTCTGGTCTTCAGTTATCTACCTGCCAACATCATCATATCAACAAAAGTAACTTTTTTTGCCTTTATTGAATAGTGGGCAGTGAAACAAGGGGGGAGAGAGAGATGGGTACAACATGAAACAAAGGTCCCTGGTTGGGATCAAACTAGGGACGTTGCAGTTATGTGGCAGCACAGAAACCATTTAGCTACCATTGTCAGCCCCAGCCAGAAAGATAACTAGCAAAAGAACATACAAAAGACCTTTCATTAATCTTTAGATGACAGAAAATAAACATATTTTGATAAATGATTAATTTGTTTTAGTCATTTTTCCAGCGAAACTGCCAAATATTCTCTGGTTCCAGCTTCTCACATGAGACAAATTTCTATTTTTCTTTGTCATATATGACAGTGAATTGAATATCTAAAGTTGTTGGACTGTTAAACAAACTGACTGTGACTTATAAAAATATGTGAATGCATTTTTTTCACTGGTTTCTTACATTTCATTTACAACAATTAATCAAGAAAATACTCAGATTAACCAGTAATAAAAATGATGGTTAGTTGCAGCCTTACTCTAAAATGCTTTTACCTTTTTCTCAACTTTAAAATGTACTTTTTTAATTTAGTCTAATATTTTCACACCATGTGTAAAGAAAGTAAGTTGCAAACACATCTTTGTTTCTCTTGGGTCAGTTTTTTTTTTCCAGTTTGAGCTTGTTTGAAGAAGTTCACCATCACATTTGTGTTTAGACTTGTGTAAAAAGGCCTCATCACTTTGTTCATTTAGGGAGATAAACCTGCTTTTCTGTCTCAGTTGTTGTGTCGGTGCCTTGCTCAGGGGCACACTGAACACTTTAAAACTCTTACTCATTCACTTCCCACACAAAGATTTCCCCTTAACACGCACCAACACAAGGTGTGTGTCTGCCTGTACGCTTCCAAGTGTTACTGCTATTACTTAACTGGAACAAGAGATTTCATAACATCACACACACTCATGCCGTGAGGGTTTATAGCCACGGTTACTATGGAAACAAGTGTCTGCTTACATACACACACCTCTTGTACACTCAAGCGTAGCGCTCTAATCTTGTGTGAAGGTGTGTGTGTATGTCTATTCATGATCCTCTCCCATTATCTTGTCCTAAATAAAAGACAGATTGTTTTTGTAGCCAAGCTGGCAGCACAGACTGAAATATCTCAACAGCTGTTGGATGAATTTCCACAGAGTGTCCACTGAGTCCAGAGGATGATCTTAATGACTTCCTCTAGCACCACCATGAGGTTCAGGTTTGTGGTTTTTCAGTGAAATGTCTCAACAACAGCCTCACAGAGCCAGTAGCATGGCTGTAGACTCTAAGTCGTGTTTTTCAGTTTGTCTGTTTTAAAATCAAGTTTACAGCTCAACGTTTGCAAAAATACCAAATATGTCGAGCTGAATTTTGGCTAAATAGAAATGCAGCTGTAAAATGAAAAAATATGATGTTTAACAAAATTATGTGCAACTCAGAGTCTGATTAGTAGTGTTTTTCAGAGCTTTCATCCACATCTCATGGACTTCCATCATGTAATAACTGCTGGGAGGCAAATTCCTGCAGCTGATAAAGACACTGAGATGTGGTTGAAAGGTCCTACGTGGATCTTGAGTTGAAATGATTTTGTCAAACTCTTTCCAGGATCATAAATCAACCTCTAGTCTCAAATAATTCTTGTGTTTAAAGCTGCATTTAAGTTATTTTGACCGTCCCAGGCTTGTCAGTCATTTCTGTTTGTTTCCATCACGACACAAATCTTGACCGTCAACGATGTGATCAGTAGAAATATTTATAAAAAATCAACAGAACTGAGATTCAAAATTTAAATTCAGTCATTTATTTAAAAAAAAAATCATAAATATAACATTTTTGTATTCATGTGATGAAAAAATACTTCTTCAACTCTTAACTTTAAAGTGCAAAATCATACTATAGATCATCATTAGTTAATAGACTGAAGTGCTTCTGTGTTAGTAAGGAGTGAACAAATAATAATTAACACCTCTATAACAACGAAATATCACTTTACAAACAAATAATCTGGATGATTACATTACATTTCATCAATTGAACTGACTGACAACAGTTGGGAAAAATAATTACAAAAAGGTCAGCGGTTCAGTGCCTTGTTCAACGGCACCACCGGTGAGGTAAGAGTGTTCCCTGCTCACATTTTTCAGATATATCACAAAGTCTGCCGCTCAGATTCTGCTAATATGGTGATGATGACGGTGGTGTGGATGAAGATCTATGTGAACTTCCTGATGAAGCGCAGTTTTAAGTATGCGATGGTGAGGAAGGTGATGGTCATGATGCCCAGAGCCATGTGGTTCTGCCAGAGGCCCCAAGCGGAGTAATCCACACCTTGCTGCTCCAGAAAAGCTTCCCCTGTGCAACTGGACACAAAACACAAAGGTTCCTCAATAACCAAACAACCAACCAGTTCACTTACATGATGTTACTGTCTGACTGGCAGCATTTAAACTGACTGTATAATGAACAAAATGAAAAGTATCAACTGAAAACTGACGGACTGGCCTTTTAAATAAGTAAGAAAGCAATACATTTAAAAGTTAACTAACTGACAGACATTAAACTGAAGCAATTTAAATATGTAAGTAATCAGCCATCTAACTAAACATTCAGGTTCACACTTGAACACAGTTAGTTACTAAATAACTGACTCATTCACTGGCATATTCATTTTTTAAGCAACTAACTCATTGACCTTTTGTCTTAGTAAGTAGCCAACCATTTAACTAACAGTGTCACACTTAAACTAACAAACTAACTTTAACTAATTAACTAACTTACTAACAGGTAGTGAAAGACATCACCCTTTAGGCCACTAACTAACCAACTCACTAAGCAACTAACTAATTTTATCTCATTTAATAGCCATTTGGACAGACATATATATTTTACACATATCACAGTTAACAAGCTACAATAATTTTTAAACAAGTTACTAACTGAATATTTACTATGCTGACTTTTAATTTACATGAGTAACTAACCAGCTGACCCTTTAACTAAGTCATTACATAACTTGCAGTGTAGCGGTTAATAATAACAGTTAATGATTTCATTTGTTGACTAATTTTATGTCAAAAAGCTGCATTAAAACACTAATTTATCCTGCTTTATTCAGACTGCTGACTAAAACTTTAACTAACAGACTTTCTGACTGACTGCTGATATAACACTGTACTTCATTTCTTTTTTAAATTGGATTTGTTTTCAATCAAATCATCCAAACAGGAGGCTGCTGAGCTGTAATGTGTCATGACGTCCAGCAGGTGGAGCCATCAGTGCAGCACTAACTGAATATGCACATTGTTTTTTAAATAGTCTGATCATTTTATTCATTAAATCACATCAGAATTACACATATATCTCTATATGTGTGTGTACATGTATATATATGTGTGTGTGTGTGTGTGTCTTACGCAATTCCAGGTGGGATGGCGCTGCTGTTAAGCGATTCACATAACTTCAGCCCAGTAAACTCATTAATCTGCAGAGCCTGAAGAGACACAAAGAGTCTCATCAACACCTGGAGGAACTAGAAGCAGATGTTATTACACTGTTACTGTTACTGTGTGTGTGTGTGTGTGTGTTTCTGTACATACACTGAGGCCGTATCGTGGTATACTCAAGTATTTTAACCAAGACAGCCAGCTGACGATGGAGGGAAGATTCACCAGCAGACCAGCGAAGATCTGCAGAACAAGAGCGAGAAAGACGTTTAAAGATATTCAACAGATTTATTTCTATTACAAAAAGTGTTTTAAAGGCTTTGTGTTTACTCGTGTCGAGAGTCTTATCATTATTTGTCACTAAACTACCTTTAACAGCTTCACTTCTATACTTTTGAATCAAAATAACACATTTCTTCACACATGTTGTTTTAAACACCATCTGGACTGGATTTATGTCTGAAGGGGATGTGAGGTGATTTTAATGCAGTCTGGATCACATATGTGGGTTTATTTTTTGACTATAACCCCAGTAATAGTTACAGCTGCAATGAACGACTGTATTTCAGTTCCTGTCATTGAAATCCCATCTGGAGCGCCGTCCTTGTATTTTAAAATGGATCTTGCTTTTTATTCTATATTTTTAATTCGCTTAGTGGAAAATTTTGTGAAAGGAAACGAAATTAGAAATGTTTTTGCTACTCTAACAGATCAAAACCAAAGGGAACCAATATGATGTCAGAATAAAATATCAGATACAGGTAGACCTGTTTTTAGTTGATTTTTGTTTACATTCTGACAAACTGGCACCTTTAAAAGTCTGCTGTATTAGCTGTTACTGTGATACTGAAGAAAAACAGATTTCTAAGTGGATTTATGGAGGTTTATTGTTGATGGACGTCAGAGATAATGACATCCTCTGAAGTGTCAGTCACACTGAACAACATCAATATGTGTTTCATGTCTGTGTGTTCACATTCACTGAGTTATGACTCCAAGAAAAATTTCTTTCCCCCTAAAATTCACCTCATGCAGTGTCTTTGTCTCAAGCTTTAACTTGTTTGCAGCATTTTATTGTCTGATTGTTGTTTGTTTGTTGCTTGTTTAACATTGTTTGGACAGTTTGGTTGAAATTCTGCTATTTATGAAGTATGTTATGCATTTGTCAATTGTGAGTTGAGTTGGGGCTTTACAGCTAAATATTTATACTATTATTACAATTAATTGTGCTACCCTTATCTGAATGTTTGTGCTGATGTGTGTGTTAACATCAGTGAGTGTGTGTGTGTGTTACCATCATGAAAACGAAGGAGATGGTCATGAAGATGTTGGCGATGGCCACCACCGACTGGTCGGCTGAGATGGCCAATGACATGGCGGTGGCGGTGTAGGCCACCAGAGCCACAGTGAACATGAAGAGGAAGAAGGCTCCAGCTGTCGGCTTCAGACCTGCACACACACACACACACATCAGAGAACCAAGGTTTTAATCATTGCAAGATCATGTTTTAATACAAATAGTGTTGGGCTTTTTATTCAGTGTTAAACTTGAAATTTGTCACATTTGAGAGGCTGCAACCATTTTACCTTTCTAAACGACTGAAACAATGAACCGATTATGAATATTGCTGATATAAACATAAATACGCAGTAGTACAGGCAGCAAACCTCCCGACACAACATACTGTGTGTGTCTCCAACCCACCAATCATGAAGTACGCCACACAGCTGAAGACTATGGCGGGGAAGGTCCTTAGCGTGATGATGTCAGACAGGATCTTAGACAGGAAGTAGACAGACAGCCTGTAGTAACCGCTGATATACTCATGACTGGAGAGAGAGAGAGAAACACACCATCAGTTACATCTATAAACCTGCATAGTTCCAACTGAAATCACATTTAATCTTCCCTCGGTCGGATGGTATCAGGTAGTGGAATGGGAGTTGAGCAGAAGTTTGGAGACTTCCTCTTTGATCAGAGGGGAGAATGAGAGGAGTGAGGCCCTGTTAGCCTCAGCTTCAGAGAACTAGTTATTGATGGTGGAAACCTTCAATAGCAGGGTGGAGGAGGAGGAGGTGGAGGATTGAGGATCATTGTCCAAACATCTGAGGCGCCATAGATCTTCTCATCTCACTCTCACAAACCAATACACATACTTCCCAAAATGATCAAAGTTTGCGTTTCACAGATGAATGAAAAATCAATACATTATCCTCAAATGTGTGTTTGTGTTTGTGTGTTGGACCTACATGAAGAGTTTTCTCTCTGAGATGAAGAGTTCAGCAGACGACAGCGAGCTGAAACACTGATTCACGACGATGAAGAAGAGAGCACCGAACCTGGAAACACAACAACAACGTGATCAAACTGATCCACAACCCAGATCACAACTCAGAACACTATACAAACTGAGAGTACTGTAATATAATAATAGACAAACTATACTATTACTGCTCATAATATGAAACATACTGTTGCCACTGCTTCTACTAATAGACGTTTACAAGCTACTATTGAACTACTTATAATAGAATAAAGTAGAATACCTGTTCTGCATTCCACTCTGATCGTTCTGGACGTCAAAGAAAATGGCTCCGACGACCAGAGCGAGGAACGCCGTTACTACAACCTAAACAGATTCAAAACACAGAGTATTCAGCAGTAATCGATGGTGTACGTTTATTGTATGTCACATAGTGTGAGACGGCTTTAATAAAAAATCTGCAGCAGACTGTACAGAATCAGTTTGAGGTGGTCAGATTGTTCAGATTGTTCGATGAATGTTTGGTGAATCGTAGCGTTTCTCTCATAATAATTCAACACTTTGCTCAGACAGCCCTAAATTTGCACAGAGCAAAGAGGTCTTTACTTTGGGAACCTGAATATTGCTTTAAGAAAGACTTGAAAATGTGTAAACCCGTCCTTTAAGTAACTGAAGCTGCAGTTCCTCTAATTGCCACTAGATGTTACTCCAACTTCATTCCAATTTGTCCAAAGGTGACTGAGAGCACCTCAGACAGCCAATGTTGCCAAACCTTCTGTTCAAAATGTATTTAAAAGTTTATTTGAAGCTAATTTGAAGCTTTAAATGAGTCAAATCAAGTCGATATCTTCCCACATTACAGTCTTTTTAGTGCCAAGGTAAAAACAGGAAAGCGCTCGGTTCTCACCTGAGCGACGGAGGTCTGAGGGTTCAGCATGAGGTTGCGAAACGTTCTCTTGAGAACCCATTTGAACTGCGTCAAGAAGCTGGTGTTGTAGGTGATGGTCCGGGAGCGAGAAGAGGTGGTCGTCTGCTTTCCACTGATGATCCTCTCTGAAAAACGGGAGACAGTGTTGTGATCACTACTTGTTTCTGCAGTTAATTCAGGTTTAATAAAGAAAGGAGAGTTAATAAGAATGAATACTGAAGTAGAAGTTGCTTATTTCCACATCCAGCAGTTACGGAGCAACATTATCATTCATGTGGAGTCGTGTTTCTGTCCACCTGGTGAATGTAAGTCCAATCTTCTCTCTCTTTTAGCTTCTGTTTCTGCTCTCTACCAACTCCTGAGGGAAATATCTGGCTCTTTAGCTGCTAAATGCTCCACTATGTTCACCAGCTAGTCTACCACTAACTGTTTGCTGGTGGTGAACAGGTAGTGTACAGCGGCTTTTTACAGCTTTTTGTCTGAAAAAAGCTGCCTGCTGCAAGATTTAAAAACCCTACAAAATTATGACTTCATGAATAAATACGAGTAAGGTAAAATACAGTAAAAGTTTCTAGAAAGTTAGAAAAGACGAGTTTTAACTTTTCTTTTAGAAGTTGTAAGTGTGACTCTTAATGTTGAGTTTATTATATTGTGGCTTGATAAAACAATATGAGGACATTATAAAGAACAATAAGTCTTAACTATTGTACCATTACTGTCATCTAAAGGTCTATTTCTTTACATACACATAAAATATTCTAAAACAACCCCCTCCTGCTGAAAACATGTTGAACGAGCAGTTCAACCTTGTGACCTTTTTGTACCGTACATACCCAGCTCTGCTTTAGTCTGTCTGAAGTAGTAGCAGTTTCTGTATTCCTCCACCAGTTTGTCCTCGATGCCCCGCTTGGACGCCAACACCGCGTCTGAATCTGCATCTGGAGGAAGAACGAGGAGAGATGAAACAATGATAAATAAATATTAATATAACCCTGTCTTAACTCTTGCTGCTAAATGATGTCATCTTTTTTTCTCTTTAGGTCCTTATAAATAAACAAACGTACCTTCTGTGTCCATGTTGCTGATGACTGCAGTCGAATCTCCATTGATGACGTCCAGGAAGAAGTCAGCAGGGTTGTTGTGAGGCTCACAGGTGTATCCTGGGAAATGGACAGAGGTAGTATTAGTATTCAGATCATTTATTTAAGTAAAAGTACTAATACAACAATGTAAAAACACTCTATTACAAGAAATGAAAGCATGTGAGACGTTTAGAGGGAAAAATCACTATTTGGTGGAGCTGTTAACAACTCATAGACATGTGAAATGTGACCCCGACTACACACTGCTTTTTGTAAGACATCAAAAGACAAAAAGTTTGGAAACCACTGGTTTCATCTTTAACAATGTGTTGTATTTTAAAAGCTTGTTATATTATCCATTGTGTCAAATCTTCATGTGAAAAGTAACTAAAGCTGTTAAATAAATGTAGTGGAGTAGAAAGTACAATGTTTCCCTCTGAAATGTAGAAATGTTCCTACCGATGTCTGAGAAATACTCCAGAGCGCTCTGTGCCGGTCCGTGGTAAACCTGCAGACAAAACAGTGTTTACATGAGTTTCTACCTTCTAAACAACACGACATGAAGCCATGACAGTGTTTCTGGGATCTGAGGTAGCTTGACCTGTTTGCCGTTGACCAGCAGGGTGAGGCTGTCGAACAGACGGTAGATGGAGTAGCGAGGCTGGTGGATGGACAGGATGATGGTGCGACCGTTATTCGCCATCCTGGAGAAACAGGAAGAGGAAGGTTTCAAATAGTCTCACTCACGGATACATAGATTTGTCTTCACGGACAGGTTCACTGTTTTTTGTTTGTTGTTTATGTGTGTGTGTGTGTGTGTGTGTGTGTGTGTGTGTGTGTGTGTGTGTGTGTGTGTGTGCACCTCTTGAGCAGCAGCAGCACAGAGTTGGCGGTGCTGGCGTCCAGGCCTGTGGTGGGTTCATCCAGGAAGAGGACGGTTGGGTCGATGATCAGCTCCATGCCGATGTTCGTCCTCTTCCTCTCACCGCCGGAGATCCCACGAATCAGCTGAGTGCCCACCTGCACACACACACACACACACACATATTTTTACATTCTTACTTTCTTAATTTTTTGCTTTCTCTTGTTTTTTCTTTTTTTTTGTTTTGTTGCTCTTTCTTGTCTTGATCACTATTTCTTTCACATCTTTCTTGTTGCTCTATCTTTCCCTCTTTTCTTTCCCTTATACTTGTCTCTCTTTCTTCCCTTTCTCATCACTCTTTCTTTAGATCTTTCTTGTCTTTTATGTCACTCTCTTGTTGGTCTTTCTCTTAGCTCACTTTCTGGTCTTATTGCACTTTCTTTCCCTCTATCTTATCCTTTTTGTTGCTCTTTCTTTCTCACTTTCTCTCCCTCTTTGCAAATGCTTTTGACTTCCATCCATCCATCCATCCATCCATCACCCTTTCCTCCCTCCTTCTCACCTTGGAGTCGGCCACCCGGGTCAGTCCCAGCTCCTGGATCAGTTTGTTGACTTTCTGCTCTTTCTCCTCCTGAGTGATGCTTGATGGGAGACGTAGCGCCGCCGAGAAGCTGAAGTTCTCTCTGACCGTCAGAGTTCCCATCACCACATCGTCCTGCAGACATTATTAAAAAATATCATAACAGTTGATGCGACTGGACACACTTTTATCCATTCAAATCATATTTAATTTTGAGGGTTTCTTGGAGGCAGTTTGACTATTTAACATGTGACTGAAACAGATTTGGCCTGAGATGCCAGTCTTATTGTTGCATGCAGCTCCTTCCTGCCCAGACCAGGAAACTCTCCTGAATCAAAGTCTCTCTATTGGCTCCTTCCACTCAGTCAGCTACTGTCGGTTTGTCTTCCTGTCTGCCTTCCTCCCTGTCTTCCTCTCTGTCTCGCTCACCTGCACCACATATCCAGACAGACATTTGAAGTTTGGAGGCTGAGGAGCTCCGTCGATCAAAACTTCTCCTGACAGACCTGCAGGGTCTTTCCTGGCTGCCAAAACATCCAGAAACCTGAACGAAAAACAGCAAACTTCAGTACATAACAATGAAATACCTTTATTTACATAACAGTGTTGTCCATGGCAACAGCAGCAACCATCCTAATAACTGATAACTGAAACCAAGATTAGGTTTTTATTTTCATTTTGGTCAGTGGTGGAGATATTTTACTTACTGCATTACAAGGAAAAGTCTTGTATTCAAAATCTTAGTTAAGTAAAAATACAGAAGTATTACATGTAAAATTTACTCACTTTTACCCAAAAGTAAAAATATTTATTCTGAGGATGATTTCATATGTTTTTTTTTACTTTGAGCAACAGAAAAAGACCCTAAAATCTGCTCTGAACTTAGTAAAACTGCATTTTCATTCTATGTTTACAATCCAACTATGTAAAAATGTGCAAGATAAATGCTACTGGCACGTCAGACAATCAAGCATCATATTCAAAAAAATATTTCATGAGGAATAAAATTTACATTTGATATAATTTTGGTAAATGAATAATGTGTGTTTTTATGTAACACCTATTTTATGCTTCCATTTTGACCAGGGGTCCCTTGTAAACGAGATATTGTATCTCAATAGACTTCCTGGTTAAGATAATAAAAATGTTCAACTCTGACACAGACTTTTCTCTCATGCATCATTTGAATCAATAAAGGTGGCGATGTTTGACAGCTCTCTCTCTCTAGCTTTGTCTTTTTTTACACACACACACGTGCAACACTCACGATGACTTGCCGCTCCCAGTCGCTCCCATGATGGCGTTCAGACCTGGCTTCATGATCCCACTGAGAGAAAGAGACATAAAAAGTAAAAAAATGTCTATGTTGTTTACTGTCTGTGTGCAAAACTTAATATTCTGGATTCAATTTTATTTTGTTATTTAACACCAGTGTTTAGCCAGATGCTGGCAAGACGTCAATATCTCAACAACCATTTGATGGATTGTTATGAAATTTTGTACATTGAAATTCTTGATATTCTCCAGAGGTTGAATCCCACAGATTTGTCCTCTAGTGCCACCAGCAGGTCAAAGTTTTCACAAAATTCTGCGAAAATCTCAAGAGCTACTTGATAGACATAAATGTCAGCAGTTCACTCAAAGATAAGATAAGACTTTGTTGTCCTTCTGGGCCAATAAAGTCTTATCAGTGCTGAGATACATCTCATAAATATCTAGATTAAAGTAGTTGTACAATAAATATTAAAAATCAACAAATACTCAGAATTCTGAAATACTCAAAATAATCGATAAAACACTCAAGAATCTCATCTAATCTCAGTTATTACACACTCACACATTCACCATGAAGAACAGGACACAAACATCATCATCAACAACAACAATCAACCTTTGCCACTGTCGGCCGCTGGTGTGTTTGTTTACAGCTTTAATGGTCTGATGATGTTTAGCCTGCCCGACATGTGCACGAGTCACTCGCTTGACTGATGATGTTTTCTTCTATATGAGAGGAAAACTGCTTCATGGTCTGGAGATTTAGATGTTTGACTCCTTTGATTTTCATGTCTCTTTGTGTGTGAAAGCTGTGGTTGTTGTGTGGTAGAAGAGAAAGTCTCATAGAGCTGCGAGAATGGCTGCAGGCTCTTAGGCTGTCTCTCAAATCAAATTTGTTAATTGTATATCGTCTCTGTACTGCATCATTTTATATTAGCAGGAAATGCTATATTATTTTTTGCTTTCTGAGTTGTTCCTGGAGCTGTTTCCATCCATTATTACCTAAATTTGTCCATAAAAAATGTTTTGAGTAAACATCATTTTGTCATTTTTTCCAGTCTGAACACACCATAGTCTCAAAACCTGCTTAGAGTGAATGTGCAGACTGGAAGTGGGAGGCAGCTTTAGTCTTGTTTTTCATGATGAGGAAGTTTCAGTTCGTCTTTGAAGGGAAAATTTTGCTGATAGAAAACTGAGCTTCCAAAAAAAAGGTTCAGTGACTGTTGGTGAACTGTGTAATCGCAGTTGATATATTTTTGAGGAACTGAAAGATGCTGTGCTTTTTTTACAAACCACGTAAGGAGTGACTGTTGAGAAACAATTTGATTCATAGTTTTGGCCTCTTTAGCTGACAAACTGGGAGTGGACTTCCCCCTCGTTAGGCCATTAGTCAGCAAATATTTGCTGACCAACACTTTGGTTTAGCTATAACCATGACGCTGCAGTTTTTGTCTCATGTTTTCCTAATGTTTCCTTCTTTCTTTCTTTCTTTCCTTATTCTTTCATTTTCTTTAGTTTTTGAGTTTTTTTGTTTTGTTTTTGAGTGAATGGTAACAGTTTTAATGCCTTTTGACATGCAAACAAGGTTTAAAATGGGGACATTGAGGTTTTTGGTCAATCCCCTCACTCCTATTAGCCAACATTTTGGTTTCTGATTAAACTGTTGAGAAAGTTTTTGGGGTTTTTTTGCTGATTCTGTCAAAATCTGAGAATAGACCTCCCCGTGTCCAACATCTGCCAGGTCATTAGTCAGTGAACTTAATGAAACATTGGTGTGGTTTATTGTCAACACTGAAACCATGATGCTGCAGTTTTATTTTGTCTCTTACTCATTCTTTTCCCATTCTCTTTCTATTACTAGAAGCTCGCTCTGACTGTCTAACCAAACCAATTTTCTCACAAGTTAAGAGTAAACTCTGGGTGATCCTCCAGTTGGTCAACCACTTGTCTAAATAGCTCAACTATTGGATGAATTGCCACGAAATTTGATATAAATATTCATGTTCCAATTTCAGTTTTTTTCTAGTGTTGTCATGTGGACAAAAGATTGTTTTGTCCATTACTTAAGTTTATGACCACACATATATATATGACTGAGTTTTACATTATTTCTTGCTGGAATTCACCTTGTGAGTCATAGTTCTTCTACTCCACTTTTTCTATGTACACAGTCTTGTACCTTCAACTTTTTATCACAGAACCAGATATATAAAACACTCCAAAACCCCCTAGTATGCACGAGGCAAAAACAACAACCAAAAGAGATATATAAAGAAGGAAAATGTTTCATATCTTCCCACATGCTCAATGTGAGAAAACAGCCCCTTCACACATTTAACCAACATATGCAAACGGAATGTTTAACTTCCTGCCTCTTCGAGATAACAGATAAACAGCTGCTCCTGTCAGCCTGCTGTCAGGTATGTGGCATTCACTGAGGCACAGTTTCTAAGATTTCCTTTCATTTTCTTCCAAAAAATGTAAACATCTTCATCATTATCATCCTAAAACATAGAAACGTTACATATTACATGAACACCTGAGACCTTTTCTGACTTTAAACAGTTTTCTAAAAGCACGTTTATTCTGTTTGGAGGATACTGAGACAGTGTTTGAACGGCAGAAGTTGCAACAGTGAGATTATTCAATGCAAATTTAAATAAGATCAGGTTTGAAAAGCAGTGATCTTGATATTCTTACAATCTACAGGCATTGTTCACATGTGCAGAGATTAATTGAAGCTGCTCAGAACAAACTTATTCAACTTTGACTGAAACTGGTCAATGATTACACAAACGGAACAATAAAATACCAGAGATACCACACACTATAAACTCCACACATGTGAACACACACGTGTTGCACTTTGACCAATTGCATTTTTCATAACATACATATATAATCGAAAGACTTTGGTCATTTTCATAACATAGCGCGATGAAAGACTTTGATCATTCGTCGGGTGAGGATCTGACCTCTTTGTGAGTACAAACGATGATAGTGAAAGGTTTTAGACTGAACTGATCTGAGAGCTGATATAACACAAGAAGGGATCTAGTCAGGACAGAGCAACACGAGTAAGCGCCATAAAGCTTAGTTTTTAGCCTTATATAGTATTTGCATTTGATAAAGGATGTTACACCACTTTTCCCCCCTTTTTGGTATTTATCAGGAGTGCAAAAAAAACAACAAAAAAAATGCAAAGAATAAATCTGACACTGATTTTTTTTAACCATCTCCATTGTCTTCACTTGTCAGTTGGGTACTAAATTCAGTTTTTCTCCATCTTGTATTTTTCTTTAAATCTTGTATTTTGTCTCAATAATACTGAACATACAAACACAGGGCTCTTCTGGATAATGTAACGATCTGGTAGGTTTATATTATGACCGCCAGTTTCAATCATTTCAACTTTGTTTCTGAAAAAAGTCTGTAATTTGGTGGACAGCTGAAAATACTTCCCATAATACTATTGAGTAAATAGCAGATGTACAATATAGCAGATGCAGTGTTAATCTATATCTATGACTGTCTATTCCTTCATTACTTGAAAGCTGCTCTTAGAAGTTACTTTTAAACTTTGGTTTGATAAATATGAGCCCTGTATGCACAACTGGGTTTCTTCAAGTCACTAAAATTTAAGAGCTCACATGTTTCTGTGAATTTAACACCCTGAATATTCTCAGTAAGTAAACTTTCAAAAGAATCGAGGTAGTTCAGCATCCTGCCACTGTGTCTGTTTGTCGATTTAAGCCGAGAGTCATTGTTTTCCCTCAAGCTTGTGTGTGTGAAAGACACAGAGGGGGACCCAAAGCAAACTTCCTTCCTTTGCCTCCACACATGTGTGTTTGTGTGTGTGTGTTTGATCCAAGCAAGCCCTGATTGTGTCACTTGGGCCTCCCAGGTGGGCTCCTGTCGGCACGTAGACAAACACACACACAATAACTGCACATGTGGACTATGCAGCTTCAGTTTACCGAAGTAAATCTGAGCTCAAACTTTCAAACTTTCACCTGAGGGCAGCGGTAAAGATAAACGTTGGTGAAAAGGCCCGTCCATACGCAAAAATAAAATAGTCAACTCTATGTTTTGGTTTACTGATTTGAAATCATATTGAGGGAAATAAGGTTGTGTTCTTGCTTCTGCATCTTCTTCAGAAAACAAAACAAAACAAAAAACAACAGAAAACAGTATTTTATCCCAGCTACATGTAAAAAATGAAATAATCCAGCTATATTTTGGGTTTGTAAATATAAATTGAAAAAGGTTGCGTTCCTTGATAAAAGACTGAAGCGTAGATGGACCGGACCGTAAATCCGTACAAATTTGTAGACAGTTATGAGACAAGAGTTGATGGCACAAATGTGTCTTTTTATAAGAAATAAAAAGATGTTTGGTGATTTGGTAGTTTTAGACACATCAATCAGTGGACTCACTTGAGGTCAATGAGGATGTCTTTGATCGTCCCCTTCTTCCGACACAAACGGCTCGCTCCCATTGTCACCTTGTAGTGAATGTTGTGGAAGCTGACGGTGGCACCGTGCAGCTGTTGACCCGAACCTGCAGACTAAAAAACAGTTAATTCACACCAAAAACCATAATGATGGATTTCCAAAAATGTGTAATGTTACTATCAAGGAAGGAAGGTAGGAAGGTACCTGGTGTTTGGAGGCCCCATTCCGCGCTGGTTCCATCGTCACTCGGCTCTCTGACATCCTCTACCTCTCTCCACCTGAACAAAACACTGAAGAAATATTGTAATTAACTCCTCTGATAGAAACCTGAATCACTGTCACCTTTTCAAGTTAGCTAAGCTCCTTTATGCATATTATTTATTTAGTCTGATGGAAATTAATATATTTCTCTGCGCTTTTTCAATCATTCTCTCAAGTTTGATCCCCCAAATAAAGTCACAGCAACACTTACTTTTTGTAAATGTTTAAAAGGTTCAGCATAATTGGTTTGCTGTGGAGAGCTAAATAGTTTCCATTCACAAAAATATTCACTTCATGGATGTTCTCTGGGTGCTGTGAAGTCAGATTTTTGCAATAAATCCCCCAAACTAAACAACAAAATACAGCAAAAACACACAATCCACTCATGACCAACTGTAATTAGTGTCACTGTCAGTGTCAGTGATGTGTGTCACTTCAACCAGTGAAAGTGACAAAAATGAAAAGCATTTTCAGAAGCACATTTCATACCAGGGAAATTCAAAGTGCTTTACAGAACATAAAAATTAAGAATATTGTAGCAGAACAATTAAAAGTTATTAAAGTTATTAAATAAAAGGTCCTGGCTCCACAGACTGTTGGTTTGTCCAAGTATGTTTTTCTGTTCTAAGCATTTTTAAGTTATCATATTGTTCCAGTATACTAGGACTGAGTAACACCTCATCTAAGTAACACATATCTACACAACAGTTTTGAAACTTGATAAAGTGATAAAGACCTATTTAATCAAAAGTGGTGAGATTGTTGTTTTTAGTCATGTCTCCAAGGTCAAGAATTAACTCTGAACTTCGACTTGTAAGCCAACAAGGACAAGTAGTCTTTAACATTTTCAGCAAAATAGAAATTTGAACATCTACTATCACATAGAAAATGGGAATCTGCTGATGAAGATCATGTGACATGACTGAAAGCTCCAGAACAGCTAATAAATGGACCCTTAGGTGAGATGGTTTTCCCAGAAACAAGCAACTCATTGCTTTTCAAAAGGATTCTCTGACTGTTTGATTTGATTACCTTTAAGCACAAAATCAACTTGGTGAATGTCAACAAAATGCTGGGGCAGAGTGTACACAGCTATGCCTTGCCACAGTTAAACACTTGGTTGATTCAACAATATTTGACATTCTGGCATTTGACCAAAATGACTAAAACAGTTTCCCTGCTGAGGACAGTTTTGGCCTTTGGCTGCTTGTTTACAGTTCTGCTGCTGAGGCTCAAAATGAGGATCAGCCTGCTGCAAATATGCTAAAAATTACATCAAAAGTCCACACCCCCATCTTCCTACTGACCCAGTAACTAAAGTCAAATCTGTTGAAATCAACATAAGTATCTCTGGATGACAGAAGCACATAAACTTTTTACTTTCTTTTTCTGTTCTTCAAATAACCCATTTTGGTCAAAAAAAGCTGCTGTTATAACTTCAGTCCACTAACACCTGATGCAAATAACTCTTGTTCAGATCAGTGCAGACTCCAGGTTTATCTCCACAATAAGAAACAATTGAATTACTAATAAATTAAAAACAAGAGTTGATCACTTACCTCCTGAATCCAGAAAATCCCTCTTAAAATAGCTGCTGAAGGACATCCAAACCACAGGACACTGAGCAGGAGACACAGACTGCAGAGATCAATGTGTGTGTGGCAGACAGAGAGAGCAGTTTGTTTAGTGTTCAGTGTGTGTGTTGAACTTGGTTTTATGACTGAAAGCATGATAACGGAAGTAGGGAGAAGGGCAGCAGCGTGTGTGACTCTCTTTCTCTTCCTCTGGCGGGGGTAGATACTGAACTTCAGTAATAGTGAGACAGTAATACCTAAATGGAAAAATGCTACATTACAAGTAAAAGTGCTGCAGTAAAAATCTTATATTCTGCATATTAGAGGGTTATTTTCACAGATTTCACAGATCAGTCTTTTTTTCTGGAAGTGGTAAAAGTTGTAAAGTGTTGTTGTTGGCTTTGAGCAAGAAGTTAAACTTTTAAATGAAAAAAAGGATTGTTTGGATTAAAATTGATCAATGTCATATGACCAGTGTTAAAGTCACATGACCAGATCAGTTTACTTCCTGCTTGCAACCCTGGAAGATGTTGTCTTCCTTAAACTTCTACACAAAAGAGGTAAGCAAAACACCTTAATTATCAGATAGAACAATCACATTTTGCACATATATTCTTTAAAGGGTCTACTAATGATATATTTTGAGAATTATACTCCTGCATATATATTTTACTTGGATCTGCATGATCTTCAGGTGACAAGATACAAGGCTACAATAACATCAACGGAGTACTGGTGGCCAATCTTTTCCCTTTGCAGTGTGGTGATGAATAGCTGATTGTTCTTCAGAGATGTTGTTGGTAGTTAATATGGCATTTTAGTGATCTGTGTGCCAGTGTCTCCTAAAAAGATATGGAAAACTACCTCTTGGCCATGTCAGAAGATCACACAGAGAACCATTTCCACAGATGCAGACAGTGTGACGAGTACACAGTATATGCGAGAAGTGTGATGCACTTCTCCACATTGATTGCTTCATGCGTTTTCATGGGGAGTGAAGTGTAACCAATGAGCTGTGGTCTACTGTTTACTCAAAGTTGCTGACTCAGCTTTTGGAAATAATGTGAGTCACTGTTAAGTCAATCTAACTCAGTTACTTCTCCAATTTGATATTTCTTAAATGACTAGGCACTTTTTAGTTTAAAGGGAGAGAGAGAGAGATTGTCACATGTTAAACTATTGACAACACAAGGGAGGAGCCATTTTCAGACAACATGACTGTCTGCTATGGAATGTTCTCATGTTTTATCAGCTATGACTTTTCCACCAGATGGATTAAAATAAAAACAACTGAACTTTTATGTTCACTGTTAAAATGCACCATTATTAACAATACAAAATGAATGTCTTGTATTTTATTTTACTTAATGTTATTTTAAAGTGTTGAATTTTACATGGTATATGATAAAATTGTTCAGAAATGGTTTGAGGAACATGGGAAAGAGTTAAAGGTGTTGCCTTGGCCTCCAAAATTCCCCAGAGCTCAATCTGAGCATTTGTTGGATGTGCTGGAAAAACAAGTCTGATCCATGGAGGCCCCACCTCACAACACAAGACTTACATGATGTGCTCCCTGTGTCTTGGTGCCAGATATCAGAGGAAACCTTCAGAGGTCTTTTGGAGTCCATTCCTCAATGAGTCAAAGCTGTTTTGGTGGCACTTTTCAGATCCTTTAAGGGGAACTACACAGTATTAGGAAGGTGGTTTAATGTTGTTGTTGATCAGTGCATGTTCATTTTATACTTTCTCTCCCATGTTAATTCAGTGGATTTGTTGCTCATCGTTAATCTTGGAATATTGTTCATTTTTTACTAGATTTATGCTCCATTGGAAATTGATTTAAATAGATGGTTTTTGTGTGTGTTTCTTTGAGGAAACCAAGCTGGTAGTTTACTGGCACTTTAGGGACCAACATCTGTTCTGGGTCCCCACAAGTTTTTATGTTATGACAGATTTTTATGGTTAATGTAGATTCGGGGATTAGAAATAGGTTAAATAAAGTTATTTAAATGTAGTGAGGAATGAATGTAGTCAATTGAGAGTTGAACTGGATTGGAGAGAAAGATTTTGTCTGTGAATCAGGTTCACCTGTTGTGCATTACAGCAGTTCCCTCTGCTGGTAAAACCACAGTACCGCAAATCTCTCTCTTAGTTCAACCACTTAATCAGCTTCAGCCTGTAAATCACAATATTACATGAAACCAACAGGGTGAAGAAGCTCAGAGGTTAGAAGTTAAAACACCCTGATAACAGACTGAAACTCCACATTTAGCAGTTAAGTCAAAAAAATATCACATGACTATTTGGTGTTTGGTCAGTGTTAACTTAAAAAAAAATAGGATTTTCTTTGGAGACAGATGGATGTCTGTAGACAAGAAATCATTTCCATCTAGTGGTGAGAGGTAGTAACTACAATAACACATACACCATCAGTGTCTCAATATACATTATTAACAATGACAAACTAGTTTTTACTGGTAAAGTTAATGTGGTCAGACATTTTTTAATTCACAGTTGGAGATTAGTGATCAAGTAACTTGTGTCCAAATAAAGAAGCTGATTGGCTACACGACCACTCACATACACACGCAGACCTACTGACATCACAACATTTTGTGAAGGTCAGCACGCACGCAGGCCGTCATGAGCTTGTCAAAGGTCAGCACACACGCAGTCGGTCATGAGGTTGACGGGGTCAAGTTCTAGAGTGAATGTGTGTTAGAATCACTTTTACTTTGTATGTTGCTGCACTTGCAGTGTCAGCTTGTGGTCACGTGAAGAAATTTGAGGAATCTCAATGGTTTCTATATTTACACAACTACACTTGATCACCTCGTTACTCAATGGGGGTGGGGTGTGGGGGTGTGGAATATTCCTCTGACGCTACTGGATGTCTAAAAAGGAAATCAGGTGTCAATCAGTCAGGAGTACTTTTCCACAGCACCACCTCCAGTTTTTTTATGTGTATATATGTGTGTCTATCTACAGTCCTTCTGTGCAAAAATGTATTTAAAAGTTTATCTCAAGTTAATATGAAGCTTCAGTCATCCAAATGAGTCAAATCAAGTAAATATCTTTCAATGCTGAAGTATTTTATTGCCAAAGTCACTCTTTGTGTTATTATATTTCCACCGTAGCTCAACAGGGAAACACAAAGAGGGAATTTGATGCCAAAAAGATGGCGGATGTGGCAGTTATCCATTTGATATGACTAACTCAGACTGCTGAAGCCTAATATAAACTTTGAAATGACTGTGTGGACACACTGTGGATTTTGGCCCCCATCATTTACATTGAAAGCACATTTGAAGGACCTCTTTTAATAGCCAGTATGAACAGGAGGAATGATTACAGCTAGAAAAACCTCTTTCACTGTTCATATGGACACCTGACTGTTGTAGGACACACTTGAAAAATTGTGAACCTTTCCTTTAACTGTACAATAGTTAATTAGTGTCACAAGACAAAGCAAACAAAAGTTCAACAAACACAGTGAAGTTTCAGTTTAACATGTCAAACTTTATTCTTCCCTGTACACAGATCGTCTCATGGATGGTCTGAAAGAGGTCAGGGGTCCAAGGTCAGACCTCAGAGTTCAGAAGTCTGGAGCTGGTAGGATACAGTGTGATGTTTAAAAACACTTCAGCAAGTCAGCTGATAACTGATGTGACAGATGGTAAAATAATAGTTTTAGATACATTTTCTATGGTATCTTCTTTTATTTTACTGCAAAGTCTCTCTGAGATCTTTTAAAAGAGAAACCTGGAAAAAACTGCAAGTACAAAAAATACTTGTCATAAAACAGCTTTTCTGAAGTTTTGTGGTCACTCCTCCAATATGAGGCAACTTGTTCCTCGTTCTCTAAACATTGCCTATAGAGCAGACAGAATTTTATGTCGCCAAGAGCAAATTACTGCAGCAGAGCGGACGACCAATAACGACTTTGAAAACAAAAACCAGCACATTTATTTGCCCCAAACGCCCAACATATCAACTGTACATTAGCTGTAAAGCAGCTAGACGCACCGACTGCGTCTACGGGACGCTGAGCTCTGGGATACACACAATTCTTTCACTGTTTCACACAAGTTGAAACATTTTCAAATCACACATACTTTGCATCAATTTATGTCTAACCACATCTTTCAATTGACTTTGTATGTCATCGCATTGTGTCTAAAATTCACTTTCCATTCTGTCTGATCACACAGAAATAATGCTAGTTTTTGTTTTTATCAATACTTTTAATGTGAAAATGGTCCTTTAAAGGCTAAAAAAGTCTTTTTACACTTCAAATCAACTCTGAGACCAATGTGAAACTATACTGTGCTTCTTCTTGACCTGTCAACATTTTGAAAATGTGTAGTTTTCACACAGTAGCAAACCGTCAAGATTTACTGTTAATTTGGAAAAAATACAGGAGATATGTGAAAATGTTTTGTCTAAACATCCAAGCAAACTTGACATACAAACACTGCAGCAAACTTTTTGTATATACAACATAATATACACTCTATATACACTGTTGACAAATCATCTGGCAGCTAACACAAGAAACTTAACACTGAAGATGTGCACAAAGCCAACATTGCTCTTGAGTTTCCGATGGGTTGTCAGATGAATTTGGGGTAGTTGCCAGATCATTTGTAAAAGATCAAAAATGTTTGTCCTTCAAGTCAAAGTCCTCTTTAATTCATTTTGGTGACAGCATTAGAGCTTTGTGATGTTTTTGTGTGTGTGTGTCCTCTACGCCCATCTCCCACTTGAAGCAAAGTTCCTGATAATGCTGTATGCGGCGGCGGAGTTCTGGTGTTTCCCCCAGGCGCCGAATGGGATGACAATGATGGTGGCGTTGTCCTCTGAGCCGTACTGCAGCGCCTTAAAAACACAAATTGTATGTCGTTAAGGTACATTCCTCTCAACTTATCTTTTTCCACAATTACCGATTTCCTCCATCTCCCAGAATGCCTGTCGACGATCATGTTCATGCTTATGTGGCATCCAGAATGTGTTAACCCAGATAGTGAGAGCAAGAGGGATTCATGAGTATCTGATACCTGCTGAGCAATAACTTCTGCACCCTCCGTGGGGTCATGGCACTGTGTGATGACATCACAGATCTCCTGATCACTCAGCAGGAAGTTGATGCCGTCGGTGGTCAGAGCCAGGAAAGAGTCATCGGCGTGATGGATCTGCGGAGGGAAATGGAGAGTTCAGAATCTCCTGTTTCCACATAGCGGTCAGCTCTCTGGAGCTATCCAATTACAAGGAAGAAGTTAGATCCAAAATGAAATATCTCAACTACTGAATGGATCTCAATGTGCATTTGTGGAAACGCGGTTCAGTTTACAGATTCAGATTGTGCTACATATCACATCCTCTTGACTTTGTACTACATTATATTTCTCATAGAACTTCAGTACAAAGTTAAGAGGTTGTGATATGTGACACAACAAGCTAGTGAAACTCTGTAAACAGAACCACATTTCCACATTGGCAGGTTACTATTTTGTTTTGCTATTTTTACTCTTTGGAGCCATTTTTTAAACAAGCTAAGAGTTGAAATATACAACGAAATGTGTCCAAAACAAACGTCATTAATCTAATAAATCACAGATGAATCTTCACTGGGACTTACATTGATCCGTCGTGTATCTGGATCAGCAATGACGCCACTGGTTTTCAAGTGAAAGTCTCCGATGCTGCGAGTCATGGCGAGCCGCCCGTTAACGTTAGCCTGACCCACACTGTTCCACGTCACGAAGCCGCCAAACTTCCGGATCCTGAACACACCAAGTAGCAGAAAAAGCATTCAGATCCTTTACTTTAGTATAAGTACCACAGCAAAGAAAAACTACTCCAATAAAAGTCTAAGTCCTGCATGAACAATGAAAAAAGTACAAAAGTATTATCAATTCGATGTAGTTAAAGTATTGCAGTAAAAGTGGTTTGGGCCCTCTGACTGATATCTTATTATATATGACATCATTAGATTATTACCTCCAAAGGGTCAGCAGATAAATCTGAGGGTTCATGAGATGATTAATGGGAGAGGAAAGAAGAAAAAACTAAATTTTGACACACAAATCTGTTTTCAGTTTTTGGACTTTTTCTCTAATCTTTGATTTTTGATGAAATACTGGATAATATTGAATATTGTAGTGGAGCAGAAAGTACAATATTTCCTTCTGAAATGTAGTGGAGTCGAAGTATAAAGTAGTTAAAGTATACAGTGGAAATTCTGAAGTAAAGTACAAGTACCTCAAAATTGTACTTAAGTAAAGTACTTACTTACTTAAGTGCTCTTACTGAAGTACTTACTCAAGTACTTTCCATCACTGGAACACATTATCAAAAGACTTGTCCAACTTTGGTTATGGGGCTGCCGATTTGTTTAAATATAGATCACCAATTCTAACTTTAAAAGCCCTTAAAACCTATTCACTCAAAATGTTTGTTAGTATGAACACACTATTTTCTCCCAACGTTAGAACAGTTTTGATTATGTCATAATAGATTTCTGTATTTTATCTATTTATTTTTGTCTGTGCTCTTGTCAGTGTTTTGAAGTGGGTGTGACACAGTTTTGGAAAAGGTCACGTATCCCGTTGCACTGATTAGTCACCAATCAACAGATGAAGCAGAGTAACTAAGTTAACTAAGACAATTTAATAAACAGATGTTTTGCAATATTTGGAAAACTAAATATCGGATATTTCAAGACTTTTAGGGACTTAAAGCCACACAAAATACTCCAACCTGACTTTATGTGTCTATAGGTCACAGACTCAGAAAATAACTCAAGTGTTAATATGTGTTCGAGTGACGTTCAAAGTTAAACATAGCCTTGTTCTGCTGTTACATAACATGACCTGCTATCAGCTGAAGGGAAACCCAAACCTGTCCGCTTGCAGCTGTGCTCTCATTTCATCTGTGCATTAGTGTCCTTGAGCAAGGCAGAGACTCGCTGTTTGGCAGACAGCCACTGTCAAACATACTGTAGAGTCTATTTATACATAGCGATCTGCAGGGAAAGTTGAACCCTGTTGCTCCACTGTTCACTCTGCACCAGAATTACCTTTGAACCAAATCTGTTGTATTCTCTGTATAGTATATGCAACTAAAATGCAATTAAAGCTCTCATTACTTCATTTCCACTGCTGCCTGCATGATTCTTTACAAGGAAGAGGAACAAAAATATAAGAAAAAATAATATCAGTTTCATGTGAACAGTGCTTTTTTAAACACTGAACAGTGCTCTGACTGTCAGCCTTCAAAATGTTCTCAGGTTGTTTTCATCTTCTGTCTTCCTTATTGTACTTTTCATCTAAACAGCAGGTGAATGAATCACTGTTCAGCTGCCAACAGGTAAAGTCTAAGTTTAAGTCTTATTTCCTTTTTGCATGTGCTGTAACCTGCGTGCTAAGTGTTATTCCTCTTTAACAGCATTTTCTCTATAGCAGTATTGATGATAATAGCAGTGGTAGCAGCTACATTTTTAGTAAGTAAACTAAGTAAAGGACCAGAGTGTACCGTTCTCTCTCGTCCTCGCGGTCAGGTGTGTGGTCTTTGGTCAGCTTCTTTGCTTGTCCTTTCCTGCACAGCAGCGCCCGACTGTCACCGGCGCTCCCGACCACCAGCTCCACGCCGTCCCGTAACAGAGCAACCGTCGCTGTGGTGCCGGCTGTTAGGAAAGAGGCTGAGGAGGAAGAGAGTGATGATGATTGATGAGTATTTGCAATAACACTTGTAAGCACATTTTACATTGCTATATTTTTACTTTTACTTTAATGTATTCATTTTTTCGATATTTCCTCTATTTTCTTAATCTTTAATTGTTTTCTTCCACTTTATTTTCAAAGACTATTTTCCTGATTTTATTTTCTTGCTGCTTTTATCTCCCTTAGTGCTACTTCTGCTCTACTTTCTCCATGTGTCTCTTGTACTTTCAAAACTTAGTAACTTAAAATGTGTAATTACAGCAATTAGTCACATTTTCTGCACAAAATGCAGTTAGTTAGTACGTATACTGCAGTAGTTTTTTGTGTGTGTCTTACGGTTGTTGAAGTAGCTGAGGTGTTTGAATAGAGCTTTGTCAGCATCCAGGAAGGCTTTCTTCAAAACTTTCTCCAGATCATCCTCCTCCTCCAAAGCGTCTCTGTTCAGGAACAATCAATAACTGCATCAGTGTTGTACTTGAAACATTTATCGGTTGAAATGTCATTTGAAAAACAATTTTTATAAATTTGTACCTGATAAATTTCTCCATGAATGTGTAGCAGTAATCGGCAGCGTGCGGGCCGCCGTGGCCGTCAAACACAGCAAAGTACAGCAAGTTGTCATGGATACGGGCGAAACGGAGACGGTCCTCATTCTGCTTTCTGAGACCCAGAACAGATGCACTGCCGACCCGGGAAAGACTGACCTGAGAGAGAAAGAATCAGTTCATCATTTAATCTATTATCCATTCATTAATTGATCCATCTATTCATCCTCTCATTCATTCACTCATACACTGAAATGTATCCATTTATTTAACCACTCATCCATGTGTTCATCCCTTCATCCATACAGTAATAATCCGTTCATCTATCCCTGTTCCTCCCAGTTACCTGTGGAATGGGTTTTCCGTATTTGATACTGGAGGGCAGGAGGACTGGTTCCTCTATCCTGTTGTCCCAGATACCAAATGAGTCCCAGGTGACTGGCTTGCCGCTGCCATCACTGTCGAAGCGGGTCGACCCACTGGCGTGCCGCACACCCACCACCGCAAACAACGCCCCGCATGACTGCAAAAAAAAAAAGAAAAAGGTTAGTCTAAATTATTTCAATAAAATCTGATCGTGACATATGAGATATTTTGATGATGATACAAAGACAAATAAGAGCTGATACGAACCCTTTCTCATTTGATGGTTTTTTTCTGAATGAGATTGTGGGAAAATTGAGAAATTTAGTGTGAAAATTTCTACCTGAAATTACAGTGCAGTCTGGTAGGATTGGGCAACATGACCAATACTAATATACTGTATATAAACATAGCACAAAAAGTAAGGAAATTTGTGTTTGGTAGATAATTTCTTTGTTGTAACAATGCTTCTTGGGAATAAATCTTATACTGTTAGAAAGCCTGTTTATTTCCCTTTTAAATGGTGCCACATTTGTATGGAACGTGCATTTGTGAGATGAGCAGCAGAGTCGAGTATGTGGGTTGCGCCCATGAAAAATTTGCCCAATCTTCTCTGCCAATGCCAAACGGCTTATTCTGTCATTGACTCTTGTTTGGTGTTTAGTGGATTGGGTGAAGTTTGAAGAAACATATCTTAACATATCGGCAATTTATATTCATTTAACAAACAGGAGCCTCAGTAGCGTGTGTAGAACCATACACAGCCACAACAGCCTCCTCATGCTGGTCACATGATGCTGTGGGAGCATTTGTCACAAGTCAACCAACGTGGTTGTGTTGGGCATGAACGAATGAAGCCTTGTTTTTCTAGTGAGGGAGATGCCGCAACACACCATCACGCTGCCTCCACCAAAAGATGTTACTCAATCGGTGCAGACATCAGCATCTTCTTCACCTACGATCCAACTACCGTAGCCAGAATCTGGACTCATTGCTGCACATAACGTTCCTCCACATGTTCAGGTTCCAGCGCACATGTTGCTGACACGAGCGCAAACAGGCCTGATAGTGAACGGCAGTCATGGCAGGCCAATCAGGTGCCAATCAGACAGCTGTTTGGCATCACCTGAGGGTACAAGACGCTCAAAACAAGAGTCAAGAGCAACAGCAAAATAAGGTGTTTGGCATTGGCAGAGAAGATTTGGCAAATTTGTCATGCTTTCAGCTTTTGATTCATATCTCGCATTGCACTGTATCTTTTATTCTCCTGTTCCTGAATCTGAGCATTGTGTGTTTTGATTTTGTTGTATGAATGACTTTGTAGCATATAGAAATAAAAACACAATACCTGGCCGGTTTCTGCTGAGGAGCGTACAGTGAGGAAGGTCTGCCTGGCGACGGTGGAGCGACCACAACGCAGCAGATTCAGCAGCACTGTAGACGACATGGCTGACTGTCTTTAACAGCTGTGGAGATTTTAACGAAGGAGGAAATACCTGGCCAGGTGGCGGATTTCTGAAATAAAAGAGAAAGAACAAAATACTTTTAACTGGTGCTGGAGCTAACAGTGATTGCATAAATATTTCTCCATCAATTATATCAGTAAACAGTAAAAAAATGCTTTAAATGATATCTTCAAATTGCTTTTTTTGTTCAACCAACAAATATATTTCATTTTCATTGATATCAACTGAAAAAAGTGCTTCTTTTTCACAGTTTTACAAAATTGTTGTTAATTCATGCTTGTCTATCAACCTATTGTTTCAGCTTAGATTTAATGAAGCATAATAAAGGTTATGAAGGTGTAGAGACGTGAGGCAGGGAAGAGGAAAAGGAGAGAGGGGGTCAGCTGTTGGCTAGAGTTGAGTTGAGTCCTTCAAGCTGGCTGACATTAACAAGTATTATCTAATCATTCTCTCTAGCTTCCTTTCATCCTATCAGTCATACCATCCTCTGCTTTGTATGTGTTTGTGTGCTTACTCCACAAATAGCCCTCCATTCCCTGCGGTGTTTTATCAGTGTGTGTTGTATACCATCCATTAGATGTCAGTTTTGCTCCAAAGAGACATTTTAAAAAAACTGACACAAAAAATATTTGAGCTAACGGTGACTTTGAAGTTGTCACCTTTCACCCAGTCCCTCATGACCAGCTTAAATGATTTTGCCAGAGTAAATAAAGTTGTATAGGTGATCAATACCAATAACAACCAACCAACTACTTCAATAAAAACAAACTCTCTAACCCGCAGTTGCAGATAGGCAGGTGAAGCTTTAACTTTATGCAGTCATATGACCTTTATGACCTTTATTTGGCACTCAAGAAAAGCACAAATACTTCCAAACACGTGACCACTGTTGTTAGCAAAACATAACATTGCACTTGCGTGTTTGGGTGCATGCATGAGTGGATCAAGAGGCTATGCACACATATTTAAGTTCAAACATATTCAAGTTCAGGCTAATAGATAGGCTCTTTCTGGAGCAGATTTTAAAATTGATTTAATGCTGCTGGTCATATGAAAGAAGCATCAGCTGGGGTGAAGCCAAAATCATAAGAATAAATATTACTTAGACTAAGAAAATTTAATAAAATAAACATGCGACAACTCTGAAAACAAACAGGAATGAAATATTCCCTTTTTTTTTCGAGGAAAATATGCTACACCATTTATTGAGACGTGGTGCCCCTTTTTTCCCATTTATCTCCACAGTTTTTTCTTACAGTAGCTAATTCTGTTTTCCCAGATTTATTTTCTTTTGTTCTTTCTGTTTTCATTTATTCTTGCATTTCATTATGTTTTGCATATATCGATTAATAAAAACTTTAATAACAAAAAGTCTGAATACATAAAAAACTAAAAAATACTTTATCTCAGTTATCGCTTCAGTAAGAACTAGTAAAAATAATAGAAATGCAATAAGGAAAAACAGCATGACAATAGGTACAAATAATGTGGGAAAATCAAGATATCATATAAGAGAGAAAAATGATAGACTATGGATAATTATAATGCCATTTTAAGGCCATCTTTGCTTTAAAATAACAATCACTGTTAAAAGGACAGCATTGTCAAAATGGCAGTTACAAAAACGAACCTTCTTTTGTTTCTTTTTATTGGTGATTTTCCCGCCTTGGCTTGTCTCCGTGGCAACAGGTGTTCAGAGTTCCAGCAGCTGTCTCGAGCCGTCAGTCGCCCTCGCGCTGTGGCTGTTGCGCTCGGAGGCTCGGCTCGAGGGCATTTAAAGCTGAGCTAGAGCCGTCCAATCAGAATCCAACCAATCCTGACGTCAGCGCCCACCACCCTGGAGAGGGTGTGTCTGTTTTGGGCGCCAAGCCAGGTCAGGAGGAAGAAATGTCTACCCTCTCTCTGCTGTCCTTCTCAACTTTCACAACTGTTTGCTTCTATTTTTAACTAAAACTAATTCTAGTAACTATTAGGTAAGTGTTCTGCTGCTTTATTTTCTCACTACTAAGAAGTAAAGGTGCTAAATCAAAGCAATATATGTCACTTTTGCTATAGCTTCTACAGAAATTAATTCTAACTTCTTTGCATGGCTGCATCAACCTCATAAAGGTCTGTTGTTGACCCCCCCACTCCCAAATAAAACACTGAATATTTGCTAGTTTTGCATGATAGTAAGCTCAAAATCTTCATGTTTTTGACTATTGGTTAGACAAAACAAGTCACTTGAATATGTTAACTTGGGCTTAATAATTACCTGTATTTTGCACCAATTTCTTGCATTTAATACACCAAACAATCAAATGATTATTAAAGTAAAAATAAATGAGCACAGTATGTCACAAGTTGTGATTAATCAAATTATGTTAACCTAAGAGGAGGAGTATCTTGGGACTTTTGGGGCCTGGTTGGTAATCCAGCATTACTTGTATGACTTTTGCAAACACTATAAATTACAAAACAAAAGTATTATTAAAGAGCATTTAGTAATTATGAACTAAAATACCAGAAATATATTATGTAGCAATCAAATTTCAATGTGTTTTATGTTATTAGAATTAAATAAATATCAATAAAATGAAGGTTTATGATTTATTATTAAATTAAAACCAGTAGTACTGATTAGTAATGATTAACACCACCAGGAACTGAAAGAGCTATTCCTATATTTTGATACATACATAAAGGGACACCTCCATCTAGTGGCCGAATTACTGATCCCTAAAATAAAGCGGACCCACACAGATGTTTTACTCAGAGGCTGATCCATTGGAAGATGGCAACAGTATAGTAGTTTTCAACATTAAATTTCATTTAAATTTTTAATGTGGTGTTGAGTTACAAGTGATCTGCATTGGTACTTAGTTATAATTATGAGTCACTAATTGAACTTATTACAAACAATGTAATAAAAGTGGAAGCTCTGTGCTGTACAGTACTGTGATCCTAGAGGTCCCTCTACAGACCAATTGACAACACTGCACATTAAACAGACCCATTCCAACAACTACAGCATTGGCAGCAATTATAAGTACATGTGCTCAAGCACTACTTTATATTTGATGACAAAGTACTTCCATTTACTGCTACTTTATATTCATACTCCACTACATATCAGAGGTAAATATACTTTTTACTCAACGACATTTATCTGACAGCTGTAGTTAATAGTACCTTATCAGATCAAGATTTCACATAAAAAAACATGTTACCAGATTAATATTGTGACCCTTTGGAGGGGCCTGAACCATAAGTTGGAAACCACTGGACTTAACGTCTTAATTTTATATAAAGTAGTTAACTCGACCTCAACCGTCTACAACAGTAAAATGCTGCTTGGACATCATGCATTTCATTACATTTTGCTGTACTTCAGTAGAATTTTGAATGCAAGACTTGTAATGGAGTATTTTTTACATTTTTTCAAGCTTTACAAAATAATTTGAATACTTTTTCCACCACTGGACAAAAATAGTAAGCTTTTAGCCTCACTGAGAGGCATTAAGAGTGTACAAATGGGACAGGTTGGGAAACTTGGACTGTTTTGGCTGTCACCCCATTTGTTTAATCGATCCAGCTTTAATCCCCAAACTAAACAAATACCAGCCCACCACTCTCAAGGTTGGGAGATTACAGGACTTGCTGATAATACTTTGGGTATTTAGGTCAATAAACTCAGTCCCCCCAAACCTGGCCCTTTACAGAAATGTAAAGTGTGTCCTGAGGGTGGCGCCAGAGGAAAAGTCATGTTGTATCCTGAATGAAATTGGTTCATCTATGGTACAGTGGCCATTTTAGGACTTCTTGGACTCAGTTTGTCAGGATCAGCCTCACATTGTAAGACTTGCCTCAGCTTTCATCAGTGTAAGTGGTACTTCCACAGCCCACGGTGAGAGCACTGCAATGTTTATGGACTTTGGTGGCAGTAAAACAAACAGTTGCAAAGTTTTTGGACTTTCAAGCTTTCTGGTGCCATCACGTTATTTATTTCTCATTGATAGTGAGATTAGACAAAATGGGGTAAAGGGAAGCCACACAGATAACAATAATCCACCTTTATCCCCAAAACCCAGTATTTATCAAACACAACTGCCAACCAATTAAAGGGCTGGTAAGGGAGGTCACATAACTCACTGGTCAATGATCATTTTAAAACTATTAGAGTTGGGCCTTCCAAACTGCAGCTTTTAACTTTAAACAGCTGGAATTTCAATGAACGTTACTCTGTTTATGCTATTATTGTTTTATATTCTACATTAATGTAACTCATTTGAAGGGGGTTTCTCTGCTTTTAACCCTTGCTGCTTGTTGATGACATACACACAGGTCATTGCTCACTTACCTGCAGAGCTAACTACCCTCTGATTGGTGTTGGTTGCTGTCAACCTAATTCAACTTGCTCTCAGAACAGTGGACATGAGAGGATTCAAGACTTTCAGTCAGTATATGTGCACCGGATTTATAAATCTACATGTTCCGGTATGCATGTTTCTGATTTACTCCCACAGTTAGTCATAAATAGACATATACACACAGTTAATCAACTGTGTGTGTCCTCAGTGTATCTTAAGAACAGACATGAATAAAACATGGCGGAGAGATTCTGTTGTTAACATGAGCGTGGCTTTAATGTTTCTGAATAATTCAGAGAAGCAATCCGGTGCTCCATCAGCAACATGACGGCAGTACAGGAGGAGGAGGAGGAGGAGCGAAGGAGTTATGAAAGAGGGGTGAGATGGATAGAGAGGTCACAGATAAGAGAAGGAAAGTGAGATGAGGAAGGTCAGAAAAAGTGTACAGAGGGAGGAGACAAGAAGAAAAGGAGAGGGAAGGAAAAGAGGAGAACACACAGAAAGAGGTGAACTAAAAGTTATGCTGTACTCAGTGTCTAAGTAGGACAGGCATTCCCACATGTCTTACTTAAAAATAACATGAGAGAGACAGAGACACGTGTATTTAAAGATGATGTGAAATTTAGTCTGATATTATGTTTGTGTGTGTCGCTCATAATCAGTAGACTCTTGCTCTTGCTAATGTGACTGAAGAGTAGTGACCCACAAGGAGAGGAAGCCAAGGAAAGGAAGGAAAGCAAAAGAAAAGAGAAGGAAAGGAAAATGGACAGAAAAAGTGAAGTGACATGCTTTCAATCTGAGAAATGTGCAGAATACAATTCAACTCTCTCTCACAAATACACATTATGACTTTCAGTTCCCCGAGTGCTTGAGTGCTTTGTGCAGCATTTCATACAAAAAAGGAAGTAGATGAAATATTTACTACCAATGAGTAGAGAGCTGCTGTCCTCTCTGCTCCACTTCAACAACCTCCACTGTTTAAAACTGAACCTGAAACTGAAACACAGCTGTCGCCTCACCCCAACCCTCACACTGCTGAAGACAAATTCAACTTATTGTTATCATGGCTTCAACAAATGATTATTTTCTTTACCCATTCATCTTACGATTATTATCACAGTTTCTTAAAAAAAATACTCAAAGTAATTGAAAATTAGTTTTGTCTATCAAAATTGTCTATCTATCAAATTGTTATATATCTCTTTTTTAATCTGTATGTATATGTCAATTTAGTATATCAAACTACATAAAATTTAGTGCAAACATAAAGTTGATTTGCTGAGCCTGACACAATTGTAAGGAGTTTTATAAGCAATAAAAATTTTGGTAGATGTTGTATGAACAGCAGTGAAAGCAGTGAAATTAGCAGCAGTAACCTCAGTGTATAACTAGAATTAGCAGCAACACTGGCAGTAGAAGTACAGGTGTAAAAGTAATAATAGTAAAAGTGACATTAGTGGCACTGTAGTAGTAATTATATTGCTTTTGACAAAAATAGTACTTATAGTTGTACATGCTTCAGCAGTATTGCCTCTGAATAAAGTGTGTGTCAATATAAAATATACAATGTAATTTCATATCGATGGTCAAAGTGCAAAACCTCCTATCTGCAGAATTTTCTTATTGGCGGATTTCACTTTGGATGATGAGAATAAGGAAGGCTGCTCATATTCAGTCTGTCTGCAAGATAAACCGCAGGTTCGCTGGGAACATGTTGAGGCACAAAACCTCCGACCCTAGTACACTACAATGTAGTAACTATTACACTTACATTTGCCCATCTTTTTACTTGAGAACAACCTTATTTTTATTTTATTTAATTTTAATTATTATTTTCATTTAGAGCATTATGTAGAACCTTTTCCAACTTGCACCAAGTGCAAAAGCTCCTGTCTGCAAAATGATTCAGGAAAAGTGGGGGAAAACTTCCTATCTGCACTTTGCGAGGCACTACTATCTAGTCAGTAGTGTTCAATATTGGTTTTGCTCTTCAGCCATTGATATATGATGACTTTGCAAACAAACAACAAGCAGTAATAACTGCAAGAGATTGTCTAAGTACAACCCAGCAGTTTAGTTTGCAGTGTAACTTGCATTTTTCATTTGCACAATAGTAACTCGTGAGAAACGTGTAAAAAAGAAAAAAAAAGCTGCAGTCCATGTTCAAGATTATGAACATGACCTTAGGTTTATAATTCAAGATAACTCTTAACTTTAACCCTGTGGTTATTATTGTAGATATTACAACAAAAGTGGCTTAAGTTTAAGGAAGTGGTAACACCATGTTTCTCTAAACATAACCAGGTGATCATTTTAACCCAAGCCATGATCTTTCCCTAAACCTAACCAGACCCTAAACACAGCATTGTCACATCATAAATTATTGTTATTTTTTAACAGTGATGTTTAACGGGTTTTGGAAAGCAGAGACAAATGATGTTGTGCTGCTGATTCCTGCCGAAAGTGGCACCAGACTAGAAAACACTTCTGTGTCATTCTGAAGTGACATGGTCAAACCATGTATGTGGTTGTTTTATTTGAAGGACTGTTGGATTGTGCTCTCTCTGCAAACAGTGTGGATACCTCCTTGAAGAACATTTGTGCTTTACAGGTGTGAGCAGGATTTCTGGACCAGTCTCAGTCTGCCACAGCGGGTGCTTTCCTACAACATGTCAAAATCCCTGCTCTCCTCCTCCTCTTCTTTTTCACCTTGTGCCCTCTGAGGCTGCTGTCAGAGCAGATGGACATCCTCAGAGTCCTGATGTGTTTCTTCTGCTCCTGAATCTTTGTCTCGAGGTGGGACTGGATCGCTGTACCCAAGGACTCTAGATCCACTGAAGCGCCATACACCTCCCATGTCATCCCCTGCTCGTCCCACGCCACCTCTTGTGGCTTCACTGTATCGTCCCTTTCCTCTTTGTCCTCTTCCTCCTTGTTTTGCTCCCTTGCTTTCTCCTCATCCACCTCCTCTTCATCCTCCCAGATGCTGTCAGCACTTGCGTCTCTGTCTTGTTTTTGTCCAAAATGTGGCTCTGATGCAAGCGTGGGGCTCTGCTCGAAGCTGTATGTACGCAGACAGGCAGGGAGGGATTTAGCCTTGTCAGTCACAACAGAGGGGAGCACTGACTGGCTGTACATCTCAATGTCGATCTTGCAGACATGCTGCAAGGGTGGTTGGTCGACAGGGACGACAAACAATGACGGGACCATTGGTGCGGTCGAACTATCTGACTGACAGCTCAAAGAGCTAATCAGAGAGGAGGTGGGTGCTCCCCTGTGCAGGCTGGGGCTGGTGGAGGCTGAACGTTCAACCGACTCCACCTCCACCTGGACACCTACCTCTCTCTGCTCCACTCCCTGCAGATGGAGCTTCTGAGTCGGGTCGGTCATGGTCGCTGCCTCCCTGATACTCTTGGTGCTTGCTGGATGAGTGGAAGGGGGAGGAAGAGGAGAGGAGGGAGAGAGAGAACTCCCCAGACCATCTTTCTGTTTACCACTCTCCTGCTTCTTCTTCTCTTCTTTCTTACTCTCTGCACCCATTGGCTTTGATGATGGGATGTTGCTACTAGCAGTGATGGCATTTGCGTCTCCCAGGTGATCCGATTTGCTCAGCAGGGTACATGGAACCCTTGTATCTACTGGCAACCACCCTTCGTTGTCAGTCACATCTACCCCTCGCACAGCCCCCTGGGATACGACCAGGCCTCCCGCAGCTGCCACTTTTGTCTCAGGCAGTTTCAAATGTTCTTCCTCGACAGCGGTGCCTGTGTTCACTGACCTCTTGGTGATGGAGTCAAAGGTGAGACCCCGAGTCAGGCTGGTATTATGGTGTGTGCTAGCCACATATCCCATTGCTGCAGGCTCTGGTGTGGACGCTCCCCTTGTTAACAAGGCAATGGTACTTCTGGGTTTGGGGCTGGAGGTGGCCAGAGGACCAAGCGGGCTTGAAGTCACACTGGAACCTGAAAGAAGAAACAAATGTTGGAAGACTGACTCACTGGCAAAACAGAGCTTAACTTATTCATCTTATACTGCATTTTATTTTAATTCTTTGCAATTCTCTTAACTCTTTATGTCATTAAATTTGAAAAACAAAATGACACTCCTAAGTCTGTTTACTAACTGTTATTCCAATAGCTTTTTTTACTTTATTCTCTTAAATCAGCATTAGGACTTGATGATGACATTCAACTCTTTGAAATAAATTAACTTTTATACCAAAGTAAAGATAAGAACCAAAAAATATTAATGAGTGCTTGTGGTGATGACTGTACTCTCAGGCCATATGTGTATATGATAAAGGGTCTTTTATTAAAGGGTATATTTCAACAATTAAGTACCGCACTCGTCTGAAAGCTGGGAGATGATGAGGTAAAGATTATAAAAGGAATGGCTCAAATTGAAGCAGTAGAGTCTGAGATATCCTCACTTTAGTCACTATTATGGGTCAAGCCCTAAAAGCATTTCCCATGGTTTCAAATTCCACTCATAATGCAGGATTATTAAAAATTGTAGCTACCAAGACCAAGCTAAGATAACCGTGATGACATCATCAGGTTTGTTTTTCTCAGACTCGACAAAACTCCTCAAGAGCCACAGAATGTATCACACATCTGTTTTTAAAGGCTGAGTAGTGCTCTTAATGATTAGAAAGCTGATCTTGATTGCCATCACTGCTTTCTCTGCAATACACACTGTGCACAAAGCTTTTTTTTTTTTTTTTTTTACAGTATCCACAATCCTTAAAGACTCTTCTATCCTATTAGTGTAAAACAACATCCTTTGGGTGTTCAGTGAAGTAGAAGTCAAACACATTTCACAAGAAACCACCCAAACAAACATGGCTACCACGTAAGTAGTCATATACTTTCATATATCCATCATTGTGTGGGTCAGTAGTTCCCAAACTGGTGCTTTAGCACTACAGTACACTGCTGGCAAAGTATGGAGGCATTTGTGAAAGTACTGTTAAGTAAATGCAAAGCACCTCAACACTGCTTGCTCTTGAACTGCGAATCCATCCCAAAGATTATCTTTCTTGTTTTCCACAATTCCAGCTCTTTAAATAACTGAGAACCAGGTGATCCTAGTTCTGGATCAATGTAACCTTAGATTAAACCACATGCTGGTTAAATACCTGTAGCAGAGCCAGGACTCCTCTGGGCCTCCTTGCTTGGTCCACAGATGAGACCTTTATCAGGACCAGATCCGGGACTCCTACTTGCCGAACCAGGTCTTTGAGAGAGTGTCAAGGAGGTGGACAGATCTGCCAGAGCTGACTTTGAACTAGACCGAACAGGTACAGGCTTAGAAGAATCCAAACCCACTTTAGGATCTGGGCTGGGCTTAGCACCGGTTCCTGCATTCTTTAGGTGGTCATCTTTGGACCCTGATAGACCAGTTCTAGAGGACGATGGAGAGATGGATGCAACAGGGTGGATCTTAGAGCCAGAGGGCACCAGAGAAGGTTTAGAAGTGGACTGGGTCGGACTGGGTTTAGAGCTTGAAATATCAGTATTAGAGGTCAGATTCAACTCAGATTTAGGTTTACAACTTGGACTGGTTTTAAGATTCTTAGGATCCAGATCATCCTTTGACCCCATGCCAGATTTAGAACCCATACCTGTCTTAGAATCAAGGCTATCTTTGGAGCCCATCCTGGAGCCAGTTTTAGCATCCAGACTATCCTTGGATGGAGTCGTGGCTTTAGAATTTGAACTGGATTTGGATCCTGAACCAGTGCTTAAGTCTTTACTCTCAATGTTCTCCTTGGATGCTGACGTGTTAATGGTTCTAGCTTTTCTCTGTGTGGACAGTTTAGGACTCAGGGAACTCAGTTGGGTATTCTTTGTACTGAGCAGTGCTGAGTCAGCCCTCTGATTTTGAGATTTTGGACCCACAGAGGACATCTCAGAACTGTGAGTCCTTGAGTCGTGTCTCGTCTGCTCGTTTAACTTTGCTGCTGTGCTTGCTGGCTCTGATTTGGTTGTTTTTGGATCAGTTGCTGGGGTTCGATTGGCCAGTTTTGGACTGGTAACATTTAAATCTCCTTTCTGACTGTGGACCTTTGGGCTCACCGGAAGGTGTAACGTTTGAGGTGACTGTGTCACATCTTCTTTTCTGTTTGTTTGCACTTTTAGACTCACTGTTATTTTGCTTGTAGTCTTCGTTGTAAGTTCAGTCACTGCGATATGTGGTTTGGGGTTCAAGACGCTAGCAGATTCTGATCTTAATATTTGTGTTTTGACTTTTTCGGTTGTTCTGGGGTTGCTTGTGGTTGTTGTCTGCTCCACCCGGTGTGTTTTTGGACTTGTCGTCATGAGTGTTGGAGTATTTTTGGGGTTTGGGGATTTCAGCCTTTGTTCGCCTCTGCTGTTCACCGATGCCTCGGCTGTCATTGAGCGAGACAACGCTGGAATTTTGCTTTTTTGCCGCGATGGATCATCTCTCTCCCCTGGTGACATCACAGTCGTTGTCAGGGTGCTTGCTGACTTGCCAGTTTCCATAGTAACTGTTCCTTTCGCCCCAGGTTTCCCACCTAATTTATTCCCATTGTCCTTTTTGTTCCCACCATGCAGCTTCAAGCGGGGGTTGCTTGGCGAAGTCAGATTGAGGTTGAGGTTGAAGTTAGGCTCCGCCCCCCTGCTGGAATTGGGATCTGTGATGCTGAGGGCTGCAAGCTCCACCTCTCCTGGGATCTGGCATTCTGATTGGGCAGCATCCTTCTTGCGTTTAGAAATATTTGGGGATGTTTCCATGGTGATGGTGACTGTCTGTCCAGTAGAAATCAGGGAACAGAAGTTTGTTTGTAGACTTTGGCAATCAAAGGTCGCACCTGACTGGAGAGAGAAACAAATGATCAATACAAGTCAAATATAATTACTGATCAAACCAGAAGAAAATAATGAATTGATTTTATTCAAATGAAATATGTACTTGATGATATTATCATAAAAAAATCAATTTTCAGTACCAAGAGTAAAGATATTCAATTCTCTGATCCCATCTTGCATTATTATGGATGGTATCATGACAGAAAAGAAAATGTTACAACTTTGAATACATTTTCTTGACTGCTACTATAAATATCAACTTCTTTCAGACAGCTATTTTCTAAGAAACAGATAAACCCTCTCAGGATCAGATTTCACTCTTTGCTTTTCCCTGCTATGCCCGATGCATCCACCTTCATGACTAGATTTGTAAATTTGTTTCCTTGTCCGAATCAAGAGTCTAAGGGTGGAAGGGGTGGGGAAGGGTGCACTGCATGGATTGTAAACCCTAATTGTAACCCTATAAGACAAATTTAAGTTTTTGAGCAACATAAATAAACCCATATTGACTCTATGTACTCATCAATTTATGAAAATCCATAAAACTTTGTATTATAAGGATGCCACACTTTTATAATCTCTGTGTCTGAGATGTTGACATGTATGTGTATATGTGTATTTATGTAGTTTGCAGATATGATTTGGATTTCTTTTCTTTTCTTTGGATTGTCATAATTTATAAGTCTTATTATTATGTGTCATTTAATCTCATGTGGGATGAGAGGAATGTGATTTTAATGGTGTGCCATGAAAATACTAATTATCTTCATCATCGATTAATCTGCTGATTGGTTTCTCAATTGTTTTGTCTGTAACATGTCAGAAAATAGTTAAAAATGACCTTTATAATTTCTTAGAGGTGTTGGTGATGTTTTGTCATCAACAGTCTAAAATTCAAAGATATTTCTTTTACTGTCATGTCAGACACATAAAAGCCTCAAATCCCACTTATGAGAGGTTGCAACCAGCAAATATTAGTAATTTTTGCTTTAAAAAAAGACTAAAACAATTATTAGATTATCAAAATAGTTGCCTAATAATTTTCTGTTGACTAAGTAACTTGACTAATAATTGCACTTTTAAATTCATTCATTCTTCATTCATAATAATAATCAATCAGCATTTAAGCACCATACACATACTAAATCACTATCACAGGAGTGTTTTAATAAAGTAAAGTAATACGAGATTAAATACCTTTAAATTGATATTACAGGATTAATTAATGATTCATGTAATAATAAAAATCCTATAGGAAAAAAGGACAGTAAATTAATTAAAAACTCATAGTAGAAATGTTAAAGGAATATTGCACTGATACCTCAATAGAAACACCATTAAAAATAAAAAGCTCATTATAATGTAAAGAATCATAAATCACAATATAAATAGAAAGATTTAAATACCACAGATCAGCATTAAATCACTGTAACCTCAGTCCAGGGCATTATACTGCGGTAATCTTAAACTAATTACATTTCATTAATCCCCCTCTCTGTCTCTACGTACCTATTCAGGGTCCACAGACAGCATCGGTCAACAGAGGCGTCGACGACGGTGGAAATCCCATCTTGCTGTCTGACGACTGCCTGCCAGGAAAGATTCAGCTGCTCCGTCGCTTTTCCCTCCTCAGAGCTCTACCAGAGGATGGATTTATGAATAAATAAAAGGACGAGGGAAAGGGAAAGAGAGAGCAGATGGAGAAAATGTCTCTCTCCTCTTTTTTTGCTCTTTTCTTATGATTTCCTCTTCATTTGTTCAATGTTTGTATCAGTGTTCTGTAATTTCCTCTCCCCTTCTTCTTTTTCTGATTTCCTCAGTTCCTCTTCATCTCCTCTCCTCCTCTTCCTCAAACCTTCACCTCCATATGTTTCATCTTCTCCTCATCTTCTCCTCCTCTTTTTTAACCTCTTTTCTCTTCCTTTCTTGTTCCCTTTCTAGATCTTCTCTTTATCCAACTTCTTATCTTTCCTGCCTGCCTTGTCTTCCTTTTTATTTTCAGACCTCCTCTTCTATCTTCTTGTCCAACCTCCTGTTGTTATCTCCTCCTAATACTCATTGTTATACCCTCTTATATTAGTATTTTTCATCCTTGTTTCATAATAGGTATAACTGTGAAACCAAACATTACCTTACAAAACCATTTGCAGAGAAATTTTAAAACAGTAAATTTGAAAACCAACATTAGCACTGTAGGAAAAAAACACTGTGTGCTCATTCATTTCAATGAGACCGCTGCGCTGACATCTGGTACTGACGACAACAACAGAACGCAGAGTGGTGCAGTGTTTGAATATTTGATAAGAAACTAATGGATTTAAAAGCACTGACGTTTGGTTTTTCTTTCTTGGCTCCAAAAACTATTACTTCAGTTTTATCTTTGTTTAATTTAAGACAATTTAATTTGGGACATCCAATTCTTGATTCGTTCGATGGTTTTACTCAGCGCTTGTAAACGAACAAAGTCCCCTGATGATATTGTTACTTAAATTTGTGTTGTCTGCATAATTATGGTCAGATATTCCTTTTGTGGAAACAGACATAGAGACACAAAGCTCTTTTTCACTCTTGTATCACATGCTAAATTGTTAGCCAGCAATCAGCGAGAGAGTCAAATCCTGTCGAGTCCTTCTTGGCTGAGGAAAAAGCTGTAAAAGAGGCTGGTAAGTTAATCGGTATAGAGCCAAACATCATTCGGCACTGTAGCTGGAAAAATGTTATGAGCTAATATTGTTTCCACCAAATTGATTGGAGATTGTTTCAGATCATGAAGATCAGAGAACAGTGTTAGAAGAAGTATCCGATATTAAATCTTACTTAAAAATTGAGAAGAACTGCTTATGGTCAGTATGAACAGGAGGGATGATTGCAGCAAGAAAAACATGTTTCACTGTTCATTTGGGTTCATACTGTTGTTTTAAGACAGACATGAAAAGACTGTGTTTTTGAGTAAAAACCGTCATGATCTGTAAAACAAGCAAAGATATTTGAGTAGAGCCCCAAAATAAAAATGTAGATCTGGAAATGTGCATGATACGTCCCATTTAAATGAGCAGTTCCAGCTTTGTTTGCTTTTCCTGCTACATAGATACATGTATCAGTGTAGCTATGTCTTCATCCATTGGAATCAAAGACCTTGTGAAAAAGCCTAGGAATAAGGCTTAAATTATGACAAAACTGAGATGTGATCTGCAGATATTCCACAGTAAGTTTTAAGCTACCTCTCAGATTCTAGCAAAGCAGGCAGAGATTTACATATTAACTACCAGAAATGTCTCAGATTTCTGCCAACATGTCACCAGATGAGACTGCCAGCAAATTAGTGACGTAACTGAAGCCTCAATGGATTTAATTAGAGTTAAGAAAGAAAGATTTTTGACTCTTAACCCTGTCTTTCCTCTTGTCTGTCACGCCAGCTTCATCTTTCTCAGCCAATAGGATGCTGCACCAACGATGCTACCTGACAACAACAGCTGACGAGGTATTGTCCTAATGTACGTTTGTGTCTGTACTTGCACACCAGCAGTCAGACGGCTCCCTGGTTACTTGGTCGATGGACGTGGCACTTGGTCGACAGGAGGAGGAACAGCTCTTTCTGATGTATAGTGCTTATTAAGGAAAACCTGCTTAATTACCTCTTACACACAGACACACACACATATACCAACACATATACACACACCCGATTGAAGATAACCAGCTGTTGTTTGGACGTCTTCCTGCTGAGACGCAGCATGTGGGAGGAGAACTTTGATACAGAGCAGTAAGTCATCTCACTAAAACACCAGACATACTTTTTTTTATCTGATGTTTAGACTAATTGGTGACAAAAACTCAGTTAAATAATCTAAATGGCCCTATTGAATATTTGTGGTTTGAACTAATAAAAACACAACTTAAAACTGAATTGGGAGATTTTCTCCGAGACTTCAAATAATCAGACTTATTGTTTCCTTACAAATAGCACAAAATAAAAAGCCAAATGTTTTAAGAAACAATATTACATTCAGTCTTAGATTATACAACATTTATACAAACTCAACTGTTGCATCATAAACTCAAATTAAAGCTATTTGAGTTCATTTTACTGGTGAAAATGTTATTTGGTGTGAAAGCAGTCTTTAGCACAGTCTGTCAACAATGTGTCCAACTTTGACTTTTTCATTGAATTTAGAACTTTTCAGATGCCCTGATGAGTTTATTTGTCAAAGGAAAGCAACAACAAAGAGTTAGATGACTAACTGCATTTCATTGTCTCAGTACTTGTACTTTGTGCAATGAAAATAATGTTGAATCTAATCTAATCTAATCTAAGACATATCGCCATTGTTGGAGTCAGTCTGCAAAAGGTTTTAATGTAGGAAGAAGTGGTAGTAGGCTAAGAGTGGGAACTAAAGCTAATGTATTTCTGCTGGCTCAATGATGAAATGTCCAACATAATAATTGGCTAGCTTCCAATTGATATGTGTAAGATTCAATCTGTTGCTCTACTAGCCAAGCACATAGCAACAACATCATCTAATGGATTATAGCAGCTTTTTGAGCTTTTTTGAGCACTCTTCTGAAATGGTAAATGGTAAATGGACTATACTTGTATAGCACCTTTCTAATCTTCTGACCACTCAAAGCACTTTGACACTATGAACCACATCCACCCATTCAGACACACATTCATACGCTGAATGGGTACAGGGGCTACCATGCGAGGTCCCAACTTGCCCATCAGAGGGAACTAACCATTCACTCACCTTCACACACTGATGGTACAGCCATCAGGAGCAATCTGGGGTTCAGTATCTTGCCCAAGGACAGTTGGGCAACATACATGCAGACTGGAGGAGCTTGGAATCAATCCACCAATCTTCCCATGAGTGGATGATCCACTCTACTTCCTGAACCACATTTTGTGCTGAATATAAACAGGAAGAAGCTAAAATTATAATGCATGGTTTGCTAATAACCAAAATAAAATGTAGCCACTCTGAGGTATAAGAATGCTAGTTAGCATTGGTGAGTCCCCATGTTAGACTAGCTGTAGCATTTAGCTGGCTAGTAGTGATGAAGTTAGTATCATATTTTTAATTTATGATTTTACCAGAGCTCCATTTTTTGCACTTTGGTAGTTAGCTAACCAGCAGTCATATAAACTGTGGTTCTTTGGAAGCTTAGCTTGGAAGCTGTTTCAAAGTATTTCCAGTTTGTGTAGGTGGTAAATGTTTGTTTCTGTGTGTCTTCATGTTGACCAGTGAGGTTGGCGGTAAACTAGACTACTCGCCGGTATCATGGCGAGAATATTTTGACCAGATGGAGGATGTGAGCGTGGGACTGGCCACCAGCAGAGACATCTTCAGGGTTTATAAAGCAGGAAATGAGGGACCTCTGCTTGTTCTGTTGCACGGAGGAGGACACTCAGCCTTGTCCTGGGCTGTCTTCACTGTGAGTATTTGAACAGTCGACAAGTTGATCAAATGCCTGATGGATTGATTGACTGATTAATGGCAGTTACATCACAATAATAGCAGCATGTCTTGATGTTTTTCTGTGTTGCAGAAAGCCATCACTAGCAGGGTGACCTGTAGGGTACTTGCCATGGACCTCAGGGGTCACGGTAAGGCTTCAGAAAACTAAAAAACTAAATATGCAATAATGAGCAGTATATGCAAGAAAACAAGATTGTTGAAATCAAAGACTAATATTTTCAAAAAGTTAATGGTATCGTACCAGATTTATATACAAATACTCCTTGATTTTCACTTGATATTTCCTGTTGCTGTAATGCTTCTAATGTTTGAGTTGCATTAATGTGAGAATTTTTCCTCTATTAAGGTGCCACACTTGTCCGCCAATCTGATGACTTCTCAACTCAAACTATGTCTAGGTAACAAGACACACAAAAAGACAAACTATTCAGTTTCCACTAATCCTACTGTATCATCTCATAATAACAATATTGTGCATTTGAAAGAGGGAAGTTCTCGTCAAGGAAACACCCACCAAGTTTATCAATGTTCGTCCAATCCAATTGTTATGTTACTACTACTGCTACTACTACTGGTGATGCTACAAATGCTGCTTCTCTTACTACCATCACTGCTAACATCTGCTTCTCTTCATTGTTTGTCCCTCCCTCGTTCAGTGATGTAGCCAATGTGATTCAAGGCTGCTACGGTCAGACTGCTCCCCCCATCATCCTGGTTGGCCATGGCGTCGGTGGGGCAATCGCGGTGCACACAACCAGCAACATGTTGCTACCGTCCACTGTGGGCCTGGTGGCTATAGATGTCGTAGAAGGTAAGGATGTGTTTGTTAGCATCTTTACTCACATTTTTAATAGGCTATTTTGATTTATATTAATTTACAAATATCTGCTACTCATCTTCTTTTCCTCATGCAGGCAGTGCGATGGATGCACTCCACAGCATACAGAACTTCCTGAAGGGAAGACCGAAGTCCTTCAAGTCCATGGACCATGCCATAGAGTGGAGGTGAGCATTTAACAGCCTTGCAGTTCAAAACCAGACCTTGCTGGAAAGCTCACATGCATGTTTCACCAGAATGCCTTATTCCACAGGGCAGAGATGGCTAAAAATTTACAGTAGTACTCCTAACTTCAGCTGCTCCTCAGCCCAAAGGATTATGACTTGTTTTTGTTTTTTTACCACTGACTCTGGACTTATATACAATATTTAACATGTGTTGAATGCCAATTAAAAAACAACTATACAACAATAGCAACTACATATGTGTTCAGTCGGACACACAGATTTGAAACTAACAAACTGCACCCTCCTCCCAACTATTCTTTTCCTCGTCTTTCAGCGTCAAGAGTGGACAAATTAGGAACCTGGAATCTGCCAGAGTCTCAATGGTTGGCCAAATCAAAAGGTAGGCTGGCTCTGATTGGTCAGTTAGAGATGCAAACTTCACCATTGATTTCCATTCATTTCCACCATGATTACAGATGATTTCAAGAGTGTTTTCATGGGTAAATTGTTACTTATTAGGGTCTCTATCTTAGAAATATAGGAAAACATGCAGATTATTAACTTCCAACTGTAATTTGTTTATTTTACGTCATGGATTTAGTCTTATATATCACATTTGCATACATGTAAGAACATATCACTGGAGTGTTTTTGACTATACATTTTTGTAGCCCAAACCCAACGTAATAAAATGATTCAAAGCTATTCAAAGACACCAAAACTAAATAAAGATTGAACTAGACATGAGTAAGGGACTCTGAGTCGTGATGATAAAGGCCTCTCTTTGTGCCTCTCACTGTGTGTTAGATGTGAGGCAGAGGAGGTTGACAGTCTGGAGCAGGCCTGCCCGGCGACTGATGTAGTCACTGAGCGCAACGAGGAGTTCTACGATCAGAGCTACGTCAGCGACAACGAAAATGCTGCCTCAGAGGTGAGCCTCAGCGAAAGCTAGGTATGAAAACGACCACACAGACACACTGATGGTAAAGTAATATTCCATTGACTTACATTCATACCAAACATCTTACTTTCCCCTTCATTAAATATGTAATGTTTGCTTTATGCTTTTAAGGATGTATTATATTCATAACCAAAACACTTAATTTATCAATGTGTGATAATGTGTCGTCATTCCTTTGACTTTTATTTTTGTGGAACCTCCAGCTTTCACATTCACCATTATCATTTAAATTGTACACATGCAAATATGTAAACATGTTAATTATACTTGCAGGGACATTGCATTGACTTCCATTCATTTGCATTAACACCCAAGTTAAATCTTATTTTCTAATCATTTAAACAGTTACTAGCATTCATTACCCAGAACTAATTAATCTCTTTAAATGAAACACAGACTTGCAACTTAAGACGTCTAACAATACGTTATGTGATATCCGATTCCATTGACTTGCATTGATTCTACGCCGCCACCCCAACAGACAAAATGTATACTATTTTTACTATTTTCTTCATGCTATTTCCTGTATTAGTAAAAAAATATCATTGATTAACCCTTTGAACTCTGTGTCTGTATGTGCATCCATGTCAGAGTGTGTACAAGTGGCGTATAGACCTGTCAAAGTCTGAAAAATACTGGGACGGCTGGTTTAGAGGAACCTCCAACCTCTTCCTGGCCTGCAACCTGCCAAAACTCCTGCTATTGGCCGGTAAGTATTTCAAGACATTTATACATTACTTTTAGTATAAAAAGTATTACCATGTGTATATTAGCTGCTGTAAAATATTACCTTACCTATTACCTCAATGTCTGTTTTATGCAGCTATTCATTTGTCACTTGTCAAATAGTGAAGTAAAGCATTTTAATATTTCATTCATATCCGAAGCTGCTTGTATTTTCAGGCATTGACCGGCTGGACAGAGATCTGACAATCGCCCAGATGCAAGGTGAGAGCCATGTAAATCTGTGTGTGTGTGTGTTGTATATGGTGCACACAGCCTTAACCTTTTACAGTCATTGCAGTTTTGCCACTTCTTTTTATATGTCACCATAGTAATTTGCCTAATCTTTACAGGGAAATGCAGAAAGTGATACCATGAATTAATCTTTTGTCTTATTCTGCAAGAATACTTTCGGTCTTAGAATTTCCTGCAAACTGGCAAAAGTGCAAATTAACATACATTTCCATCCACTACTGTTACACAAAAATTAGGAGTCATTAGTTGAGATAAACAGTTGTTCCTCCAGTCATTTCTCCAGTCAGTGCCTTTAACCGCAGCAGAAGAAGAGGGCGCAATGAAATGATGTCATTAAAAGAGCGGCAGTCAAAGCTCAAATGATGGAAAATCATGTGGAAAAAAGTGATGAAAATATGACATTTCAAGATTTTTTGAATTTTTGTGTGTTTCCACTTCAGGTTTTCAATGCGCAATGGAGGATTTAGAGGAAAATTTGCTCTATGACATAAAAAGGTGCTATTCTGCCAAAACAAACCAAGCCAAAGAGTTGGTGGTTGGGAAAATGTAAACATATCACCTCCAATGTGTTGATCCTCTACAAATAGGAGGGGAGGGAGAAGCAGAAATTAAAAGGGGTGATGGGAAATGTAGTCCTAATTTGGAGAATCAAAACGCCACGTGTAGAATATATGTGGAGAAATATTGTGACATCGGGAATAGTTGACATTCTTTTCACACTGTGTTTGTACACTAACTGGGGAAAAGGTGAAGGACGTCTTCACCGCTGCAGAGACATCTCCCGGGACACAAACTCTCAGATGTACACAGATACACACACACCTTGAAGCGACAGTTCCTCTCCAGAGACAGCTGGTTCTGTCAGTCAACAACCATGCTGGAAGTGACAGCACAAGAGTGTGTGTATGTGTGAAAGAGAGAGAAACACACACAAAATGGCATATGTGTGTGATTGTGACATTCAGACTGTGTACCTGTCTCGCTGTCTGTCTTCAGGTAAATTCATGATGCAGGTGCTGCCCCCCTGTGGCCACGCAGTGCAAGAAGACAAACCAGATAAAGTAAGATAACCTTTATGTCACCGTCTATCCACGTTACTGTCACTCTCCAAGAATTGCATTATCCTTTCAGGTGCTGCAAAGATGAAGTTGTAGTCATGTTTTTCAGAAGTGATTTTCTAACAGCAGCTGGGGTGCAGCATGTTTTCAGATTCTTTGTTTTACAAAGGTAAAAGTAGCATTATCAAGACAAAAAAGTAGGCAGTAAATGGGTCTTACGTTTTTTTAAAAATCACATTTTCCCTGAAACTAACATTTTTAAAGGGCAAGTCAGGTGATATGTTTTATTCTTTATTGTAAACAAATTCCACTGAAAAGATTAAAAACCAACCAGTTGTCCCACTGCCATCAATAAAGTTTAATCAGATCATATGAATAAATTGTTGTAAACTGCTCTGTGTGTGTGTGTGTGTGTAGGTGGCTGAAGCTGTGGCCGCCTTCCTGTTGAGGCACAAGTTTGCTGAAGCCAGAAGAGAAACTAGGAGGTAAAACATTCAACTAATTGACAATAAACCAATATATAATAATATGTAATAATAATATATATAATATAGTCTGACTCTGTCCCAATCAGAAGGCATAACTACAGAGAGTACAGAGTAATAGTCTCTGAGTCCTCCAGCTGTTTAATCAAAAATATACATACATACATACATGTGTTTTCTCTCTGCAGCTCCAACTCTTTCACACAATGAAGTCTGCAGGTAAGATGCTCATTATCTATCCTGGTTTGGATATATTATAAAAAGTATGGATTAATATATCTGCAGTTTAGAAAAAACGAGTTTTGAATCAAAATTCTCTCAAGACATGATTTGTAGATTTTTTAAAAACTACCGCAACCCTACACATTTGTTATCTTTCTGTTTTCTTTCAGACCAGCATGAATGAGCTTCAGATTTGGAGCTTCCTCATTTTTACCTGACCAGTACAAACCTTCATTTTTATCTCTCCTAACTTCATACTTTTATCAGTAGCTGCTGAAGTCTCTAGTTTAAACGTTAACAGACTGAACTGACTGTAAATCTAAAAGTAGCTGTGAGACATTTCTGTAGTTTCTGTTCTTCAATAACTGGCCAACTTTTGTATTGAATTCTGCTCCTATTATAGATTAAAGTACATTTTCTTTTTCTGTCTGTCCCAAATTTACAATATATGGACCACTGCGTTTTCTACAGCTACTGCCCAGTAGCCCAGTTTAAGCTCACCAGAAAAAAATATGGAAAAAACCTCAATAAGATGAAATATTAGGAATGACATAAACATCACAGTAACTCACGAGTATTACTTTTTAAGTAAAACGAGTCAGGCTTTCAAAATTATAACTTTTTAGGTCAAAATTACCATTATTTTTTTTTATTTATCATTTTCACTTTTAAGTTATTTCACTTTTGCATTTTGACTCGACTTGATTATATGAGTTTTACTGAGCCAAAAAAATGGTAGTGAATTGAATAGTTATTCATTATCAATGATTAAATCAGCACCTCATTTTTTTTCATCTCATTGTTTCCTTGGTGTTACTTAAAAACATTCATCATACGAAAGTGACTATAACGAGCCAGAAAACCAAACCATGATGTTTCAGTAACACCTCAAATCTGTTCAGAGCTGATTTTGATATTTGTGCCGTAACTCTGCTCTAAATGTGAAAGTGTCTTAACGTTCACAATGAGTCAGTAATCTGGTGAAGCCAGAAAAAACTGGAGATCTTTTGAAATGTATAGTCTGCCGTTCAATTCACTGCTATTTTACTGTCACAAACATCGCACTGTTATTTCTCTGTTTAGCTAAAAACAGCTTCCTGTGTTTGATTTAGCTAAATTAAACAATAATTATGGATCACCCGTTATAGTCATGCCAATGATGTCATTAAAACTTTACAACTTTTGATGAAAAACTCACTCTATTTGCTTAAAGTTATGTTTTAAACAACCATTTTATGCTCTCACTTCACTTTATAGACTCCAATAAAGCTCAACTAGACTGCCGAACTGGCACTTTAAAATGATTTAACTGTAGCTAGCGTCGGATTAAACAAGTAATGACAAACAATATGTGAAGAGTTGAAGTTTTATGACCTTTAGACAAAACACTTAAGATACCAACCTTGTTAGCTTTGTCCATTTTATTTGTGTTTTCCTCATGAAGGGAGTGAAGATGAACTAAAATGCTGCTCAAACTAGGGCACAAGGCAAATACATAGATGGATAGTTCAAAAAAAGGATATAACTCAAATTTACAAAGATGTAAATATTAACAAACATAAAAAAATATGACCATCTCAGGTGCCTGAGCCATCTATCAACACTTAGATATTCTGTTCTTCTTATAATGATGATGAAAAATGATTTTTATCTCCATTAGTCTGTTTCAACATTCCTGGATGTACCTGTTGTTTACATTGTGTGTAGCATTAACACTCATTAAGCAATTTATCTCTGTCTCTGTCTTCTTTTTCATGTCTTTTGACTTCTAGTTAGGGATATTTCCTTCATAAAGTTTGTCCAGAAAGTGATGTGTGTGGAATAAAAAGAAGAAAAAAAAAAGGTAGCGACGACCACCATGGCTCAAAGACAGAGTCCCCCCTTAGAAACTTACCTAAGTGTGTTGCATTCAATGAAAACTAATGTATGTTCTCTCTTGTAATTTAACCCTTTTCCTTTCTTGAGTTAAAGTGCCTCCATGGTTTTCAGTACATTTTATGATTGCGGTTTGCTTAAAAGACGGATTCAAATGTTTCCAAATTTGTCTTAAAACAACAGTCAAGAGCCCAAAAGACCACTAAAAGAGGTTTTTCTTGTCGTAATCTTTCCTCCTGCTCATACTGACCAGACTGTCTGATGAAGATACCCGAGGGATTTAGGTTTAAGTATGGGGAGTAAGTAAGTCAGGGTAAAAAGATCAGAATTAGAGTCAATCAGAGGTAGAATAAACAGGAACGATTGCGTTATAACACACTTGAAAAACAGTGAGCCTGTCATTTAAAAGCTCTTTTGGCAATGAGGAATCAATCATGTTCTTCATTTTTTGTAAGTTTTAGACTTAAGACTGTAGACTTTTTACAAATAAATGGTTGTTTTCACCTACAAAATAGCAAAATACCCCCCAAAGACGACACACAAACACTAGACTGTAATAAAAAAAAAAAACAAAAACAAAAACTTGCAGTAAAATTTTATTTCAATTTTGTCCTGAATCAGAACACGTGCAACAACTGAAACACAGAAACAACATGGCGTCACGCCGCCTTGTATTTACACGTGTGCATGTAGGTGTGTGTGGTTTTTTTTTGTGTGTGTGTGTGTTTGTGTTTGTGTTTGCGTGCACAGGACGATCACACAAACGGACATTCTGTAAAACAAAAAGTCTCTGTTAATATTGTAGAAACACACATGACACCACATCACACCCCGTTGTCATGGTAGCCAAGAGGGTTACCACGACTACAAATGCATCGGATCATCTCTCGACTCTCGTCTCTCTGGAAGGATCTTTTTTTTGTTTTGTATTCTTTTCTTTCCCCCTACACTTTCCTTCTTCCTAAGCTTTGATTAAATAAGGACAGAATTCCTTAAATTCATGCTTTAGTGACGACATTGAAATTTTTAATCCCTAATGGGACCACGTTTTCTCACGATTCACCTGCTTCATGAAAAAAAAAAAAGATTGGGTAGTACAAGACAAATCAGAACAGTTGGTGTACAAATACATACAAGGTGTAAATTTGATGTTTACTAAACATTTTTTTCCATATTTTCCAGTTTCGATTCAATTCACAAAATGTTCAAAACTGTCTCACAAAACAAAGCCGACACATTTCTAACAAAGAAATCTGAAGAATAAGCAAACAGAAAACAAGAAAGAGCAAAAAAAAAAAATATGTCGAGAAACGTGAGGGGACAAGAAGAGACTTTTCCAGAACCTTCCAGAGAAACAGAATTAAAGTGCATCAGCAAAACGAGGCTGAGCAACCACTCAAAACACAGCGTACAGGGATAAAACAGCCAATAACGGGGCTGTGCAGGGGAACCAATAAGACGTCATTACTAGCAGTGACATGAGGGTCCCGTATTTAACACACTGATAGTTCATCACAGTGGTCAGCTGGACATTAGCTTCTTGAAAATTTGATTTAAAAAAAAAAAAAAAAAAAAAAGGGAATAAAAATTTATAGAGGACTGTATCTCATAATTATATCTCCTGAATCTCATAACTATGATGTAATATCTCATGATTACAGGAAAACATCTCATAATTATAATAATGTGGGGTCATAATTTTTTTTATTGTAATTGTGGGATCTGTGTTTTTATAATTATGAATTTTTTTTTTAGTTTATCAGCCTTTTGGACTGATGGTCGAATAAATTAAGTAATTTGAATATTCCAATCAATTTGGGAATACATAAAAATTAATATCACATTTTGAAGACCAAACAATTAATGAATTACAGGTGCTCTTGAAGATTAATCTATAATGAAATTAAACGTTAGTTACGGTCCCAATGAGTTATGGATCTCATGTATTAAAATGATCTGGAATAACTGGAACGTCCCCAGTTTGATTCCAGCCAGAAACCTTTGCTCCATCTCATTGGCAAAAAATGCCAAAAAAACAAACACATATCTAATAAAGAAGAAGAGATGTTTAATTATAAAATACCAATCATATTTATGAGATACGAAAATCAGAGTTATGAGACATAGTCTTCAATTTTATATATAATTTGGGTTTTTCAAGGCAGAAAACTGAATGGTCCCAAATTCAAAGTCATTAACAATTTTTCTGCCTCGTAAAACATGAAATGAAAATGTTTCCTCAGCTCTGACGACAGCAGCGATGAACATTTCCAAAAATGGCTCTCAGAGAACAGCTTCATTAATCAATTAGGTCTTGATTTGACAAAATGTTTTGTAATTAGATACTGTGTGTTAATTCATTATGAACTGCTAAGAAAGAACACTTCATTTGACCAAAAGCATTTAATTGCAATGACCGAAAAACAGTGTATTTGTTGTAGGGGGGGTATTAGGGCTGGGTATCATTTGAAGTTTTTTTTGATTGCTGACGCGATATGGGCGTTTTGATACTGATACAAAAAGTATACGTTGTTCTGCTAGGTTACTTTGAAAATTATAAAATGTTTTCTTTCAAAAAAAAAAAATAAAAAAAAATAAAATCAATGTCTAAACTGTCAAAATTAAATTTAAAGTTACAGTCCCTACGATTTTAAGCCTGGCGTCGTTCATTGGCGACACCTGTGGTCACCGATGGTAACTGGTAAGTGTGTGTGTGTTTTTTTTTTAATACTACAGTTACCACTCTTTGAGCAGATACTGTCAGATTAAAAAAAAGTAAAGCACGAAATATAACATGATAACCGAGCTGGCTTATGTTTACAGTGTAGCCAGGGCCACAAACAATGACAAATATTATACAGAGAGGTAATTACAAAAACGCCAACCAACTGTATTTAAAACGGGGTTTTGATTTAATGAAATGGTTAAGGATTGTAACTTTAAATCAGGATCTAATCAAAAAATAAGCACACATTTCAAAATTTGACCAAACATTAATTAATGCTAGATTTCTGTTCTTGACATTTTTTCAACTTTTTGTTACGGACCCATTTCAGTCAGTAAGAAAGTCGTATTTTATGTTCAATACCCAGCCCTAAAGGGGACCAACATGCCACAGTAGCCTCAGTCTCCGCTAGAAGTAAAGCAAAAATTGATTCGGAGGGTTTAGTTCAGTTCATTTCCACTACCGTGGCGGCAGTTTTGAAGTCACATTAATAAAAGTGAGAGAATGAAACAGTGCAAATGTGAAAAATAATTAAAAAAAAAAAAAAAAAAAGACGCCCAATAAAGATTCCTGGAAAATAAAGCTTACAACACAAAGAAGTGACTTTAATTAAAACAAGATTCACTGAAAATTGGCCAAGACAAGGCATACAAATCCATCATCTTCATATATTACAGCAAATAAGCTATCCACCATTTTACTGGTGTTTAAATTAACTAGTGTTTTTATATACTTGGTAACTGACTGAACTGAGAGCGAACTGGTCCTCAGCCCCGATAACGAACTGAGAGGAGAAAGATGAAGCTTAGGAAGCAAAGCAGGAAGAACCTTTAAAAAATAAAATACTAAAAAGTACTTCTGTTCTGTTGAGTCTGAGAGAAACTGAACTCAGCGTGAGGACTTAAAACCACAAAACCAGTTTTGCTTCCGATTCTTACAATTATAATCCCCCAAAAACTGAACTTTTCACCATTAAAACCAATTAAATTTCCAGTTTAATATCCATACATATAGTTGTGCGGTGATATAAAGTCAACTGATTCACTGAATCACATCATATCCACTGTTAAGACACAACATGGTGAGTATTTTTGGATGCTAGTTGAACAATTTGCAACAGTCAGTCCATTACAAAAAATAATTGGCAACTATTTTGATAAACGAATGATTATTATAGTAATTTTCCAAGCAAAGGGAAAACATTTGCTGTCTCAAGGCTCTCAAATTGGATAATTTGGTCCTTTTCGTTGTCCAACATTATTGTAAATTTATTATTCATATATATATAAAATTATCGCAAGTTGCAGCTCTACTTCCAGGAAATTTCTTACAAGGTCTGACGTCATGTTATCGAGATACAATACAGTTATTGTTTCGTTTGAGACGTTTTACATTTGTTGAGACTCATATGGTCTTTGCATTTTATTTCTAAACTGGTCTTAGTTTCCAGGTAGGAAGAGAGGGGAACAAAACTAAGAACAGCGTTGGTTCTCCGTCCGACACTCCAGCTCAGTTCTCTCAGATTCAGTTTTTTCATCAGGCTACATAAACAATCAGATCTCAAATGTTTACGGACAAATTTACTATAGTTTAGGTTTGTATCATTGAGGTCCTTTGCGTGCTGTATGTATGTACAATTACACGAATAATCAACACTTAAATCCACCTGATAAATACTCAATCACATTGAGAATCACCAGGCTGCGGGGGTCATGGGTGGGTGGAGGGGTGAGGGGTGTAAGGGGGTGGGGGGAGATCAGTCCTTGCTGCTGGGTGTCTTCATTACAAAAATAAACGTCTCCTCTGGTAACAAAATAGACGACACTCTTTATCTCTCTCAGTTTCAGGAAGCTCACGGCGACACCACCACGACGCGACCGCAGCCCTGCGCAGTCTGCACACCGGTGGCGTAGTGAACTTGTGAAATATACTTTTTTTTTTTAAATATATTTACAACGTTCGGCTTTTGAGCTGATGCACGTTAAGAGTGAACAACACTCACTAAAGCAGGGGGAGGGATTCCTGGTTGAACTCTCTGTTTACAGCTATGAAAGCATTTGTACAACTTTGGGTACCTTTTTTTTTTTCGGTGGTGTTAATTAATACTCTGGAAATGGAAAACAGCAGCTCACACCTACTGTGGTGTACAGACTGTGGGTTTGAAAACGTTTCTTTAAGGTTTGCTTCAGTCCAGAGAAAAAGATCTCTGACCTGGAAAGCAAACAGACTTGATCCTTGATTGTCTAATGACAGGATTAAAGGTCAAGGTGTTTTTTTTTTTAGCTTTTTTCGTTTGTTTTTTTGTGTCTTTTTTTTTTTTAAAAGGCAGCATGAGGCCATGGTAACGTGCGGTCAGGCAGACAGACAGAAGGACGGGCATTAAAACAAAACAAGGCAACACTACAGACAGGGTTCCTACCCGGCAACGCTTGGATGATGCTTACCAAAGTTTACGATCCAGGAGAGGTGGGCCGTGATGGAAGACTGGTGAGGGAACGTCTCTCCAACATTTTTTTTTTTCCTTTTTAAAATTGTATAAACACGAACTAGTTTAAAGAGGAGAACAGGTGGTGGTGCAGGTGGCGTTTTTCTCGCGACCGTATCTCGAAAAGTAAACGCCGTCAGGTTTCGAAAAGGTTTTTAGGTTCAGATACCTTTTACTTGTTTTTAATCTGTGCTTTACAGTCACAAAATCTGCATTGTTGTAGCATCATTGTAGTGAATTTACATTTCCTCGACCTTCCTCGTACTTTATAATTTTCTGTGCAGCCCTGCAAAACTGTCAAGAACGTGTTTGTTAGTGTGTCCAGTTTTCTGGTTGTACACGGGAACCCTGTTTAAAACCCACAGCCAAGCACAAAGAGCATCCAAACTGAATACTGTCAGAATACTGTAAAGATAAAGAAGCCTTGAATTATACAGACAGGCAATAAGAGAAAAAAAATAAAACAATACTGTGTGTTTCTATTCAATACTGCAGTCAAACTGTAGCTGTAATACTGCCAGGACAAAGTCCGACCTCTTAGCAAAACACTAGAAAAAGAAAGAAGTTGCTGAATCGTCCTTTCAGAATAAAAGTCCTCCTTTTTCCCCCGAATGTGAAAGTCAGTCACCGCACACGTCAAGAAACGGCGGCAAAAAAATTAGCTAAATTAAGCCGAGATGAAGTCTTTCCAAAAAAAAAAAAAAATCTCCAGACAAGGAACAAAAGAAGTGAGCCGCCATCACGCCCGATGTCCGTCGGGGTTCGTCTAGTTGTTGCCTCGCTACCCGGAAAAACCAGGTAACAGAAAATATTCCACAAAAAAAAATAAAGGTCCAGAGGCAAGAGCGCTCCTTACTGAAGGAGAACAGGTGGAAATACGCAGGTTCGTTTGGGTTCCTGCTGCTTTTTGGGAGTCCTCATGCACTCATGAACTTGGTCCTCCCGGTTTTACTGATGAAGCAGAATATCGACCGGCTTTGTTTTGGCAACCGCGACGAAAACGTGTGATTCGTTTGGCTCGTTGGGACTTTGAAGGTTTGAATCCCGTCCGATCCTCCGAAAGCCGATCAAAAAAAAGAAAAAGATCCACGACATTTGAAGGATTAGATTTATATTTGAGCTTTCTGTCACCGTGGAAACTCGTCAGCAGTAGTAACAGATGAGTAGGAACAAAAAAAAAGAGTAGGTGGATAGTTTATTTCTGGAAACGAGATGAACTGAGGCAAATGTGGGTCGATTAAGACGTCTGCACAAGAGCCGCAACAGATAGCTAGACTAAGTCTGATCTCGTTTGAACCGAGAGGAGAGGAGAGGAGGGTCAGACCGAGAGAAAACACGATGGATAACACCTGTGTCGGTCCAGGTTAATCCCTGGATCTGACCTCGCCACACCACAGAAACAGCGACTCCAGGAGGAGACGAAAAACGAAGCCAAACCAGGTCAGTAGGTTATCAAAACCAATACAAACCTTTATTCAACTTAGGTCCACTTCAGACAAGTTGGTTTGGTTTAAGAAGTTTTGTATCAGAAAAAAAAAACAAAACAAAAAAATAATCCAGTCAAAAACTGGTGCTGGCTGGAACCAGTCCAAACCAGAACCTGGTTCCAGTTAAGCTCTGCTCTGGTTTTAGTGTCTGAAGTCTGTTTAAAGTCTGAACCTGAGCCTGTGTTTTTTTTTTTTTGGCTTCCGGGTTCTGGTTTGGTTCTGTTGGGGGCTCCCTCTCAGGATTTGTCCCCCAGCTGAGACTGCTCTGTGGACCCCTCCTCGTCTGACAGACCCGTTTCCACGGCGATGACCAGCGATGCCACCGAGGCGCTGCTCGCCATCGGCTGAAGCTCACCTGGAATAGAGAGGGAAGGAAGGTGGGATCAGACAACTGGATCTGATCATTTTGCTTTTTTAAAATGAGGAATATTTCTTACAAGTGTGCTTTTACTTTGAAAGTTTGATTGACAGGATGAGAATTTTCTGCAGGGTGATGTTGGAAGTTTTGGGCTCATTCACTTCAATTAGTGATTTAAAAACTCTTGATGAGTTTGTGTGTAAAACAAATTAACTTCCTAATTTTCCATCAAGTCTTTTTTTTTACATTTACATTTTTCATTTAGCAGACGCTTTTATCCAAAGAGACGTAGGGGGGATCCAGTCAGGAAACAACAACACCAGTAAGAGCCATTAAGCTGAAGTTTGGGCCCGATGGGACGTAGATGCCAACAGGAAGTTCAACAAGTAAAGACTTTTAACCCACATGACCTGAAGTTTGATTGACCGTCAGACAATAAGTAACTGCAGCTGGACATTTGAATGCAGAGTGTGAGCGACCCTACACCTTTTTAAACATTTACTGCTTCCATAGTTTTAGATACAAACTTCATTTGAACTTTAAATGAGTCACCAGACTTTGACCTACATGTCTTGAATGGGGCGAGGACACTAATTACAAGCTGATGCCAGGTTGCGCTTTAGCATATTTGTCACAACAACCTCTAAACTACCAGCTACAATCAGCCAACGTGACTCCATTGAAGATTAAATATTGTATAATTATTCCTGTTTCTGTGTATCATATTGAAAATGGTGTTTCTTGAACCTGAAAATAAAAAACTCTTCTCATTTCTGAACCTCACATCAAATCCATCAGGCTTCTTCTTCTCTTTCAAATGTCTTCCTTCCTTTCTGTCTCAAACATCCAGAGCTACAACCATTAATTAGTCAATTAAACAGTTTGTTAACAGAAAATAAATCTTGATTTATGGTTTTGAGTCATTTTTTGTTGGAAAAAAGGTTTAACTTTGCTGATTAAAGCTTCTTAAATGTGAGCATTTTCTGGTTCTTTTAGTCTTTTTTTGACGGGAAGCTGAATAACTTTTCAGTTGTGGACAAAACAAAACATCTTAGGAAACATTTTATGAACCAAACTGGCTGAATAATCAAGAAAATAATCATCACATGTCGATATAATGAAAATAATCTTTAATTGGAGCCTTTAATTCAACACCAGGACTCGTGTGTCATGTGCAGAAACACCACCGGGTGTCACTTTAACCCCACAGATCCGCTTCCTGTCTTGTACCTGTGTGTGTATCAGTGGTGGCTGTCACGGGGCTGTCCCTCAGGGTGTCGGGGTCCTGGTAGTCCTGCGGGAGTCCCACCCGTCGCACGCCAGGGTCCAGCACCACCGAGGAGCCGCCCTCGCTCAGCGTGCCGTCACTGGACGCTCCGGACACCACGGCCTCCAGAGCCAGGGCTCCGACTCCTCCCACGCCGCCCACGCCGACCCCGCCCACGCCGCCCAGGGCCAGGTCATAGTCCAGCGGCAGGTCATCCAGGCAATCCGCATTCAGCTGGAACAACGCAGACGGCAGTTTCAGTCAGTTTTTAAATCAACTTTCTGCTTTTCTTTGTCTTAACTGACAGTAAAACAGAAAATCTTTATGTTTTGGATTGTTGGTCAAAACCAAACCAGACAGTTTAGGAAACAGTGACGGACGTCTCTCGTTGGTTTCAGAGGTTTTATAAAAACCAAACTTTCAGATTATTTAAATAGTAATTATGGTTCAAAAACTACATTTAGACGATTTGTGTGAGTCAAAACCTGGAAAATAAAATAAATCTGTGACACCAGCGGATATGCAGGCCTTTTTTTCCTTATTATATTATATTATCACATTAAGGGTCAACATTTTACCCTGCACTGTTACTTTTATTCTCTTATTTTATCTTATTTCCTTTTTAGCTTCTTTTTGAAACCTCATTTCCAAATGTAACACTTTTAATTTGTCTTTTTTACCTATCTTGCTTTTATATTCTGTTTATGATTGATTTGAATTGCCTTGTTGTTGAAATGTGGTACACAAATAAACTTGCCTCGCCTATATTATATTATAAATATTGTATATCAGACTACATTCATTCTGTTCACATGCTTGACATCAGTTTATTCGCTGGAACATTTCTTTTCCTGCATATTTTTTCTCTTCAGTGTCAGTAAAAAGCAGCTGAACATCCTGTTCAAACTTCTCTGTCTCTGCAAAGACTGCCATAGTCAAAGGTCACATGACCCACAAAACCAACACTGATTGGTTACTTGTACTGTAAACTTGCATGTTGTAGCACCTGTTATCATCTAAGAAGCAAGAAATTTTGCTACTATAGGGTTTTTTTTTTTTGCTGCTTGTTCATGACCTGCCAGCCTTACTGAACCTCATCAAGTTTACCTTTCACAACATCTGGACGTAACTAAAAGGCTCAAATAACATAACCTGATCACATTTAGTTTTAAGTTTTCAGAAGCAGCTAACGGAGCAGAGGCTAGCTGTTAGCAGCAGCAGTAAGTTGTCAGTCTGGCAGTAAATGTACAGTACAGACTACAGTGTGTCAGTTAATAAACACTGCAGCTTGTCAACACCATGAAAAGTCACGTCTGTTGTTTCCCCAACTGCTGGAAAAGCGAAGGTTAGCTCCAAAGTTAGCAACAATGGGTTAGCCTAGCTTAGAAATGTGTAGCTGCCTGCTAATCCCTTCCCTCCCACCGCCCACGAGTCTTTTCATAGCACAGACAGCAGCTGCACAACTTTATATTTTAACCTTTACAGAGTTACTACAGCTGAACTAATCTGCTGCTGTTTGTCACTTTAATGAGTGAATGATTAGCTAAATAATTAATTAAAGTTTTGTACAAAGAGTGACAGAAAGATAAAAGACAACTGTTGAACCAAACTCTGGTTATTTTTAAAACTGAACCGCCTACCTGCTGCTCACCCTAACCCCCACAAAACCAACTCAAAACAAATCTTAATCCCTTCCTGTCGAGACTCACAGCGATGCCCAGAGCTTTGAGGATGTTCATCTTGCACATGGGACACGTGCGATGGTCCAACAGCCACGGATCCACACAACTCTTATGGAACAAATGTCTGCAAAACAAAGTGGGATGAATCACTTATTCTGCTGTTAATCTGCATTCACACACACACACACACACAAAAAACACATTAGAAACAAATGCTGCAAGGAAAAAAACCCCAGAGTGAACAGCTGTTTTCATTTTGTTTCTTTCTGGGTAAACATGCTTTTTATTTGTTGATATCTTGTGAAACTCATTTCATAATCTCATACAATACATGAGTCTGTCTTTGGGATCACAGGAAAACAAACAGAAAGTCATTGTAGTCGATGCTTTTCTGCACAATCCTCAAATATTTCTCTCTCTCTCTCTCTCATCATTGCCAGAAAACAGAGAATTCAGGATGAACAAACTAATAATTACACCCAAGTAACAGGATTTAAATCACTTAAAAAGGTATTTTTAATATTTTTAAGTCTATTCTGAAGTCAAATAAACAAGCAAACCTGGTAAATAAATTAATGTGTGAATATGAAACAGTGTTGGCTGCCATGTGTGCAGAGTTTAACGCAACTAACCGTTATTTTCTGTATCAATTAACCAGTCCATTATTTTCTCCTTTAAATCAATTTGTTCTTTTCTCCATAAAATTGTGAAAAATGTTTCTCAGAGTTCAACGAAATGTCCTCAAAGGTCTCTTTGTGTCTACAGTCAACAGTTTATTGTCATAATAGACTGAAGAAACTGTAAATATTCACATTTAAGACGCTGGAAAAGTTCTTAAAAACGACCCAAAACGATAAATCGATCATCAACTAATCGATTAATCAACTAATCATTACAGCTCACTAAAAACTAACTTTTGTGTAACTCCTTAACATGTTGAAAAGGCTCAAATTAATTCTATTTTCCAGATTTCTTTGCCTCTGCCGTCTGAAACTGTTTGGTTCCTCTGATGCGACAAAATAAAACCGGAGTCAACTGGAGTTCAGAAACTTATTATATTGTTGTCAAATTATGATGCGGCTGTAAAAACGTCTGCTTTGAGGCGTCTATCTTTGACCTCTGAAGCAAGGATATTTCTGTCCTCACTGGGTTAAGAGCTGGTTTTAGACTTTGAGGACAAGTCAGGAGCCCAAATGAACCCTGAAACATGTTTTCTCCTGTTCGTACTGACCATCAGAAGATCCCTTACAATGGAAGTGATGGAGGACAAAAATGTCTTTAAGAGTTCATGTGAAACTAAAATGAAGCTTCAGCGTCCAAATGAGTCAAATCCAGTAGATATCTTTCAATGTTACAGTCTTTTTAGTGCCAAAGCCCCTCTTTTTGTTTCTATACTTCCGCCTGCAGCTCAACAGGGAAAGAGTGGGAAAGAGAGTGACAGGAGTGTGTGTGTGTGTGTGTGTGTGTGTGTACCTGCAGGGCAGTATGCGGACCACGTCGTTGGCCCTGTAGCCCTCGATGCAGACGGCACAGTTGTCAAAGTCGGCCTCCGTCTCCTGGTCGCCCTTCCTGATGGTGCGAACCTGCAGCTTACTGATGGCCTTCTTTGCTGCGTCGCCAAGACGACGCTGAAGAGGAAAGAAAGAGAGAGAGAGAGAGGGAGGGGATGACGGACAGATTTAGTCCCGAGTGAGTCGTCTGGAGAACAGATTAATCCCCGGTGGTGTTGCCGCGTTATAACACCGTTTCATCTCAGGGAGCTGTGACCGCTGTGTGATGTCACTTCAGATAAATGTGTTGATCTCATCTGAACACACTCTCCGCTTGACCTCTTTACAAACTTTTTTTAGGAGGGATTGTGGAGGGAATCAAAATACTATCATTAAAGGAAAACTTAACATATCATTTCAGCTCGAACACGCCTCGAAAAAACTAATTTAAAATAATGCGCTCTGAACCCGGACCAACTCGAAACAGTAACATTAACTTCAGTCTTTCCACTTTCACTGAAGGCCAAGATGGTGGTTCAGAGCTGTTTGAACTGGTCTCCACCAGCTCCTGAGGGAAATATCTGGCTCTTTAGCCGCTAAACGCTCCACTATGTTCACCAGCTATGTTCACTAGTCTACAGATAACTGTGTCTGTTTGCAGTTTGGTGCTGAGCAGGTTAGTGTTCAGCAGCGTTTTCTCTGGAAACAAGTGAACCAGAACGGTAAAGTTGCAGCCGGACAGATAAACAACGAGCTGAAACTCGTTATAAAGCCGCAGAGTGGCTGATAATTCTCTTTACGTTGATCCAAAAGCACTTCACAAGCTGTTTGTTATGATAATCTTTTGGCAATTTCCGACGTTTTGATCATCATAGCAACTAACGTGTGTCTGCATACCTGGTTGCGGTCTCGCGCGTTGGCATATCTGAACCTCTGGATGTAGTAGAAGACGAGCCAGGCGAGGGAGATGATCATCAGCACGATGAAGGAGATGGACACGAACACCACCGACGTCCGGCTGACGTACTTCTGCAGGTTCCTCGTCCCGATGGTGATCGTCATGGTGACCGTCACGTTGCGCTCCAGCAGCGACGCCACCTCGCGGCCTTTCGGCTCCGGGATCATGATGGCGACCACCTCACCTGTACCTGAAGACGAAGGGGGGAAGATACACACTGTAAACTAGAGCTGGTCGATGTGCTCTCGTCAGACTGAATCCTCATTGGTCGAATAATCTCTGCGCTACATCAGCAGCTTTCCGGGATTAAACCCTTATTTCCTGCGGCGGGAGGGACAGACTAACAAACTACCTGTGAAAGCGGGAGTGTATTCAAAACACCCCCCGCTGTTTTCACAACTCTGAACTCGCCCAACCTGATGGAGGCTGCTGGGTTTAAGGACCAAATCAGGCGGGGCGACGTTCAGTCGCAGGGTAGAGCGGAGGTGTGCGGGAGGGGTGCGGGCGTGTTTATTTGTGCTGAACATAACCGCTGTGAAACAATCAGAAAATAACATTTTATTGATCTGATTCGCTGGCTTTCTCGCTACCAGCGCTCCCTCTTTTCACTCACTCTCTACCTCGCTCAACCACAGCTGCTCTCCCTCTCTCTCTCTTTCTCTCGGCCAATCACAGAGATGTAAACAGGGACGTTATTATGACGAGGGGAGGACGTTTCTCTTCAGTTGATAACGTTAGTAAAGTTAGACTTTGCTGTCGGCTTCATGGCTCACAAGAGGAAAAAAAAAAAAGAGAGAGAGAGAGCAGCTGTGGTCGAGCGAGCTAGAGGGTGAATGAGGGAGGGAGGGAGCACTGATAGCAAGAAAGCCGGTGAATCAGATCAATAAAATGTTATTAATTAATTAATGTACTCAACGTTTACTGAACATACTGAACATTTACTGACTCAGTGTTTGTCCTATTACTATAACAACCAACTCCAGACCTAAAATATATATTTTAATGCCAAAAAATAACAGTTTATTCCTCTGATAACTTAAGATCCAGACGTCCAATGACTAAAAAACCAGCTAAATTTATCATGAAAATGTGGCTTCAAACTGAATAAAAGTCCAATTCTAACAGTTTGTGTGGAACAAGCACAACACAGCCCATGTATTATCTTCTGTGTGTAAGTAACTCTTTGCTAGACGCCATTGTAGCGGACAAACACGGCGCCGACGCATGCATCTTGTGCACTATACTCTTTGGTAGAGGAGGTATGACGCCATTGACAGGCCACCAAATGAAACGGTCCGTTACTTTGATTAAAATGACAGATTTCTCTACAACATTTGGGATAATGTAAGAACACAACTCAACAACATATAGAACATAGGTCTAGACCTGAGTGACAACAACCTGACGGTTTCAGGAGAGAAGCTTCTGTCTGGTCTAGTTGTTTTTAGTTTTAGTGGCCTAAAACACTTTTCATGTGTGGATGAGAGGCCAAAACGTAGCTAAAAATATCTGCATTAGTGTGGACTTGGTCTAAATGAGAATAGCTGGTCCACCTTAAAAGGTCAGTCCACCTTAAGTTGACATGCTCTCGCTCTCTCTCGTCACACCTTGCGTCACCAAAAGTGATGAATGGAGAGTTTGGAAGAGGAAGATGAAAGCAGAAGAAGAAAAGAAGAAGTATAAAGAAGTTTTTTGTGTCTCATTTAGAGGAAACAAAAAAAAAAAACAACTTTTTTTTATCAACTAAAGGGAATCAAGAGGTCAAAGGTCAGGCTGTGCAGCTGGTAATGATTCAGTGTGTTGCTTAAGGACATGTTAGCGGAGGATCTGTCGGCTCTGAGCTAAAAAAACCACACTGACCTTCAACGGCGCCGCACACAGACGCACTTTGTATTTGTATTTGTTCAGACGATAAGTACGAACACAAACCCCTTCAGCTCGGCACGTCTCAGGAGAAAGTGTGTGATGAGACTTTCTCTGTGTGTGTGTGTGTGTGTGTGTGCTATACCCAGGCTGTTTTGATCCAAATTTGGCAATTTGGTAATTTGAGGTTATCCTTGTGACTGAGGCCTGACTCAGTGCACACGCGGCCTCAAACAACCCCAAAGGTAGACAAAAAAATAATAATACTCCAGAGGAAAGTTCATCTCCACAGTGAGATATTAAAAATAAAATAAAATGTTTATAGTTTAATTTACAGATCAAACATTTAAAAAGAACAACAACTGGTTAATCAGAACGAGAGCGTCAGGAGTTAAAAGTGCGGTAAAACAGCTAAATGGATCCCAGAGCGGCTGGGAATGTGTCGCCATGTCGACACAAGTTTACAGCTAATTAGTGATGCGGATGCTTTCAGCGACAGGCTGCTGATTAACTACAGAAGAAGAAAAAAACTCTGGAGGAAGAAGAAGAAGAAGACAAAGCTGACGAGAGAGTTTGTAGAGAAACTTTTTTCTTTTACTCAAACGACTCTTTTCTTTAACGTGTTTTATCCACCTCGGACTTCAGTTTGTGATCTGATTGGTTGATTAATTGGTGGAAAAATTAAGATAATAACAGTACGTATCTTCTTCCACTGCTGTAAATACACAGTATCATCAGAAAACTCCTCAGATTGAGCAATAAAAACTTCTCTGTCGCTCTTCTGGATCTTTTAAATCGCACAAACACTTCAGATGTTTTATGTTTCTGGCTCATTTCCCTTTATTTATGTCGCCAGAACAACAAACAAACAAACTTGAGCGTCTCTAGATGTGTGTGTGTGTGTGTGTGTGTGGTCTGGCACAGGCAGACTATAGACCAGTGAACTGGGGGACGACCAGTCCATTCGGGGACAAAAGTCATGACCCCCCAACTGGGAAAAAGTTGACTTTTTGGCTCAGCAGTTGAGGTTAAAGTTAGGAGATGAATGGAAGTCTATGTAATGTCCCCAAATGTGACCTCGGACGTGTGTGTGTGGTTGTTGTTCGCCCACAAGTTGGATAAATTCCCCCCGAGGACAGCGCTGAACTCACACTCTCCCCTTCCAACACACACACTAACAAAATCGATTTGTCTTTGCCTAAAAATACACCCATGGGATCAATGTCTGTCTCTACACACACACACACTCGTACTTCTCTGTTTGCGAGACCCCTCACTGACATAATACATTCCTGTGTCTTTAACTTAACCTTAAACTACTTATAACTACAGATGTGTTGCAGCAAACTGTCCCTTTATGGTTATATGAGGTAAAAATATCACGATAATCATTAAAAAGTCTCCTGAAATCCAACTTTTTAGTGGTGAAATATGGTTAAATTGCTTCAGAAATAACATCAAAAACAGTTTAAACTTCATAAAAAAAGGGTTTAAAGTTTAAAAGGGGACAAATCAGGCTTGTTATTTTTATACCGTTATAATGTTGGACATCAAACACGGTCAAAATGTTCCCTGCGAGTCAAAACTCAGGGCTTCAATCTGCTCTGGACGAGCCCCCAGAAACGTCAACCGAACCGTGTGATTACAATGACGTGACGCTGATTTACAGACGTCCAAAAAAAGGAAAGACGTCTGTAAATCAGCGGATACAAAACGACTCGTCTCCCTAAATGAATTTGAAATTGAAAGTCTTGGACTGTTTTATCCTCGTTCAAGTTGGCTGAAAGGGTTAAAACAGGAAGTAGCAGAGTGCGTTCGCTCTGTGAGCCCGATGATCCTGGAAGATTCGGGGAGTTTTATACCCGGAAGTCGAACTTTTTTGGCTTCACGCGCCAATTAGCAACTTCCATTAATAATACGATGCTGTATCCGGCTCTCTCTCTCTATCCCTTTCAAATTACCGTAACTCCTCGCTATTACGCGCAGTTTTAATCATTCAAACTGCCGCTGAAAGCTGTAAAACGAACAAGGCTTTCTGATGCTATTACATACATTACGGTAATGACTGAGTGCCGTGTGGGGAGAGGGAGGAGTTTAGCAAAGTTTTAGTGTGTAAATAAATATGAATCTTGTAAATAACAGTTTTAGTGTTTATTACCGTAATGCATGTAATAGCATCAGAAGGCCCCGTTCGTTTCACAGCTTTCAATGGGCAGTTTGAATGATTAAAACTGCACAAAGTAGCGAGGAGTTACGGTAATTTGAAATACACATGCCCATGGTTTTAAAAAGGGTTATACATGCATCCATGGCTCCGAAGGCCTCGTTTACAAAGACCTCCTCCTTATTTTGAGCGAGGGAGTTGAATCTGAGAGGAAGAACGTCAGCGTCTAAAACTGTTCGGCTGTTCAAATATATTATCCATAAAACCTTTTGAGGCGGTTGAGTCGAGATGTGAAACAGAAAAAAGGGGAAATTCAAGCTTTTCCCTCCCTTTATTTTATATTTCTGAAGTTTAAGCACTTTATTTGAACATTTTATTCTGTTTTATTTAGTAAATGTAAACTATTATTATTACATTAAACACTGAATTGTACTGAATTCATTTGATTTGACAGTAAAAGTTTTGATTACATGCAACTAAAAGGCTTCTTAAATATATATATATCACACTAAATAGTTAAGACGTTATGATCTTCTGGAGATTTTCTCTAACTGGACTCTCTCTTAACTTTTAGTCGAACCTCCCTGTGGGTGTAAAGAGTCTTGATTAGTCCCTCTGAGGAAGTGAGAGCCGGAAAAAATAAACTCATTTGCCACCAGTCTGGCTGCGGGTCATTGACGAGGCCGCAGAGTTGACACAGTACAGTTACAACACATCCTGTCTCTCTCTGTACAAACCGATGACGACTTCCTGCCTGGACGAGACGAGGCGAGGCGAGACGAGGCGAGTCAGTCAGAGCGAGGTTTTATCAGGTCTTAGGGAGGCTTCCAGCACATCTCTGCGTGGCGGCGGAAACCAGAAACCAGCTTGTTTGTTATCAGCGGCTCTTAACTGATCTGTGGGATGAACGCCGGAACGATAAAGCCGGCTGATTCCACAGAGACCGTTTTCAGGCGGATTAACACTCTTGCGCTGCCGACAGGCCCGACTGGACCCTGTCCCAGTGTTCCCAGTACAGAGACTCTTAAACCAGCGATCCCCCCCGACAGATAAGGAAACGTCTCCTTCTCCTCCCTCGTACGTTTCCAGCAGATCAATTGATTAGTTTTCAGGAGCTTGAAGCCAGAAAAATATATGCAATTTAATAAATGATTAATCAATAAATCGATTGGTTGATTGCACCATTAACGACAGTAAATGCTGCTTTTAATCTGCTGAATGTTAAGATGATTTTTTTTCCATCAATATCTTCGGTTTCATGAGTCATGTGACAAGTACGGAGCAGATATCGACCCAAAAAGAACTCTGCTGATCGATCTATTGATTATTTTCACCATCTATTAAATCTATCAAAAGTTACGTCTTTAAATATCTTCGTTTGTCGGTTTAATAATCAATACAGAGATGCAATAAGCCGATTCATCGATCAGGTGATTGATGGAAAATAAATCGTCAACTATATTAATTTATTTAAAAAGGAAAACCGCCAAACTTCTGCTGGTTTTAGCTTCTCAAACGGAAACTTCTCTGTGTCATACGTGATCGTAAACTGAACATATTGATTAGATAAAAAACTGGATGTCACTGTGGTCTCCATGGAAACTATAACCAACAGTCATTTTTCACTATTTTGATGACATTTTATTGATAAAGCTGCGACTCAAAGAGAATAATCGGAGATGAAAAGCCCTTCATGCCTGAGAAAAAAATAAAAAGGGTACGATTAATGATTAATCAATTATCAAAACTGGACTGTTGATTTGACACAAGACATTTAAGGACAACTCTGTACTCGGGTATAAAGTGATTTTTCACTGTTTTCTGATGTTTTATAGATTAAAGCAGAAATTAATGATTAAATCCATCAATAATGAACATAATGATTACTTGTGGTTTTGGAGTAAAGTCGATTTTTTTGGAGGGATTTTAGATTAACTGTCAAATAAAAAGAGGGAAACCATAACAGGCATCATGAAAACAACCACAAGCATCATAACCAGGTTTTTATTAAGAACCAGAACTGTTAAAAAAAAAACTTGAAAAGTTCAAATCTTACGTTGCAAAAGTGAACAAACAGAGCAGCGAAGTATCTGGGCGCAGTAATGTGGTAACACGCTGGCTTTTGAACCTGGTGCAGTTGCTATTCCTAGGGTGGGAGGGGGGGGAATTATTTAACATGTGCACTCATGTGTCCAAAGAACGATTCCCAGAAAGTTCACTAAGGACAGGGGACGAGGGGGAAAACTGCCAGATTCAACTCCTCTGTAATAATCAACCCCGGCTCCTGTGTGGCGACGCTGGAACCGTGCGGGCGAAGCAGCACATGAGAAAGTAAAGTAAAGTAAACACACTCTTCTGTCAGTACTTCCTGTATCAATGCTTCCAGAAAAACTGGCGTCTGGGGACCTTCAGGGATCCCCGACGGGAGTTTCTAGCTGACAGAGAAAACAGCTGCGTGGTCTGACGAGAGTTTAGACGCCTCGCTTCTCCCCTCCGCAGCAGTAAATCACGGCTTATAACAAACGTCACATGGGGTTTCTCCGCACATAATCGAATCAGAGGGTGGAGAATGTTTTCTCTAAAAAAAAAAAAAAATCGACTGACGTGGACGCGGTAGGTCCGGGAATCCCTGCTCCGAAGAAAAAAAGTGCATCAGACAGGCAGAATATACATGAAAAATACAGCAATTAGTCGTTTTGTGTTATAAAAAAGCGGAAAATGTCGATAACTGTTTGCCTAAAACTCGAGATACCATCTTCAAATGTCCGGTTTTGTCCCGAGCGACAGTCCATAACTCAAATATATTAAAGTTTACCATCATAGAGGACTGAAGAAACCAGAAATATTCACATTTAAGAAGCAGAACAAGAGAATTTTAACATTTTTTTCCAATTAACTTCCTGTCGATCAGCTAATTGATTCAAATCGTTGCAGCTCTACAACCAAGATGCTCAGTTTTTAAAGTCAACTCTCTTGTTTCTGCTTCTTAAATGTGGATATTTTCTGGTCTCTTCAGTCCTCTATGACGGTAAACTTTAATATCTTTGAGTTATGGGCTGCTGGTCAGGACAAAACCGGACATTTGAAGATGGTATCTCGGGTTTTAGGCAAACAGTTATCGACATTTTCCGCTTTTTTATAACACAAAACGATTAATTGCTGTATTTTTCATGTATATTCTGCCTGTTTACAGATACTGTCATGTGGAGCAGGGATTCCCAGACCTACCTGAGAACTTCACCGTTGCAGCTTTAAAACTGAGTATCTTGGTTGTAGAGCTGCAACGATTTGAATCAATTAGCCGATCGACAGGAAGTTAATTGGAAAAATGTTGAAATTCTTCTATTCCAGCTTCTCATATGTGAATATTTTCTGGTTTCTTTAGTTTTCTGTGACTGTAAACTGAATATTTTTTGTGTTGTGGACAAAACAAAGACATCTGTCATCATTTTCTGACATCTTCAAATGTCCGGTATTGATCCGTGACTCATAGATGTTAAAGTTTAGTGTCATACAGGAGTGAAGAAACCAGAAAATATTCAGAATCAAGAAGCAGGAACCAAAGAAGTGACTCAAAATGATTAAAATAACCGATCGAGTCATCGTCGCAGCTTTCAAGCTGAGTATCTTGGCTGTAGAGGTGCAACGACTTCTAACATTAGTCGATCAACAGAGAGTTAACAGCCGGTTATTTATAGTTTATAAGAGAAAAAATGCTGAAATCTTTGATTCCAGCTTCTTAAATGTGAATATTTTCTGGTTTCTTTCGTTTTCTTTGACAGTAAACTGAATATTTTTTGTGTTGTGGACAAAATAAAGACATCTGTCATCATTTTCTGACAGTTTATACACCAAACGTGTCATCAAGTAATCAAGAAAAACCACCATCATTTAACCGATAAGGAAAATAACTGTTAGTCGCAGCTCACGTTGTCGCCCGGACGACGAGACGTCAACTTGGGATTTCTGGAACGCTGCGCCCCCCCCCCGTCCGTCAGATCCAACTATTTCCTGACATTTTACAAACCAAACAATTCTTTGATAAGTTGAGAGAGTTAATCTGCAGATTAATCAATAATGAAAACGCCGTGGCACAGACCTTCAGTCAGCAGTTTGTCTGTTGGCTCTCTGGTCTGTTAACCAGTTTAGACTGACTGGGACTGGATAAAATCCCCCATAGCAGACTGGGCACCACCACCACTTGCAGCCAGAGCCCTGAAATCAACTTTAATAATAATTTCAAAATAAAATTCTGCTATTTCTTTTTAAATTATTGCATTAAAATTGCAGTCAGTGTTTCTCTTGGCAGGTTTAAAGCTTTGCATCGTCGTCTATCTGCCGATGTCAGTGAAGGTTTTTGCTGCCGTTTAGTCCAATTCTACTATTAAGATCTACTTATTTGATCTTTTAGTGTAATTTTATTGTTTTCTATTGATTAACGAGCCGTTTGTCTGCGTTACTTTGCTGCCTGTCTTGAACCAGGAGGTTTCTCTTGTAAGATAAAGGTTTAATATAATTGCAGCACTAGATTATTGTTGTTATTACGACATGTTTGGCTGTGAAATGCAGAAAAAAACGTATTATTAACCAGTAGATACACTGCTATTATCTAATCTATGTTTCACAATATCTGTCAAGGCCGAGAAATACTGGAAACATCTCACTAAATGAGTTTAGGTTAAGACAGAATTTAAAAAAACACCTTTATGTTACATTATGTGATAATAATTTGGGTTTAAACAAACACAAACTGCATTTATATACAATAAACTTATAATTTAGCAGCTTTATGCATCTACTGGTTCATTTCAGTGAGTTAAAAACAGCCCAGTGTTCAGAAAACTGTGTTTATGAACTGAAACATAATCTATAAATCACCATACAGTGTTTCCATATTTCATTAATGCATAAAATATTAACACAAAGCCCCCAAAATATGCATCAAACATGCAGATTATGGATTTTAAAAGCAAGTAAAGCTGCAGCAATAAGTCAACAGAGCAGGAATTGGCCACTATTTTGATTATTAAGTCATTTTTTTCAAGTGTTAATGTGTAATTTGTGGAGATTATCTTCATTAATTGATCTGCAGCTGAACTCCTGCACAATATTTCCATATCTGACATCAACATAAAGCTCAATAATTGTTGTTAAACGCATTAAAACGTTAATAAAGTGATAAATGTCTCCGTACCGGGGTGAGGCATCGTGATGGTTTCGTTGGCATTAGCGGACCCCACGTTGAAGATGACCACCGCGGACGCATTGTGGGCTGCAGCGTGGCGGATCTTCTCCTTGTAGGTGCAGTTTCCCCGGGCTATGAGGGCTATCCAGGCCCCGGCCTGAGTGGGCACCGAGAACCGGGTGTTGGGGTCGCAGGCATGGCGGTCGTGCAGGGCGGCGGGCAAGACCACCACCCCCTTGGCGTCCCGTTTGGGCGAGTGCTCCCCGTACCGTCCGCACTCCGTCTTCTCGGTGCGGAGCTCCGAGGTGGCCGGGTCCACGTAGGTGATGTTGACGAAGGCGGTGTACCACTCCTCCCTCTCGGCCACGGTGAAGTCCAGGCACAGCAGGTGGACGAAGCAGAAGGACAGCAGCCACGTAGAGAGGGCCAGGCTGCGGCAGGCCGCCACCAGAGAGCCCGGGGCCATGATGAAGACTCCCCGTTGAGAGCGAACCGTCCGTCGGTCGGTCGGTCGGTCGGAGGAGCGTCGTTAGCGCCGACCCCGGAGCCGCCTACTCCACCATGATAACCAGTCGTCCGACCAGGAGGTTAATCAATATATTTTAATTGCTTTCTAATTTCAACACACTCTTTCTTCTCTGTTATTTTCCCCGTTTTTTTCTTTTATTTTTATTTTTTCGTGTTTTTCAGCCGCTCCCCTCCGCCGCTCTCAGGCTGCCGTTAGCCGTCTCCATTTCCAACCATCACCGAGAACAAAACACAAACACCCACGGGAAAAAAGGCGTCCACGCAGACAGCTTCAGATCAAACTAACCACGGGAACGAAGCGACTAAACTTTATCTAAACGCAACGCTGGCTGTGCGTGAACTGTTCGGCGGGGTTATCCGTTAATAATTTGCTGAATTTCAGGCGCTGGACAGACGCAGCAGGCCAGCTAAGCTGCATTGTTTTGACTGGGCCTGAACGCTCAGCCGTTAAGCTAATGCTAATAGGTGAGACGACTTCCGGTGAGCGCTCGTAAAATAAAAGCAGTTTTGTTTCTTGTAAAAAAGCTTAAACACGCTGAATTGCAACTTCAACCACTCCCTATGTCATAGATTTAAAACATACTTTTATTATTTCTGTTACTTCAGGCACCCTCACGTACAAAACGTGAAAAAGCGACCATGGTTCTTTTCATTTTGAAGGACAAGGACTTCTAAAATCCGGTTTTATTGTGTCTCATTCCGTTTGACTTGACGCAGTTATGTTTGTGTGTGTGTGCGTGTGTGTGTGTGTGTGTGTGTGCGTGTGTTTGTTTGTGCTCGCGCATTAATCCCAAACAGCGACACCCGGTGGTGCGGCAGAAAAACAGCTGCTCCTCATCTATTAATTTTTATTATCATATCACGTTATTTTATTACAAAGAAACTTGTCTGTGTCTCCTGCATTTTACATAATCACAAGGTAATGTCTTGAATATTTGCATATTCTTAAATAGGTATTTGTTCGATCGCTGATTATTATAAACTGAGGTTAATACCTTATATAAACATTATTTGAAAGTAATTACAAGCCACTATCCAAAATATCTACAGACTTTTCCAATTAATGTTTAAGATTTACTGTATTCAGCTCATCTGCTGGTTTTGGGGAGTTTACATTTATCCCTTGCAAAACATGGCGTTATTGAAGATATCTCCAGAATTAGGTTTTAGGTAGATTATATTCTTCTTTTAGGTCATCAAATGATTTAAGTATATTGTTGCTATATAGGTTTTCTAGTCTAAGAATACCTCTGTCCGCCCACTCTTTCCACATAAATGTTTTTTGTCAATCTTTAATTTGGGATTTAGCCAAATACTCTTTAAATATACTATCAAATCTTTTAAAATAACTACAGAGGATTTCTAAAGGGAGGGAGGATAGCAAGTAATTAATCCTAGGGATGAGATTCATTTTAATTACATTTACTTTCCCCCATAAAGACAGGTACAGTGACGACTAGCTAGTTTCTGTATTAAAGGGTCAAAGTTCACTTTAATAGTGTCATTCAGACTGGGAGGAAAAAGGATGCCCAAATATTTCAACCCTTGTTTGGGCCATCTGAATCTACTAGCTTGAAAGAGTGCTGTCGGACAATTCTTTGTTAAGCGTTGGGCCTCTGATTTATCCCAGTTGAATTTGTATCCTGAGAATTTCGAGAAGGTGTTTATCATGTCTAGTAGGGAGGGCAAATACATGGTTATTAAACATTCATTTACTCTTCACATAAGGGAATTTAACTCTTTTCAGTAGAGGGCAGTATGGTTACCTGTAGTATAAACGATTAATAAAATCTAAGTCTTATATCTCTTTAGTAGATAGTCATACATACATGAAAGTTATAGTCATTCTTCTTGTATTTACATGACAAATAACATGATATAAGTTGCATAATGATCAGAGTGCAGGTGGCCTTTAGGATCAGTTCATGCTTTTAGTTTGTGTCATAATTCCACCTATCAAAATGGGTTCTGAGGACGTCTTTCTGAGTCTGTAGAGCATCACTGATCAAATCCCCACTTAGAGGGTTACAAAGGTCAGTTCTGCAGGCCGAGGGTCAGCTCTTACACATTTAGGAATCCAGGGAGTCTGTCTCTTATTTTCCTTAAGAAGCAAAGATTGGTTGACAGAATTAAAGAAGATAAATTGTCCTCCTACAACATGCATAACTGCATTGCAATCATGTGCATACGTCTGCTGAAAAGCAGTTTCACTTGAATTTCATGATTTCAGTTTATTTTTTTATTATTTCTTGATCACACTTCAGAACTGGAGGTTAGATTGAATATAACAGCAAATCATCAGCCTCTCAATACATCTGTAAAACCGGGCATATATTATTCTAACATAAATATACAAACATGATACTCTTGTTCATCCATATATATATATATATATTATGACGTTAAGTTTTCCCCTCATCCCTCCCCCCATCCTGGATAGCAAACAGGTAAGACAACCTAAAAAAGTGATTGAAAGTTAAAATGATTTCAGTTTTATGTGTGTGTTGCTATTCTTGCCATCACGGCCACTTTTAGCCATAGCTGCAGACTTAATATTATATAATATACTCATATCTGATGACGCTGATGCAGAAACATAATCATCCGAAGGTCCTTTTAGTCCAAAATGTTGATTTACAACAAGAATAAGAAAGATATTTGGCATAATAAAATTAAACAGTCATTGGGCATTATGCAGTCAATGTACTGTGTCATCCATGTTGCAAAATTGGAGTAACTCAGTTTTCTTGAAAGGTTCAATAAAGTTCATGAAAGGTTTTGGAAAACATGTATTTTAGTTGCTTGCAGTATAAATTTTCAGTTTTTCTTGCTCCTCTGTTGCCAGCTCGTTCAGAGGTTTTGGCTGTAGTTGGTTAACACCATTTCATCATTCTGTCTTCTCTGTGAAAATACAGAAAAAATAGTTTATGTAACACTTTGTTTACACAGTTAAATAACGACAGTAAAAAAGGTTTTTGACTTACATGTCTCCTCACAGCCCAAACTGCAATGGAAGCAATAAGGGCCACACTTCCAACAACAAACACAATGCCGATAACTATGCCAACACCACTGTTTCCAGTACCTGAAAGAATGTATGCAAGATGATGACATGAGAAACATCAATAACAGTGTCTAACTCAGTCAACTAAAGAAATTCATGGTTCTTTTAGTTATCAATGTTGTAAAACATTAGGTCCTTAAAGAGGATTTCTATTATGCTCATTTAAGCTCTAAATTTTTTAGTTTGGACTCCACTAGAGTAGCTCTGCATGAAACTCTTTATTTTATCTTACACTGGCCTTCTGTGCAGCCCCTCAATATACACAGTTTCTCTTATGCTCTGTTTTAGCTCCTGTCTCTCCAAATGAGCCCATTCTGTTCTAACTGGGGAGACTTTTATTGTGAAGAATTTACAGAAAGTAAAAACTCCATATCTCCATATGCTCCATTTTACTTTGCTGTGCTGTATAATGGAGTCATGGCTTTGCCTAACTACTCCCAGAGTGGAGCAGCACGCTTGCATGCTGTGCACGTAGCATATATCCAGAAGTCCATCACAAACTGATGTCAGCTCAGGCTGAAAATAGAAAAAACCGTTGGAAACTTAGCTTCCAGCAGTCTGACACCCGGGCTTTCTGCTCACAGGGATTACATCTACATACGTTTACCTTGTTATTTGACACGTTGGACACTTTTAACATGAACATCCGACACTGTGACATTATAAATATAGTTGAAAATAAGGAAAAGCATAATACCTCCCCTTTAATGGAATTGTAAAGAAGATGTTATGTTTTCTAGAGCAATGTTGAAATTGTATATTTACTCTTTACTGTAGTAGTAAATACTTACTGTATATGGATTCATTCTCCGTCCTGTTGCTCTGAACTGAACCATTTCCAGGGACTGTATAAACAGGTGGTGAAATGAGATTAACATTCAGACTCAAGACTTCAAGGATTTCACTGCAAAACACCATATATCCGTTTTGGCTAAAGGATATATAATGCTCTCAGTAAATCCAATGTTTAGGTTTATGCTGTCATCAAAGGCCACTGAAAGACTCAGGTAGGGCCTCGCCAGTTACTGTGGCAAAGGTCAATGAGGTAGTCCAGTAGATCCACAGTGTCAAGATACTAGTGACGGATGAGATATTCTCTGAGATGGTTGACTTCTTGATTGGCAGTTCTAACAATGGCACAGGTCCAGCAGAGTATATTTTGCAGAAAGCAGGCAGGATTTCAGTTTTGATTGAGAGTAAGGTGTGAAGTGGCTGCAGAGAGTCGATCAGGGTATTTACCTGCATTTAGGTAACTTGATTACAGTCAGTTTTCATTGGTAAGCTGATTCATTAAATGTCATGTAAACAAGAAACCTGGTTTTCAGAGTCAGGGTAGGGGATTGGAGAAACCTCAAGTAGATTTGTTCTGGATAATGCAGATTTCTCTGACATGTATACAACTAACCAGGTTTGTAATAAGCTTTTTTCATGTGACCATGTGCTGGACAAACACATCAGATAGGGCAAAACAACAAGTTCTTAATGACATAAGAACTAGTGTTGGTGAGGAACTGATGATTGGTTGAGCGGCTCCATAATTCACTTACTGGAGGGAACAATGGTTGTCCTTTGTGGGGTAGTTGGTGTGATTGTTGTAGTTGTTGGCAGAATTACGGTGGTTGATTCTGCAAGTATAACAAACAGAAAATAATAATTGAAACATAAAATAATTGTGAAAAGCAGCAAAGGAAATGGAATTATGAATTGATTGGTTGAGCTGCTCTATAATTCACTTACTGGAGGAAATGATGGTTGTACTTTGTGGGGTAGTTGGTGTGTTTGTTGTAGTTGTTGGCATCATAGTGGTGGTTGTTTCTGCAAGTATAACAAACAAAAATAATAATTGAAACATAAAATAATTATGAAAGGCAGCAAAGGAAATGGTAATATGAATAAACATCTTAAAAGATGACTACTCACCATTTCTAACGCTTACAATCACACATCGCAATTCTGACTGATACTTGTTGAGGCTGAAAAATTAAATCAAGAGCGTTTATTTGAACAAGATTAAACGCAAAATAAATCCAAGAAAATGCTATTTTGTTAATAGGTATCATTTCAACAGTTTGATTCTTGTCTATCACAGAAATACTGATCAATATACCTCCCAAAGAAGCACTTTTAATTATAGTTAAAGACTTTCCACTGAGAGAAGAAAGAATTATTTTGCACTCTTCATACTAACAGTTCTCTCTGACAGTTGTTCACTGCCTGGACAACAAAGCAGACAGGATGATTTTCTCCATATTCCTTCTCTGATGAAGTCCACCTCAGGAAGAACTGTCCCTCTGATCCAGTCTTTTTTACCATGCTATGCGGCCCACTGAAGAAAAGCTGTGAAACCCTTTAAGAACATAAGACACAGCAATCAGAGGTAAATTAGAATTTATCAAAACATCAGAACTTGGTTGGCCAAACGAAAGAAAACAAGAATGTTACGACTTGAAACAAATAATCAACAACACAATATTGGCTACATTAAAACATACAACTGTATTAATACTACATTGAGTAAAAATATAAACACAATACTTTTGCAACCATGCCCCATGCTTGGAGTCACAGTGTATTTTTAGCCTTTAGTGTTTTGGTTTTGTTTTTCACTCACTGGGAGTTTTTTGCCTCTGCCTTGATGCTAATTTCCAGGGGCTGGTTGACATATGCGATCAGCTGTGCACCTTTGGCTGGAGTTGGAGGCAGAAACTTGGGCAGATATTCTCCCTCTGTGCAGGATGGCACAGCGGGATCCACTGGAACAATAAAGAAAAAACAAAAAAAACATAGGTCCCACCACACAGTAAATTTACTACATCTTTCTGTAACAGAACTGCCCCTGTTTTGCTCTCAAAATAGATCTAACTAATCAGAGCCTTAAGCAAGATACCACAGTGATTATGCAGTGAATGTCATGATAGTAATATCTTTCAAGATATTCTGATGGCATAAATTTTGTTTGTAGAAAATTGAGATAATCCAGGTGAAACAGGTGCAGTCTGTCTACACTGAGTAAAACTCCAATCTGTATAAATATAGTGAGAGATATCTTACCCGTTAAAACAAATCTGATTGGTATTTTGCTGAGAGCATCACAGGAAGTTCTCCTTCTGAACACACCATCACTTTGACGGAGGGAGATAGTGTGGCGGGGAAAATCCTCCATCTCCAGCTGTACTGCATACGGTCCTTCATTAATGCTGCTGGTGGGGTGAAATGATATAGTACAAGACTGAAAGAAGAAGAAGAAGAAGTAGTTTTCAGATCCTTTACTCGAGGAAAAGAGAACAAAAGAAAAGAAACAATGTTAAAATACTTAAAGATCCCCTCCAGACATGTTTTAAGATGCATGTAACATATTCAACTTTGAATAATACTTTGTGTCTGCTCAAACAGCTTAAACATACAACTGTAGTAACAAGAAGAAAAGCACATTTTTAAGTCAAAAGTCAAATTGGTTTTGTATCTTTAAAGATGATCATATGTTTTAAGCATAAAATCATATTCTGATAAGTAACTATTGACTATATGTATTAAATAAATATATTGGAATAAAAGGTAAAATACTTCCTTTTGAAATCTATTATGGTTGAAGTACCTCACACTTATTGCCAAGTACAATACTTCAGTAAATGTATTTAGTTAATTTCCACTGATGTGTATACCACCAGATGTCACCAAAGAGCCAAAAGTTTAATAGAAATACAAGAATATACATATATGTATCATGGTTTACAATTTTACAGTACAGCATGATTAATGCTGCAAATAACCTGAAAGTCTTGTAAATATGTTATATATTCATTTATAATCCATGATGTAAAAGAACAACAACTCACTGGTGAAATGATCAGAACAGATGGTGGTGTGCAGGGATTACACTCCTCTGCTGCTGTATTTCCATATCTGCATCTCACCTCGTCTCCATCAGCGTCAAAAGCCAGCAGGTTGTAGTCTCTCTGACAGTTTGAAGGAACTCTAGCAAAGTAATGAGAGACAGAGACATCAGAGGCAGTACAGTGTGTAATGTACTCAGCTTGATAACCAATGATTATAACGACCAAGCTTAAAATCACATACAGTGTGAGACAGCCCAGTAGTAGCAACAGCACCACCTACTGGGTCAGAGAGTAAAAACACTTGTGCAGGTCAGGTCATACCCAGCCACATTGCAGAAGCAGCTAACGAACAGACTGTGAGGCTGAGTGGACTTTTGTGTTTTCCTTCTCTGTGTGCGTTCTTGAGGAAATGTAAGTGTTTTATTTCTTCATTGTGGACAATTTGAGCATTATTTTAGTTCAAGAGCTTGCATGACAATACATTTAAGTTTCTATTTGTCTCTGTTAGCTTGTCCTGCATCCGTTAGCACTACAGTTGCTTTTAAATATTAACCCTGGCTATTTACTTTACCATTTCATATTTCAGTTAATGATAATAATGTATTTCTGTTATGCTAAAGTAGCAGTTATTGAGACTACTAATAATGTGTTAGTAATATCTTATTGTTTTGTTTATTTTCAGACATTTGGACATTTTTATCCAATTAATTTGAAAATATACGTGCTGCATGTTGGATCTGGTTTATTGTTATACGTAAATATATATTACATATTTTCTCTTCATATATTAATTTGTGGCATCTTAACCACTACATGGTATTTGCAGTTCTCATGTTCTCATGCAGGCACTAAAAAGACAGCTATCTACTTGATTTGACTCATTTGGACGCTGAAGCTGCATATTAGCTTCACATTAACTTTTAAACACATTTTTGCACAGAGGGAGGACTGTGGATTTTGTCTCCCATCACTTCCATTGTAAGCACATTATGAAAGGATCTTCTGATGGTCAGTATGAACAGGAGGAAAAGGAAAAAAGGTTTTACTTTTCATTTGGGAAAAGTAAACAAAATTGAAACCTGTCCTTCAGATGATGTACTTCCTTGTGTATAATTCCAAAATTAGCAGCCTGCATGAGTCATTCTTATTTATTCACAGATATTATATGGATGTATAACAAAACTGAAAGCAGTGAAGAGGCTTACCGCAGGATTGGCAGGATGGTGGTCTGAGGTGAACTATTGGGTTGGCCCACGTCGGACCGAGTCCTCAGGTCAACCTGAGTCACTGCCTTCCACTTAGTGATGCCATTTTTGGTGTTGTTTATCCAGTCGGTACCATTCACCCTTTGATAGAATTTCATTGTAGGTGATGAGGATATTTTCTGAGCCTGAATAAATCTAGCAAAGTCTGTGACACAATTCAGGTGGACAACCAGCACTGATACAGTAAAACATGAGTGTACCAATGGTTTGGCCCTCAGTGGATGATAACTGGCATTGCTGATTGTCTGGCTGTGTGATGTGATGTGTTACTAACCCCAGTTGAAACGGCGCATTGGTGGAAACCTGCCGAAACATGACTCCTTCCCTCTGACACCATATTCTAGCCTCCATATCCAAATCGTACAGTTCTACACTCTCAGTCCCACAGTCACCGCTCACACATTTCCACTTGTCCGAATGTGTGCATGCGCGAAAGTTCAGCTTGTAGTGAAAGACCACCTGCAATATCATAACAATATGTCCTCTTATGACATTATAAATTATTCTTATTGATGCAAGATTAAAGGTATTATGTTAAACGCCAATAGGATTTTAAAGAAACATTACTTTAGCTATTAATTATTGCTCGTAAATGTATTATATACACCTCTGTGCTTGATTGCCTGCATGCAGTCTGAAGCAGCAGAATTCCAGTTTTAAGGTGCTGCCATGATGTCAGCTTTTCTCTCATGAGCACCACTTAATTTACCAATGACAGGAGCACAGACAACAAAAAACAAAACCAAAAGTAAGTCCAAAAATTTTGGTGTTCATGCTGCTCACAACAAGAAGCTGAGGGCTTAATGTTTCTTATCATTGCAGGATATAAATATATCAACAAAAATTATTGGCTGGACACTGGAGAGCCTCACAATTTTACAGGTCAATTTTAAGCAGTAATGTGTTACATCCTGTTTTATTTTGGTGTTTCCTGTTGATCCCCCCTTGGTTGATGGTAATGGTTAATGGGAAGTAAAAATCACTAGATTAAATTTCATTCATCAACACAATGTTGGGTTAACTTTACCCAGCAGCAATCTGTTATTTTGACCCAGTGTTAGACACAACAAGCCTTAGATAAAAAACAACATGTAAACATGTAAATTTAAAAAGAGCAGAGCATATTATGAGAAGCTTCAGTTTGGGTAAATAATCCAACAGTAACAATAAAAACTAAAACTGAACTAAACTCAAACTCAAAGCAACATCAAGCCAGTACTGTGTCAGTGCTTTATTGATGAAAACCGGATAAAATTATAACCCAGAACTTGCACCTAATACATTTCAAATGAGGCTTGACAGTTTTCCCAATACTGAGTATATTTGTAAAACTCCCCCCATTTTGCTGTGTATTTTATTATTTTGGTCAAATCCAGCTCAGCACAGCATAGAGAGAGGAGTAAAAGAAAACAGCACATTTACAGTAAACATGTAATTGTAGAGTTAATGATAACAAATATATATTTAAGTGTGTTTAGAGGCTTATATCACTTAATCCATCCAGTAAAGTTGTTGCATATTACATTTATAGAAATGAAGGTATATCAAGATTAAAACTGACAGAAAGACAACCACAAAAAAGGACTACAGGAGAGCAAAAAAGACACTGAGAAAGTAAAAAAGTAACATAAGCAAGTAATTAAGAAGTACAATAAAATAATCAAGAAAACAGAAAAATATTAACAACAGCAAACTTGAAACAAAATTTAGGATTTACATCTCCAAACCTTAAATATTAACATGAAGAGGCCTGATATTATTCTCATTATTGTACCTACCGTGACAGATCCATCCTCCTTTGTTTCTTTAGGGGTGAAAGTCATCACTGTCCCACGGTAATGGGAAGCCTGGGAGCCGCAGAGCAGCAGCAGATGCAGCAGCAGCAGGGTGACAATCATAGTGATATATAAACGTCACTCTATACAGACAAACAACATACAAACGGACTCTCGCTTTCTGTCCTCTTATATCTCTTCAAATCTGAGATTAAAAAAAAAAGCTGTTTCATGGGAGGATCCCTGAAATTTTCAACATACCTTCCTCTTTTACTTTCCTGTACTAATGACAACTAAAAGGAGATCAAGGGAGGAGCTGAGTGGAAGAGAAGGTCGGGATGGTAGGGAAACTTCAAATCTCAACGGTGTGAGGAAAATTATGCAAGTTTTGGGCCCTTCCACTTTAATTTCAATTAGTAAATTGAAAACTCTTGATGAGTTTGTGTGTAAAAGAAATTAATTTCCTAATTTTCATTGTTTTTTTTTTTGTTTTTTTTTAGAAAAGTAAAGACTTTTAACCCACATGACCTGGTCAAAGTGTGATTGATATGTGTACTGTCACAGCTGGACACAGACAGCTTGTATGGACAGCATGTTTAGGGGGTCAAATTTAGGTCTGAAGTGGCAGAATTTTAGAAAGAAACGAACACATGAAATACAATAGCGCATAGTACTGAATAATTATTATAATATTCCTTTGATTGAACCTGTTTTCCATGTTTTTTCTGATTTCTGCTAATTCACCGGACACTCTGTTGGGAGGAGATGCTTTGTGTGCTTTTAATGCTGTAACTTTCAGCACTCCAGATCACTTGTATTTGGAATTACCTGTTTTTTTTTGGCCCTGAAGGTTTTGTTGCTGCTATGAAATTGTCCACTTGTTCCTCCCATTCTATTGGCTCTCTTTCCTTCCCTCTGACATGCTATCGTGGCGCTTATGGTGCAAAGACAAGCTGATAAGTATCAGGCATACAAACAGGAAAACACAAATTTTAACTTTTGGTTTATATCCTCCTTCAAGAGAGGGAGTCTTGCCTCTACATAACTCTACGTGAACTCTACATAATATCCAGCGCAAATGGGAGTGTTAATGGCTTCCTTCCTTAAAGATAGTGAATATTGTATCAGGTGTGTAAAATGTATTTTCACACCACCTTCATGGGTGTGAGTGTGAGTGAGTCTGAAGGGGGTGAATAAACTTGTTAAATCACAATACGTCAGCTTGGATTCTACTGAAAATTATTATTCTTTATTTTCAGATTTTCTGACATTTTATGAACAACTAATTGCTTCATAACTTATTTTACAGATAGTGAACTATATGCTTGACATTGTTCAGTTTTAGATGTAGCAGTTTCTGCAGATTTGAACCAGGATGTTCTTTTTTTCAGGGAGGTAGTCTCCCCTCAAACTCTCTTAGAACAAAGCCATAATATTAACATAATATAATAACACATAATATTCAAGGCAAATGGGAGTAATGGGTAGAGCCCAGTGACATGAGATGGGTTTAATAAACTTGTTAAATCACAATAGTGCTGCAGTACTATGCCTTCACCTGTCTGAGGGAGATTTTTTATTTTTTTTTGTTTCTTTCTGGAGTCTTTACACATACACAGCGACGCAAATAAACAACACGAAATTGCAAAATAATTGCACAAAAACTTTGTGTCCAGTGTGTAAGGGCCTTGACTCAGTGTTTGTTTTTATAATAATGCTATGTAAGATCAGTTGATGTTGTTTGCTGAATGTTCTTTCCATGTGTATGTAGGACATCAGTTGTCCACAGTTGTGTGATTGGTAATCCTGGTGAATTTCATTTTTATATTTTTACTTTTTATCCTCTGCACAAACTGGATTTGAGGGCCTTTTGTAAGTTATTCCAGGGTATAATGAGTTAAAATAGTAACATAATTCAATATTTTCATATCTAACCAGCACAATAAATCTATAGATGTTTTTAGTTAGTCTGCTCCAGGCAGTTGCCTACAAAACCAATCATCAAAAAGTCATTTTCTCTGGTGTCAGAAAACGAGATATGTGAAGGACATACATACAGACATGCAGAGATTCCTTGTTTTAGTAGATAGATAAAAGTTGGGCCACGTTGCGCTATGTTTTATTTACAGTCACGGCTTTCAACAACGTAGACAGAGAGAATTCCAGCTTTAATGTGACATGCCTTTTCATACCGGCACCAGGCTATGTGTGTGTACTACATTGGCATGTCGGCCAAATTTCCTGTTTTCAAGACCCCTCGGCACTCTCCATTGTTGAGTGAGGTGAGGTGCAATCTTGCTGATCAGGAAGCTGGATTAGGTCCTGACTAGATGCAGTAGAGAGTAAGAGCTCTTAAAAAAAGAAGCTATTTGCCTCTAATTTGTCTGTATTAAACCAGTAGGATGTTGTAGGCCTTAGAGGGCCATTATAGACCCGATATATGTATCAATGCCGCATTGCTACACAAACAGGCTACTTGGGTTTATGTTCATGAAGGTGAAACGGTCAATGTTAACCAGTCGCCAAATTTAGGCTAGACTAATTAATAACACGGGCAAAAGTTGATTGTGAATCTGAATGGGCATAAAGAACTCTTCTGGGTTCAGAATCGGTACTTGGGGGAGACCTCGCTTTTACCTGCATGGAGACTAAGCTCTTCTTGGGTTAAGTGGAGTTACAACCTGGCTGGTTTCCTCGAGTAAGCCGCCTTGCTGCGCAAACAGGCTGAAGGTGAAACAGCCAACAATAACCAGTTGCCAAATTGATAATGAATTAGAATATTAATGTGTATGTAGATAAATATACGTTAATATTTAAGAGATGAGTGGCTAAATCTGAAGCCAATCCCCCAAATTGACCCTAGACCATAACACACAGCCTTAAAATTAAAGGTATGTGATAACCAACAAAAACCAGCTTTTTCGTTCTTTCGTTCTTTGCTTATTTTATTTTTCTATTATTGCTAAATCTAACAATTGTAGTCCCTGAATGTATAAAAAATCACATTATTTCACAAAAGCTCTGGTGCAGTAGTTTATTCCTCTGGAAGAGACACAGAGTTTTTCTTCACAGAGGACGCCCTCGAGCCCCCGGGAGGTAAGCTCGCACGCCACCCACACCACAGCCACATTACTGACAGCCACCAGGCACACTCACACTCCACACTCAGGGTAGGGAACTTTGATTAGGGCCCCTCACCGGATTAACCCATATCGTACTGGTATTTTCTGGTAGAAACTTTATAACTGTTGGGTTTCTTAGAGGGTACAACATTTGGAATAGTTTGTTTGAAAGAAGTTCCTGAGACGGAGCCACTGAAGGCAGGTTTGCGGATGGCGTTTCCTCTCCAGAGTTAGAGGAACGCTCGGCGCAACCCCGTGTTAGGCCAATGGTTTGAATCATATAGGAGGGCCCTTAATTTTTCCAAGCTCCGCTCCTTTCCCCTTCCTCGTATTTTAGCAGCTTTTTGCTTTTTAAAACCCTCAGTGTTTGCCTTAGGTCAGGGATGAGGCCAGAGAGTGGAGGGCTTTACGTTGGGGCCCACGGTAGTGACCGGACATCAGATAGTAAATCTGGCCGAATTAAAATAAGGGCCCACCAGCCTATTCTGTTGATCCGTGAGCTCTACAGGTCTTAGATTAATGAATGCCGTCACCGCCTAGAAAATCTCAGTTTCTCCCCTCACTGAGAGCAACCAGTTTTTCAAAAGAATACTTAGTTTAGATTCCTTCCTGCACTATCTGAACTGTGTGCTGTGACGCTGACACTGAGGCGCGCAGGCTCCATCTGCTCCCCCGTAATCTGTTAAGCCATGACAAGTGACACCATATCTGGGGAAAATCAATCAATCGATATTTCACTCTTTGATTTAGATCAAATATGGGTAGACGTCTCTGCACTGTGTGTGTGTGTGTATCACATCCTGTTGTTCTGGTTAAATGACGTGTTTTGGCTTTTATATTTCACAAACCCTCCCAACTATAACAACCACACTTGATAACCTGGTACTCAGCCACGTCACTTTTTCTAGGAATAGGAAAGTGAAGCATTTCAGCAACACTGAAAAGAATGACTTGGTGGAAGTCTAGGTAACACTGAAAAGGTGCTACAAGTGAAGGCTACTAGTGTGTGTGTATTGTGAAAAAGCTGGAGAGTTCAAGTTTGACTGATAAATGTTGCAAGTAATATGACACCAATGTTGTCTGTTGTTTGGGTCACGTTTGGGTTAATATCAAAATGTAATCATCATGAAAGGTGGAGTGTAATAAGAGACTCCACATTAGGGGGACTTTTGGGGGTATAAAACTTATTGTTTATGATTATTGACGGGTTATTTGTCCTAGGTCAAAGCCTTGGTTTACTCTGTATTTTCACTTTGATACAGAGTAAATCTATTCACATTTGAACTTTTTTAGCTTCCAGTGTATTCATTCGAGCCTTTTCCCCAAAAGTGGTAAAGTAAGTTTTGAGTTGTGGGTGAACTGAAGACCACAGGCCCATCCGAAGATTTCCCATGACAATTGGCGAGCGCAGCCAGGAGAGGAGTCAAGGACCCTGAGTCCGGACGGGGCATCTGCTGTCCAGAACCACCCGTGGCCACGATCGAAAGGTAAGCAGAGCCTTTTTATCAATCCTGCAAAAAACGTTGTTGCTTCTGGCATTGGACTGTGTCTGCCTGGGCTGCAGGTCACCAACACCCTCCTCTAAAGAATCTAGACTTTAAAAAATTGACACATATACAAAAAAAGAGAGAGAGAAGTCATACTATTGAGTGAATAAAACTAGACTCCAAGCAGCCTTAAGGCCTGCAATTTTCTGCTACTAAACTCAGATAAAACCGAAGTTATTGTGCTTTGTCCTAAACACCTTAGAAACACATCATCTAATGATTTAGCTCTTTTTTTCACTTACGCAACATTGCTAAAATCAGACACATCCTTTCTCAACAAGATACAGAAAAAATAGTCCACGCATTTGTTACTTCTAGTATCAACTCATTGTTATCAGGCTGTCCAAATAGGTCTATAAAGACTCTGCAGCTGGTCCAGAATGCAGCTGCTCGTGTTCTGACTAAAACTAGAAAACGAGATCATATTTCCCCCATTTTAGCTTCGCTGCATTGGCTTCCTGTAAAATCAAGAATAGAATTTAAATTCCTTCCTCTTACCTACAAAGTCCTCTAAAAAGAGAAAAGTAGTCAGTGAAAACTAAGCTCTTAATCAAGAATGGACACTGACACTGTGTCTAGACACAAAGTGTAGTGTTAGCAGCATGTTTAGCATTGTGTGTTCTGGGATTTGGCTTTCTCTGTGTTTCCCTTCTGTTCTCCACCTCTCACCTGCCCTGCTGCTAGTGTCTTCCCCAGTCTATTAGCTCCCAGTGTACTTTACTTTACTTTACTTCCCGTGTTTTCCCACCTGTGTTGATTGCCTCATGTGTTTCACCTGTGTCTTGTGTCACTCACCTTGTTTCTACTTCCATCTCAAGTGGTCTTTTAATATAATCTGCAATGTATCTTATCTGTCTTTCTCCAGATAAGATACATTTGAGGGCATCTGGTGGACTAATGGAGGGACATAGATTCAGACTGAGACAGAGCCATGACCAATAGCTCAACAATAACATAGGTTAATATTACAGCCATGAGTTTTATTTATTTTTCTTTCATTTCTGAGAATAATGTAATCTGTTAAGCGAACTGTCCTGCAACTCCACCCCTGCCCCCTCACCAATCTGCGCACCCACATTTTGGGTTAATATTTCTCTCATGTTCAGATTAAAGTAGGAAAAACTAATTTCTATCTCTGTCTCTGACCTTTCTCTTCATGATGAACAGCAGGTTTCACCTCAGCTGACAAAACAGTGAGAGCTGAGAAGATAAGGTTTCTCATCATGCACTGGCTCAGAAAAATATATCTACTACTGAAAAACATGTGCTGTTGAATTATGTTTCAAATGTAATGTTTGTTAAACATTCAGGACATTGTTCTCTTATCGGACACATAGACATTCCAGGGAGTAAAGTCAGAGTGAATCAGGGAAAGTTGAGTGACCGCAAGCACACAAGCAGAAGAAAACACCAACTTCACATTTAGTTACCAATTTATCACTGAACACGACAACCACAACAGATAAACACAGATACAAGAGGGAAAGTAGAAGCTAGTACAAAAGGCTATGGCTAGTGAATGATTAAAATGAATGAATGAACCTAAGGCAGCTGGCGGAGGGCAGAAGAGGGACGCCAACACACCAACATGGTTTATGGTTTATGGAGCTTCCTGTGGATCAGAAAGCACAAAACTCCGGGGAAGAGGTAAAGTTAGTAAAATGCATTAATAGTAATAAAATACATAGAGATGGAGGAGAGGAGAGAGGAGCTCAGTGCATCAATGGAAGTCCCCCGGCAGTCTAGGCCTATAGCAGCATAACTAAGGGCTGATCCAAGGCGAGCCTGGTCAGACCTAACTATAAGCTTTATCAAGGTTTACACACCTGATATTATTATTTTCTTTAAGGAAGGAAGCCAGCCAGTCGCATCACAAATCTCATTGTGCTGGGCTCTACTGGTTACTCACATTTTCCTGTGAAATTATGTATGTAGAGTTCCAGGCAAGACTCCCTCCCTGGAAGGAGGATGTAAACGAAAAACTACTAAGAGTTTTTGTATTTTCCTTGGCATTGCCCGAACCTCATCGGCTTGTCTCTGCACCATGAGCGCCAAGTCAGCATGTTAGAAGGAAGGAAAGAGAGCCAATAGAATGGGAGGAACAAGGGCAGAACTGTGAAACAGACCCTGTTTATTTGTGTAGCACATTTCAACAACAAGGCGATTGAAAGTGCTTTACATTGATCATAAAAGGCATTAAACAGAATTTAAAAGCAAGACATGTAAAAAGACATATAAAAACACTTAAAAGTTGCATTTAAAAATAAAAAAAGCTAAAAAGAAAATAAGACAGATAAAAGAAGAGAATAAAAGTGCAGTGTAAAATTACCCTGAATGTGGTTTGATGAAAGGCAGCAAACAGAAAAGTCTTGAGCTGTGATTTAAAAGAACAGAGAGTTGCAGCTGACCTGCAGTTTTCTGGGAGTTTGTTCAGATATGCGGTGCGTAAAACTGAAAGCTGCCTCTCCATGTTTAGTTCTAACTCTGGGGACAGAAAGCAGATCAGATCCAGATGACCTGAGAGGTCTAGATGTTTCATAAAGTAACAGCAGATCAGATATGTATTTTGGAAGGTAATCAGACAGACACATAAGGAAGGGCAAGCGACCAGAAACAAGGAGGAATAATTTTCAAAATAAAACAGGAAGTGATGAGACAAAACATGGAGACAGGACTTCACCACGGCGTGACACCTGCCGGGCTGAAGCTTTCTTGAATCTAGACATTATCCACTTATGTTTTTAGGCATAAATTATTAAAAATATTACAGTTGGTACTTAGCAAGAACAGTCTACATATGGCGCTAAACTGTGACTCAGTTTAATTAAACTTACAGATGTCAACTTCCATTAATGTGCTGTGTTTACTTCTGTCACGTTCAGAGTGATGTTAAAAGTGTTTGAGGACATCATAAATATGATTTGTATCGAGATAGACGTCTCTGTTGAAAACACAAATTTAAGATCGCAAGGTAACGGGAGGTGCTGCTGTAGCGCAGCTAGCTGCTTAGTCTGTGTGTGTGACTGGGTGAGTTTCAGCAGTTGAAGAAGTTATCAGATCCCTTCGTAAAGCTAAGTACCTCCCAGTAATGCCAAAAAAAAGACTGTGTGAGGTTGTGGTAGATCTGTGCTCTAAGTAAATTTAGTCTCTCTGTCAAAGGAGTCTGGTGTATTTGAACGGCAGTGAGGCTCACTGGCCAAACAGGTAGATGATATCACAGATTAAAACTGACCTTCGTGCTGTAAATACTGTTAGTGTAGTAACGTAATGCCGCTGGTTGAAGAAGTATTCAGATTGTTTTCTTACAAGTAAAAGTCCACTATGAGAAATCCTATTTGGGTGAGATAAAAAACCCGACTGTAAGTTACACACCCGCAGAGCTACATATATATTGGATCACACACACACACACACACACGCACACACATATTTATATATATAAGAGTTAGGAACATTTACAAATGTATCCATGTGGATGAGTTTAATTTGATTTAATTCTGATTTCTTTTGTTTTTGTGTATTTTCAGAGAACATGCAAGACGATCACTGCCCTGCAGCCAAATTTCCCTCCGTCTGTCTCTGTCTGTCCTGTAAGAGACATCCCACTTCTGTGGGATGGGGTTACACACAGTTAAAGCCCAACTGGGGGACATTGTCTCCCCCTTCTGGTAATTAGAGTAATTACAAAAACATGGTCAACACTTGCTTACCTGGGCTCCATCAGAGACTACTCCTTTTGAGCACCACCCTACTCCTGCAAAATGAGTCGTTTCACAATCAGAATTTGATCCATTTGGTCCAAACATTTGAAAGTCTAGAAGAGACGCACAATTAAATTATTTTGTCCCTGTTCAAGTTAGCTAAGAGTATATTTTGTCCTGTGGAAAGGAAGGAAAAGAAGAAAGTAAAAAACAGTCTGAGGAATTACATTAGGATGAAATTTATTGATCACAAATAAAATAAAGTACACTACACTTATTACCAGCAAGCACTGTATGTCCACAAGATTTAATTATAACTTTACAGTCAATTAAAGTTAATTTTAGGATATTATAGCTAAAAATCACAAATTTGTCTCAGATTACAAACAGCTTAGACCATCTATTCGAATAAGGAAAGAACTCCCCTTTAAAACTAGTCTGTAATAATTGTAAAGCATCAAAGGTAGATGGAAGATGAATCATGGCCTGGGACATATAAAACTGTATATTTGCAAATAAATGGGCATTGAAGTGTTGATTAGAAAGAATGACATTATGTATGTATAATGTAAACAACAACGGGCCAAGGATAGACCCCTGTGGCACCCCATTTCTGATGGTAAGAGGGCTTGACCGAGTACCATTAGCAACAACAGTCTGAGTTCTCTCTGTAAGCTAAGAGTGGAACCAAATGAACTGTGGCTGTATATAAACCCATAGACCTGCATGAAAACCAGACTGTTGTAGCTGCAGTAAGTTTACTGAATAGATAAAGGTGCACAGTTGTAAATTGATCAATGATTCTGCCAAGAAAGGAAATTTAGATATCAGACTATAGTTGAAATCAGAGACATCAAAGCTGAAGTCATGCTTGTTTAAAAAGGTTTGGTTAAAAATATGCGTTAAATGTGGACAGATTAAGGTTGAACTTAACATGATTAGGAAGGCTTAATCAAATGACTATCAATCAGCTCTCTCTGCCTGTGTTAGTTCCACTAAATGTTTGAATGTTAATCAAACAAGTATCTGGTCATATTTCCAGTAGACCATCCATGGCTGAAGCTTTTAATCACTATTTCCTCTCCTCTTGCTCCTCTGTTGCCAGCTCGTTCAGAGGTTATCGATGTAGCTGATTAACACTATTCCATCTACGTTCCACCTGCCCTGTCTTCTCTGTGAAAATACAGAAAAAATAGTTTATGTAACACTTTGTTTACACAGTTAAATAACTACAGTAAAAAAGGTTTTTGACTTACATGTCTCTGCACAGCCCAAACTGCAACGCCAGCAACAATGGCCACAATTCCAACACCAAACACAATGCCAGTAACTTTGCCAAACCCACTGTTTCCAGTACCTGAAAGAATGTATGCAAGATGATGACATGAGAAACATCAATAACAGTGTCTAACTCAGTCAACTAAAGAAATTCATGGTTTGTTTTGTTATTAATATTGTAAAATATTAGGTCCTTAAAGAGGATTTCTATTATGCTCATTTAAGCTCTAAATTTTTGTTTTTGGACTCCACTAGCTCTGCATGATTCACGGTTAAAAAAAGCTCCTTATTTATCTTACACTGGCCTTCTGTGCAGCCCCTCAATATACACAGTTTCTCTTTGTTTTAACTCCTGTCTCTTTAATGCCGCACCTCTCAATAAGCCCACTCTATTCTGATTGGCAAGCTTTACATATCAGAGTTGACTAACTTTACCGTCAATGCAAACCAAAAATTTCCTGCGTCAAATTAAAACCTTCACTAACTATGGGGAGACTTTTACTGTGAAGAATTTACAGAAAGTAAAAACTTGGTCCCACTGAATTAGATGGTCGAAACAACAACATATGGAGATATTTAGAGTTATTTGTTCAGCGGATCAGTTAGACATAATACAGGGAGGAATAAGTACAAGCAGAAACAGCCACAGTGAAATGTTTTATGAAGAGCTGGAGACGACCAGCACACCTCTAACAGGTAAACTATTTATTTTACTTTGCTGTGCTGTATAATTGAGTCATGGCTTTGTGTAACTACTCCCAGAACGGAGCAGCAAGCTTGCACGCTGTGCACGTAGCAGATGTCCATATAAAGAAGTCCATCACAAACTGACGTCAGCTCAGGCTGAAAATACGCTGGAAACTTAGCTTCCAGCAGTCTGACACTGGGGCTTTCTGCTCACAGGGATTACCTCTACATACGTTAACCTCATTATTTGACACGTTGGACACTTTTAACATGAACATCCGGCACTGTGACATTATAAATATGTTTGAAAATAAGGAAAAGCATAATACCTCCCCTTTAATGGAATTGTAAAGAAGATGTTATGTTTTCTAGAGCAATGTTGAAATTGTATATTTACTCTTTACTGTAGTAGTAAATACTTACAGCATATGGATTCATCTAGCTCCTCCATCCTGTTGCTCTGAACTGAACCATTTCCAGGGACTGTATAAACAGGTGGTAAAATGAGATTAACATTCAGACTCAAGACTTCAAGGATTTCACTGCAAAACACCATATATGCTAGATCTACAATGGCAAGATGCCAGTGATGGATGAGATATTCTCTGAGATGGTTGTCTTTTTGATTGGTAACAATGGCACAGGTTGAACACAGTGCCTGTTAACTAGCACAAAGCTAATGACTGTGTGCTTTGTGAGAGCAGGGCCGTAGCCAGGATTTCTGTTTCTATTTAGAGTAAAGTGTAAAGTGGCTCTGATAAAAGTCAGGACAAACACATCAGATAGGGCAAAACAACAAGTTCTTAATGACATAAGAACTAGTGTTGGTGAGGAACTGATGATTGGTTGAGCGGCTCCATAATTCACTTACTGGAGGGAACAATGGTTGTACTTTGTGGGGTAGTTGGTGTGATTGTTGTAGTTGTTGGCAGAATTACGGTGGTTGATTCTGCAAGTATAACAAACAGAAAATAATAATTGAAACATAAAATAATTGTGAAAAGCAGCAAAGGAAATGGAATTATGAATTGATTGGTTGAGCTGCTCTATAATTCACTTACTGGAGGAAATGATGGTTGTACTTTGTGGGGTAGTTGGTGTGTTTGTTGTAGTTGTTGGCATCATAGTGGTGGTTGGTTCTGCAAATATAACAAGCAAAAATAAATAAAACATAAATTTTGAAGAGCAGCAAAGGAAGTGGAAATATAAACTGATGATTGGTTGAGCTGCTCTATAATTCACTTACTGGAGGAAATGATGGTTGTACCTTGTGGAGTAGTTGGTGTGTTTGTTGTAGTTGTTGGCAGCATTGTGGTGGTTGGTTCTGCAAGTATAACAAACAAAATAATAATTGAAACATAAAATAATTGTGAAAAGCAGCAAAGGAAATGGAATTATGAATTGATTGGTTGAGCTGCTCCGTAATTCACTTAATGAAGGAATGATGGTTGTACCTTGTGGGGTAGTTGGTGTGTTTGTTGTAGTTATTGGCAGCATAGTAGTAGTTGGTTCTACAAATGTAACAAGCAAAACTAAATAAAAACATAAATTTTGAAGAGCAAAGGAAATGGAAATATAAGTTGATGATTGGTTGCTGCTCTATAAAGCAGTAAAAGAAATGTTAATATGAAAAGACATCGAGATGACTACTCACCATTTCTAACGCTTACAATCACACATCGTAATTCTGACTGATACTTGTTCTGGCTGAAAAATGAAATCAAGATCTTTTATTTAAACAATTGTTTGTTGTATACACAAAATAAATCCAAGAAAGTGCTATTTTGTTAATAGGTATCATTTCAACAGTTTGAATCTTGCGTATCACAGAAATACTGATCAATATACCTCCAAATAAAGTACTCGTTCACTGCCTGGACAACAAAGCAGATGGGATGGTTTTCTCCATATTCCTCATTTGATGCAGTCCAAGTCAAGAGAAACTGTCCGTCTGATCCAGTCTGGCTTACCATGCTATGCGGCCCACTGAAGAAAAGCTGTGAAACCCTTTAAGAACATAAGACACAGCAATCAGAGATAAATTAGAATTTATCAAAACATCAGAACTTGGTTGGCCAAACGAAAGAAAACAAGAAATGTTACAACTTGAAACAAATAATCAAATAATCAGCAATACAATATTGGCTACATTAAAACATACTTTTGTTTTTCACTCACTGTGAGTTTGTTGCCTCTGCCTTGATGCTAATTTCCAGGGGCTGGTTGACATATGCGATCAGCTGTGCACCTTTGGCTGGAGTTGGAGGCAGAAACTTGGGCAGATATTCTCCCTCTGTGCAGGATGGCACAGCAGGAGCCACTGGAACAATAAAGAAAAAACAAAAAAAACATAGGTCCCACCACACAGTAAGTTTACTACATCTTTCTGTAACAGAACTGCCCCCATTTTGTTCTCAAAATAGATCTAACTAATCAGAGCCTTAAGCAAGATACCACAGTGATTATGCAGTGAATGTCATGATAGTAATATCTTTCAAGTTATTCTGATGGCATAAATTTTGTTTGTAGAAAATTGAGATAATCCAGGTGAAACAGATGCAGACTATGTGTAGCACATTTATTTTTTGTGATTTGACTGAAATGAAAGTTATTGAGTAGTTTTCCTGCCAAGTAAATAAAGTCTGTCTTCACTAAGTTAAACTACAATCTGTACAAGTATAGTGAGAGATATCCTACCCATTAAAACAAATCTGATTGGTATTTTGCCGAGAGCATCACTGGAAGATCTTGTTTCCACACCACCATCACTTTGAAAGAGGGAGATAGTGTAGCGGGGAAAATCCTCCATCTCCAGCTGTACTGCATACGGACCTTCATTAATGCTGCTGGTGGGGTGAAATGATAAAGTACAAGACTGGAAAGAGAAAAAATAGACAAACCATTAGTCAGTTAATATAGTTGTCTTTGTTTTGTACACATGATGACATCATTTCTGAGATGGTTCATATCCATTTTATAGTCTTCTGGCAGCTTCAACTTGACCTTTGAAAATTTTGCCTGAAGAGTCATGAGATGATTAATGGGAGGAGAAGAAGAAGTTCTAATACACAAATTAGTATTTATTTTTTTGCTGATTTTTGCAAAATATTTTCACAGAGCGCCATCTAGACACTGTTTTCTTGTAAGGAGTCAAAAGTCAAATTGGTTTTGTATCTTATAAGATGATCATATGTTTTAAGAATAAAATCATCATAAATAAATGTATTGGAATAAAAGGTAAAATACTTCCTTTTGAAATCTATTATGGTTGAAGTACCTCACACTTGTTGCCAAGTACAATACTTCAGTAAATGTATTTAGTTAATTTCCACTGATGTGTATACCACCAGATGTCACCAAAGAGCCAAAAGTTTAATAGAAATACAAGAATATACATATATGTATCATGGTTACAATTTTACAGTACAGCATGATTAATGCTGCAAATAACCTGAAAGTCTTGTAAATATGTTATATATTCATTTATAATCCATGATGTAAAAAAACAACTCACTGGTGAAATGATGAGAACAGATGGTGGTGTGCAGGGATTACACTCCTCTGCTGCTGTATTTCCATATCTGCATCTCACCTCGTCTCCATCAGCGTCAAAAGCCAGCAGGTTGTAGTCTCTCTGACAATTTGAAGGAACTCTAGCAAAGTAATGAGAGACAGAGACATCAGAGGCAGTACAGTGTGTAATGTACTCAGCTTGATAACCAATGATTATAACGACCAAGCTTAAAATCACATACAGTATCTTGTCCAAAGTCAAAGAGCAAATGGTTGATTTAGTGTCTCAAAAATGGAATGGCTGTTTAATTTTGTTTAAGTTTAAGTTTGTTAATTTAGCCTCAAAAGCCTGAAAAAGAAGACAAAGATATATCATTTACGTAGACTTTGATTCAGCATGTATGCTCTCACTACTGAATGTGTTATCTGTGGATAAAAGTCTGAAATCTGATTAGGCTCATGTAGTTTAAGTGTATTTGTGTTCTTGATTTGGACATTTTTATCCAATTAATTTGAAAATGTATGTGCTGCATGTTGGATCTGGTTTATTGTTTTATATATATATATATATATATATATATATATATATATATATATATATATATATATATATATATATATATAGTCTTTTTATATATTAATTTTTGGCATCTTAGCCACTACATGGTATTTTCAGTTCTCATGTTCTCATGCAAGCACTAAAATGACAGCTATCTACTTGATTTGACTCATTTGGGCACTGAAGCTTCACATAAACTTTTAAATACATTTTTGCACAGAGGGAGGACCTCCATCACCTCCATTGTAAGTGCATTATGAAGGGATCTTCTAATGGTCAGTATGAACAGGAGGGATGATTACAGCAAGAAAATGTGATTTCACTGCTCATTTGGGATCCTGAAATTGAAAAATTGTGAACCTGTCCTTCAGATGATGTGCTTCCTTGTGTATCATTAAAATATTCAGAGACATTATGACTGCAGTTAATGTCTTTTTGACGAAGCTCACTTTGTTATTCCCATTATCATGTTGTTTGTAGGTTGTCATTAATGAATTTTTGGAACTTTTGGGTTCCTAGGTTGTCAGGAATTTTATGGGAATTTATTATAGTCTTTGAGACTATGAGTCACTATCCTCAGGAGTTGGTAGAGAGCAAAAACAGAGTGAATATTGGAGTTACATTCACCAGGTCGACAGAAACATGAATGATAATGCTGGATGTGGAAATAAGCAGTTGTTTTTGTCAGCTTGTTTTGTTTTCTGTCCTCTAGGGAGCTCTCCTAAGCTTTAAATTTTGAAATAAATATACATTTTTTTTTGTTTGTATTACTTTTTTGAGTGGTATGTGCTCCTTGCAAAGTAACATGTTTCCTGCTTTTTGGTGTGAAGCAACATCACTTTGTGCCATAAAGTTATCAAACAACTTTCACTCCCGGTCTGATGAGATCAAGGGTGGTGTGCAGCCTGCATGAATCAATCTTGTTGTGGATTTTTCAGAGCTGAAGTTGGCAGTTTGGGGGGAGGGAGTCCTTTGTTTTTTCTAGCCAGGGTCTGCTCTGGCCTTGTTTTACCAGAAAGGCTCCTGCTTTCCAAAACAATACATGCACCTGTTTTCTCCTTAAGAACACAGAAGAACAGTGTGACGTCTTACGTCAAGCTTTGACCTGAGCGTAACTAAAATATGTAACCCCTTAAAGATGGAAAATTCCATAACAATTCTTATTTATTCACAGATATTATACAGATGTATAACAAAACTGAAAGCAGTGAAGAGGCTTACTGCAGGATTGGCAGGATGGTGGTCTGAGGTGAACTGTTGGGTTGTCCCGTGTCAGACCGAATCCTCAGGTCCACCTGGGTCACTGCCCTCCAGTTACTGATGCCATTTTGGATGCTGCCCATCCAGGCCCCACCTTCCACCCTTTGATGGAATTTCATTGTAGGTGATGAGGATATTTTCTGAGCCTGAATAAATCTAGCAAAGTCTGTGACACAGTTCAGGTGGACAACCAGCACTGATACAGTAAAACATGAGTGTACCAATAGTTTGACCTTCAGTGGATGATAACTGGCATTGCTGATTGTCTGGCTGTGTGATGTGATGTGTTACTAACCGCAGCTGAAATGGAGCATTGGTGGAAACCTGCCGAAACATGACTCCTTCCCTCTGACACCATATTCCAGCCTCCTCATCCACATTGTACAATTGTACACTCTCAGTCCCACAGTCACCGCTGCCACAATTCCACCTGTCATCATTTGAGCATGAGTCGAAGTTCAGCTTGTAGCGAAAGACCACCTGCAATATCATAAAAATATGTCCTCTTATGACATTAAATGATTCATATTGATTCATACTAATCTTCCCACTAAACTACCCATCAGTGGCTATGTGGATACCACATGGACAACACAAGGCAAGTTGAATAAAGAGGCTCAGTAATTCTCTCTTTTTGGGATCTAGCAAATCATCTACACACAGACTCTCACAAAGTGAATACAATTATTTCAGCTATTAGTTATTGCTTGTAAATGTATTATATAGACCTCCGTGCTCAATCACCTGCATGCAGCCTGAAGAAGCAGAATTCCAGCTTTAAGGTGCTGCCTAACCCTAATGTAGCATCAACTGCATCGGTCATTTCCCAAATTTCCCAAATTATGAAATTTGACACAAACTGCGACATGTAAGTTTAAAAAGAGCAGAATAGATTATAACAAGCTTCAGTTTGGGTAAATATTCCAACAGTATCAGTAAAAACTAAAACTGGGTCAAAACAATTTACTGTGTTGGTGCTCTGTTGATGCAAACTGGGTAAAATTGTAACCCAGTGATTTTTAGTGTGTAGAACTTGCACCTAATACATTTCAAATGAGGCTCGACAGTTTTCCCAATATTGAGTGTATTTTTAAAATTCCCTGTTTGCTGTATATTCCATTAGTTTGGTCAAATCCAGCTCAGTACAGCATAAGCATTAAGAAAGTAAAAAAAGGAACGTAAGGAAATAATTAAGAAGTACAATAAAATAATCAAGAAAAAAGAACAGCAAACTTGAAACAAAATTTAGGATTTAGACCTCCAAACCTTAAATATTAAAATGAAAAGGCCTGATATTATTCTCATTATTGTACCTACCGTGACAGATCCATCCTCCTTTGTTTCTTTAGGGGTGAAAGTCATCACTGTCCCACGGTAATGGGAAGCCTGGGAGCCGCAGAGCAGCAGCAGATGCAGCAGCAGCAGGGTGACAATCATAGTGATATATAAACGTCACTCTATACAGACAAACAACATACAAACGGACTCTCGCTCTCTGTCCTCTTATATCTCTTCAAATCTGAGATAAAAAAAAAATTAACATAAAAAAAGCTGTAACAGTAAAAATGACTTTTTTCATGGGAGGATCCCTGAAATTTTCAACATACCCTCCTCTTTTACTTTCCTACCACCCCTGTACTAATGACAACTAAAAGGAGATCAAGGGAGGAGCTGAGTGGAAGAGAAGCTAAGGATCTAGGCACAGTGTTCATTAAACTTCTTGAAAAACATAGTACCAATAATTGAGCACTGAAATAGCTATTATACAATATATCTACAGTGTATGGGAGATAAGATGGTAACTGGCCACAAGGGAGGAAATAAATAGGAAGTGAGAGACAACAGACTGACTTTCACATATGAAACTGACAGACTACTGTCAGTTACTCAATAAGTCTCACATCAGTAGATGCATATCATGTTAGATGCAATCAATGTCTGGTGAATCAATTTCATAGCTGTGAGAGAAAAAAATCTCATTATGAGCTAAGTCTTTTCATAAGAAGGCACTAATCAAGCCTTGATGTGAGGATTTTGTAAACAGGGCCTGACTCTGGCCCCCAAGGTCTCATTCAAGAGATGTTTTAGGTTCACGGCAACAGGCAGAGAGATAAGGTGGTAACCATGGATAAGTAACAACAGCTGCCTGCATTATTTTCCAATTAGTTCATTCTGATACCAAGTGCCCTTGTTTATCCTTTCCCTGGTGGTATGACCTGATAAACTCTATAAGAAGTGATTGTTTTCCTAATTTTGATGCGACTGTATCCATGTGTACACTCTGGTTTCTCTGGTATCAGATATTTTTTTTCAATAAATTTAAATATAAGTAAGCATCAATTGGCCTGTGGAGGCTCTTCAAAAATTATTCAACAAGTACAAGATTTTCCTTCAGATCAGATTTTGGTGTTGTCGTCAGGATACCAAAAGAGACGGACTTTGGGTAAGTCATGGAAATGTTTTCCTTTGTTTTGTCTTAACCTTTGTGCCTCTGGGCTGTTTTGGATATAAATTTCAAGAGAAATAGGCTCACCCTCACTTTGAGTGTATTAAAGATGACTCACTCTGGTTACACAGAAAAAGGAGGGAGAGAGGTTTGAATGTGTTAATCTCACAACCACCACAACTGCCTGGCTTCACATCTAACATAAATCTACAAGGGCATCCAGTATCCCATATCCCATGGAATGATGGCACCTGGGCGGTCCGCTCCTGTTTGCCAGATCTAGGCCACAAGCTAACCATAGAAATGCCATATGTAAACCAAAATCCCACATTTTATATCCTCTTCTAGCCCACATATCACATGGAATGATGGCTCCTCTCCTGTTTGCCAGTATAGCACCTTTCCAGTCTTCTGATCACTCAAAGCTTTTACACTATAAGTCACATTCACACAATTACCCACCCATCGGAGGAAATCTAATCGTTAATACGCTAATCAGAAGCATTTTGGGGTTAAGTATCTTACCCAAGCCGGAATAGGACCACCAATCTTCTGATTAGTAGACAACCTGTTCTACCTCCTGAGCCACAGTTGCCCAAGAAGTGACTTACATTCATATGGCCCACATACCACGTGGAGTGACGGCACTTGGGCAGCCTACCCCTGTTTGCCAGATCTGTGCCAAAAACCTGGTTTGCTTGTGGCTTGGATCTGGCAAACAGGACCGGACTGCCCAAGGGCCATTCCACATGGTATTTGGGCTGGAAGAGGATATGGAATGTGGGATCAATCAGGGCACAGCCGTGGACACCGGCAAGGTTTTCCCTATCAATAGCAGTGTGAAGCACTTTGTAAATGGGAGAAATTTTAAGTCATAACAATAGCCGCATTGTGAGAATTTGCTCCTATATTTGTGATATTGTCAGAATTCGATGCATATCTCACAGTGACATTTAGGATTTTTGTAAATATTTCCCCACATTGTTCTCACAATATGAAATTGGTGTGGGAACACCCGGAATCACAAATGTTTTGGGGCGTTAAGACATGGTATTAAAGTGCCCAAAATAGAAAAGCAGCATGTGAGCAACCCAACATGAAGTTGTGATGATTATTAGCTTTTTCAGTTTTAGATTGGTAATGTGGGTAATTTACTCTTCACTTCCTTAAAGAAAGTGAAAATAATATCTGATGTGTAAAAGTAATTTTCAAACCAACACCACCTTCCCTTCATGGGCGTGAGTATGAGTGAACCTCAGCTAAGGTTTTTCAGCCACTGTAATAATAATAATAATAATAATAATAATAATAATAATAATAATAATGAAATAATGAACATTTGTCGGTGGGCACCATTTCTCATTTTCTGTCTTGAGGTAGAAAATGAACAAATAAGGAAAGACATACACTTTGCACCCCTGTTTTGAACAATTTTTCCATCTGCCCTGCATCTGTACTGTGTGTAGGAGGACAACTGCTTGTTATTTAATTTAGTCAACTAATCTTTGATTCTTAAGAAAAATAAGAGACACACTCCTTGGATTCCTAAGTTAGTAAGAGCACCCCTTCAACCCACAGAACTATTTAGTTATGCTTAACAGACTCAGAGAGACTTCCTAAGAAACCATTTTGATAAGTTGAATTATAAGGAAAACTAAAAGCATGATCTGACTCTAAAGGCCTCTTGAGCTGTAGAGGGGAGACAGACTCTTATCACCAAAGCCAAAAAACTAACCCACATTCCTGAGGACTTTGTTAAGCCTCCCTGCAAATCCTAGACAAACCTGAAATTCTTGTAAATTAAATGTCTGATAATTTTGCAACTTATTTTGTTATTTGTCACGTAAATACAAGAAGAATGACTATAAGTTTCATATATGTATGACAAGCTACTAAAGAGACATGAGACTTAGATTTTTATTAACCTTTTGTACTACAGGTAACCATACTGCCCTCTAATGACCAGGGTTAAATTCCCTTATGCGAAGAGTAAATGATCTCATAGACAATCATATTTTAAGTAGATGTATTGAAAGAATGAAGTTTCTGAGGGAATAGGAATGTAGAGATATAATGTTTGAAGGATTTTAGTTTAAAGTTTTCTTTTATTGTTAAACAATAGTCACATCAAATACATTTATATTATGAAGAAAGAGTTATGTTCAACTTATATTTAAATATGTTTCTGAAAGTAGTTTCATTCAGTTTTTTTTACATTTTGTCTGCCCTTCATGGGCTTTATTTTTCCCCTCCAAGAAGTTACTGTTGTTGCTTTAGGCTCTGTGGCGAGCGTGGCCGCCTGGACAGTGGAAGGTTTGGCAATAGAGTTCCTCACCTTTGCTGCTCACCCCCTTAAAAGTGTGTTTGGCAGTCATTTTTGCACTTACCACACAATTTACTTTTTTACCTGTTTGGTTTTGCTTTGCTGTGTTTGTGTGTTTGTAGGGCACAGTAGCATGCTGAGTACTCCATGCCAGCATAACTTGTCCTCCTTTTACTATCTGCGGCTACTGCCAACACCCCTTAGCGCTCCCATTTTCTTACCACAGTTTATTGCTTATTGCAACATATTTTGTATTTTTGCGCAGTTTTAAATGAATTGGTATTTAATACATTTCCTGTTTTAATTTCTTGTTAAATTATTACTTGTCTTACTGTTCAATCAATAGAGTTTGTAATCTTGGGGAACTCCTTGTCTTAGTCCATCCATCATTCACTATCATCTGTATCATTATAAGGGTAGCCGTTTAGCTGGTGTGAGTTGAATATTAAAGGGTCAGTGCAACCTAAAATTCTAAAAGAACCAGATCTGGGCCTTACCTGTCTGGGCCTGGTCACAAATCCTCAACTCCTGAAGAAGAAAAAGAAGGCCTGAAACTGAACCTCTACCCGCTCCCTGAGAGCAATATTGCAAACTAGAGGATAAGCCAGCCTAAATACTCTTTTTCAGAGTGGCCTGAAATGATTTGATTCTCTGCATCTACGAAGATGAAACAGCCCGTCTCTAAAACTGCAGGAAACCAAAAAGAAGTAAGGGAGTTTTGAATATCCTTAAGTCAGATTTATGCGTCAATGTGTTCCGACATGAGGAATTATCTTTAGCCAAGTGTTTGATTTAACCTGCTTGCCATAGCCCCAAATCAAAACTAAATTGATATGTAGTATATACATGACAACTGAAAGATTTCCGCTGTAAAAAATTCTGGCCTCTGAAAAGGATTATTGAGCTATAGAATTATTGTATTCCCAAAGTAATTGTGCTTATACTCTACGGTTCATTGTGTGAATTGATATTTTGTGCATTGTCTTTTGCATTATCTTTTGTTATTGTTTTGATTGAGTGGCTGAAATTACATATTGTGTGTTTAATTGTGATTTTAAAAACTGAAACTTTGAAAACACAACTTCCTACATACAAAATGTAAAATTTAAAATGACACATTTAGAATTGACAATGTCATATTGTTGAGTGAGGTGAAGAAATGTGCAATCTTGCTGATCAGGAAGCTGGATTAGGTCCTAACTAGATGCAGTAGAGAGTAACATAGTTCTTTAAAAAAGAAGCTATTTGCCTCTAATTTGACTGTATTAAACTAGTAGGATGCTTTAGGCCTTAGAGGGCCATTATATGTTATGTATATCAAAAATCTCAAGAAAAAAACAACCTTAAGTTTGTAGACAAGATGTTATCAGAATTAGGCCTTAGAGGGATTCGAGCTATTGAAATAGGCCTGCTAAGAGTGTGACCTGTGTCTCATAGACATGTGACATGAGAATAAGGTTTTTGACAGGAGAAGTGTACCTTTTAAAATTTTTCTTATTATAATCTTTTTTCTGTTTTTGGAATTTTGTTCTTGCTCTTATGATAGTCCATTTATAGGTTAAAGCCCATTAGGGGTCTTCAAGTTTTTCACAAATTTTTGTGACATACTGCAGAATATGTATTGCATGAACTGTAAAACCTGAGATAAGAACAAAAGAATCTATGCTCAATGGGTGTGGGTCTTTGGAGAGACGTACCATAATAAAATTAATGTGTTAGGTGCATGTCTTCTTATTGATCTGCAAACACGTACTCACTCGTGAAATGCATTGATATTGTAACCTGATTCATATATGTAACCTGCAGACTTCATGTTCATGAATTTTCTTTTGTATTCATTTTATTATGTTTCATCAGTTTTTATCTTATACTTTCGCTCATGTACCCCTGATATTTTTTATCAGCTATTGTTAACTTGTTTAACCTTTTGGTAGAAACATGTTTGCTTGTAAAAAGGAAATGGTGAAACGCAGATGTGCTTTTCACCCCTCGGTTGTGAAAGTTCGTGGGTATGTGAAGCTTTGATGCTACTGCTAGACACGTGCAAGTGGTTTTTTAACCCTTCGTAAGGTAGAGCGTGGGTGTTTTTAAGAATTTATTTATTGCTGATGGAAATTTTTTATAACGGAAAAGCTGCAGACACGTTGGGTACAGGGTGTTGATGGGAAACAGGGAAATGATGCTGATACAAGTATAAAAAGGTCTGATTCCTGCCGCTCGACAGAGTCTCTCAGGAGCCGCATCTTGATGGAGCTTCTTGTATCCGAAGCAGAGCATCACCCTTGACGAATCTGAAAAGGTAATTTTAGATTAAACTAATTCTCATATTTTCATAAAACTGATGAGGATCGACTGTGAATCTAAATGGACATTTAGAACCCAGAACCCACCGATTCTAAACCCAGAACCTGTTCTGGTCTGGGGGAAGCCTCACTTTTACCTGTATGGAATAGTTTGTTTGAAAGAAGTTCCTGAGATGGAGTCACCGAAGGCAGGTTTGTGGATGGCACTTTTCTCCAGAGTTAGAGGAACGCTTGGCATGACCCTGTGGTAGGCCAGTGAATTGAATCATATAGGAGGGCCCTTAATTTTTCCAGCTCCGCTCCTCTCCTCTTCCTTGTGTTTTAACAGCTTTTGAACTGTCAGCATTCGTACGTTTGCCTTAGGTCAGGGACGAGGACAAGCGGAGGGCTACACATAGGGGCCCACGGTAGTGACCGGACTTCGGATAGTAAAACTGGCCGAATTAAAATTCCCTGAGGGCTAAGGGCCCGCCAGCCTCTTTCTTCGAGCTCTACAGGCAGTAGATTAATGAACTTGCCGTCGCCGCCGGGAAAGTCTCCATTTTTCCCCCCACTGAGAGAAACCGCTTTTGAAAAAGAAAACTTAGCTTAGTTTTCTTCCTACCCCGTATCTGAAAGCGATAGACTTAAAAAAAGAAAGGCACTGAGGCACGTAAGCTCCGTCTGCTCCCCCGGCCACGACGTGACAATATGAATACACCATATTTCATATACTCCCCCTCTAATGTGATTGCCTTAAGTTTGTTTTGTTGCACATTTTTGACAACAATATATATTGTTATATATTGATTACTCAATGTTTGTGAATATATATTTTTACCAAACATAATCTAGAAATTATGCAACATTTCCACTTGTCCTTGTCTATTAAATGTCCTAATTTTATATCCTAATAATTTCATACAGGTGTCTTCTCAGGTGTCCAATTTTCAAATGATTCCCAAATATTCATCACATAATTGTAAATAAATGCTTTGATGTTGATGAATTCATACTATTTTCTTATTTTTTTTAAACACTGTCTTTATTGATTATTAGCATTAACAGCTGAAACCACAACACAACTTTCTACATACAAAATATAAAATTTTAAATTATACATTTAGAACAAAAGGAAGTCTTCTTGAAAGGTTTAATGAGGTTAATGAAAGGTTTTGGAAAACATGTATTGTAGTTTCTTGCAGTAGGAATCTTCAGATTCTTGTGCTCCTCTGTTGCCAGCCCCTTCAGACTTTATAGCTGAAGTAGATTACCCTCATCCCATCTTTGTACCCCTTGCCCTGTCTTTTCTGTGAAAATACAGAAAAACGTGGTTCATGTAACACTTTGCTCACACATTTAAATAACTACAATAAAAATGTTTTTTTGACTTACAGGACATTGCATAACAATGTTTTCATCACCTGAAAGAATATATGCAGGTGCTCAATGGAATTGTAAAGATGATGTTCTTATGTTTTCTAGAGCAAAGTTGAAATTTTATATTTACTAGATCCTCTAGACTCATCTAGCCCCTCTGTCTTATTGGTGTAAACTTTTCTTCCATTTTCAGTGACTGTTTAATGGATTAGATGTTTCCCTATGTAAATAATTTTTTGTTTGTTTTTTTTGGTGAACAAATCTTTATTTGTCAATCATCTTCACCTTAAAAAAGAGTTATGCAATTGTTTAAGAGTATATTATTTATTAAAAATTATAAAATGGCCAAAAGTACAGCTAAATTCGGCCCTTAAAGTTTACTCAAGTAAAAAATTACAATATGACATCAAAAATCAGACAATTAGCATATGGCTCATTATTACTTAACGGCAAGGGTAGATTTAGTGAATTGTCAGTAGTATTTTTTCACAGGCAGCATATCATGTGTGCCACCAGGGATAAAAAACACACTGGATCAAAGTTAGACCACTTTTAAGGACACATATTGCTCTGTTCCCTATGCAGCATTGGTACTCTCTGACTGTCTGGTTACAGGCAGAAATGTGCAAAAGCCTGTGGTTAAAACTGTGAGGAGATGGACCAGTGAGTCAAAGCTGGGGCTACAGGCATGCTTTTACCACAATCCTCCTTCTGTGTGAAAACGTATTAAAAGTTTATTTGAAGCTACAGTAATCCACGTTACAGTCTTTTCAGTGCCAAAGTCCCTCTTTTTGTTGCTATACTTCCACCTGCAGCTCAACAGGGAAACACGAAGAGGAGAATTTGATGCTAAAAAAGACTGTAAATGTGTCAGATATCCACTTGATATGACTAACTCACACTGCTGAAGCTGAATAGAAGCTTCACATCAACATTTAAATGCATTTTTACACAAAACATTTGTGAGATTTGTGAGAAAGATTTTGGCCTCCATCACTTACATCGAAAAGACCATTGAAAAAACCTCACACAGGAAAACCTCTTTCACAGCTCATATGGACACCAGACTGCTGATTTAAGACACACATGAAAAACTGTGAACCCCTCCCTTAAGGTTGTTCGATGTTTTAAACAACCATAATGACAAACTTTCATGAACAAGTTAAAACTGAACTGACTATGTATCAGCTACGTATCTTAAAATTGAGCAAACTCTTTTTGACTTTCTGGCTGAGACAGCATAAATATAAATAGCATCTAACCGATAAGGGTCTTTCATTAGAGTAGTAGTAGGCTGTAGATAAGATTAAAATGATAATAATAGTGGGATGAAAGTTCCCCTACAGTCTAGGGCACCGAAACAGCCAGGGCTGCCACTGATCACCTACTGTTTCCTTTCAAAATGACATATAGGACAAGAAAACACTTAGATTATAGCTAGCTTCTCTTAAAGCAATCCTGTAATACAATACTGATTCATTTACTCAATTAATCACATTATAAAGGTATAACCAAGTTAAGATGGACATATAATACACAGTGAGAAGCAGTCTGATGGTGGGTGGACACCATGCAGACTTTCATTCTCCAGAGATTAAATCAACAATTGAAAAGACGTGGGTGCTGTTGCTGCTCCAGGCTCAGTGACTGTCTGTTAATGTTGTGTGGAGAGTTTTCTAATCTTGTGCCCCTATCAGGTGTAATCAGCAGGACAACATTGTTTGTCTTTCAAAAAAGAAAGAATAATGTCCCTTTATCAGTCTAAAATGATTCGTTCATGTAGCTGCTTCACGTCCTGTTTTACTTAAGTATGATGTGCAGATTACCTGCCTTATGGCTGGCACAGGTTTGGCCGTATGGTTTTTGGTGAAGAGAATGGCCTATGTTAGGTCAAGGTACGGGGTCAACTGTCATGTGGGCCTCCTGTAGATGAGCAGCAAGTGGAACTCATTTGGTTAAACTTTGTAAAAGATCATCAGCAAATAGGATGGATATTTACAGTGACAGCACAGAATGAAATAATAACTTTTTAAAGAATGTTTTTATGATTTATAAAATGCTGAATCTGTCTACAGTCTGGGTTGATTACTTTTTAAAGATTCTGAACACTGAGCTCAAGAAAGTTTGCTAAATGAATTACATGTATGAACTCTGTTGAAGATCATCAGTGTTTTTATATTCTTTCTATCTCACCCCTGGCTTTGGTGATTTCCTGTGTTGTCAGGATGTGGTAGACTTCAGGGCAAAACATAGACATAGAGGAAGACGGACGGCACCAAGGCAACATGGAGATCTTATCAGTCTGCCTGGCTCTCTGTAAGAATTTAACTTTTACAAAATATTTTCCTTCCTGCTCTTTCTTTTTCTCCTCTCATGTACCATCCACTCATGCAGATTAACTACTGTGTCTTTTTCATTGATTTCTTCTATTCTGAATTTTATGAATCAACCAGGTTGATTGATCAACCGCTGGTCTGAAGTCCTTGATGATTTTCTCTATTTATGTGTTATAACATAATTGATGAAACAAACTCAAGCAATGTGTGAAATGCAATGTACTGCCTGTTGCTGCTTGGAACAAGACTGTTGACAGTTCTGAGACTGAGCAAAATTTCCACACAATTAATGTGTTGTAAAACCAAAATAATGACCTTAAAGGGGCTAAAAGGTGCTCAGTTTCACAGTCATTTAAACTGAATCTTATCGGGGACATATGCTTTTTCCATGTGTTGTTCACATTGTGCAATCAACAAAGTGTTGACATCAGGAATGAACGTCCATTAATTCTTGATTAATTGACTTAAAGATTAAAGATTGATTAAAATTATTAAGCTTATACCATGGTTACTCACCAAAGAGTTTTTCAAAGTTTTTCAGAAGCTATATCTCCGGAGGGTTTGCCTAATACATGAAATAATCATTACCATCTCATAAGGTTCTTATGCAGTGGAAACTGTGCTTAGAGGATGTGGTTTGTGTAGACTCATGAAAGAACCACCTGAGAGGAAGAATAATAAATGATATGATAAATAAATGTATCATATTTTGGGGTTGGAAGAAGAAAATGCATAGTGTCACGTCTTTATAAACCAATAGACATTAAATGTAATCACTTCTTTGCTGATCTTTTTCATTATGTTCCTGAGGTAATGGATATCTGCTCTTGCATGTTAGAGGTCAAAGATTTGGTGGAGGTAGAAAGATTTGGCATCTGATGGACATTTGGAAATATATGACTTGAAACTCATAGTTTTCAAAGTTGGGGTCCATTAGTTTTTGTGCAAGGAAGTCTCTCAGTGTTGTTTTCTTTGTGGTGATCTCAACCTTTTGATTTTCTTTTTGATTTAATTCTCCCGTTGTGCTGATTCTCTCTTTTCTTTTCTCTTTCTTCAGCTGAATCCTAGTCACCAGAGTTGTCATGGGCTCTAAATAGGTCTAAATAGTCTCTCATTGGATCCCTGTTGCTATGGTTACTCATTTTACTCAGTGCATTACTTTAGAGCAAACAGATCTGACCAAAACATGGTATAAAAATAAATGACAAAGGAAATTAGTCAGTCTGAAACTACACCTGTAACCTCTTGTTAAATACAAACTTTAAAAATAATCCTACTTGTAACTTTGCAAAATGTAAATATGGATCCACAACATCCGTGCCGGATTTCACACTTAAGACTTTTGTGAAACCATCAAGGCTGTGCAGGATACAGGCTGACTGCTTCGTGTTTAGTAATTTTCTGGCGCTGCTGTCTCGTAGAGTCTTTGGTGACATGGAGTAGTTCTCCCTCACAGACTTCATCAAATGCTGCTGAACAATCAGCTGGCACACCTGCTCTTTATTCGCTTTTCCTGACATCTCTACCTGAGGATGGTGTCAAAGTTACTCAGAAAGCTTAAAACTGCAAATATGTGCCTGTCCTTTTTGAGAGTAACTCTTATTTTACATTATTTTGCAACAATGCAATGATATATTTACATTATTATGCAGGAAAATATAGTGAAGGTTATATCACAGCAATATAACAGCACCTGAGAATAAAAATTACAAGTGCTGTAGCTTAGCAAACAGAAAGTCACTGAGCTATGTAACTAGACACAGGATCCAGTGTTGGATAAATTAACCTCCTGAGACCTGAGCTTTTGTTTGGTATGCATTTTTAATTTCTCCTAGATATTTGGGGTTAATAGGACCTAATAAGTATAAGAACTAAGCATTGTCTTTGAAACAGGAAGTAGTTTAAAAAAAAAAAAGATGTCCTCATATGGGTAAAATCGGTTTATTTTCCTGTAAAACAGCCTGAACATTTCTGTGCAAAAGTTGATCCACGCAGCTTTAAATGTTACCATTCAACAATAATATAACTGCAGCAAGCAGGCTGGATTTAAAACATCATCAATATCATCAATAATGTACAGAAGAAAATTTAAATACATTCCTAATTATTTCCATTTTAACCTCCTGCAGCCACACTGACCATCAGTCCCGACAGATCTCAGTTTTTTCAGTATGAGGAAATCTCTCTGAGCTGTGAGGCACCAGCAGACTCCAGTGGCTGGGAAGTGAAGAGAAACACTTTGACACGGACAAATCAGGAATGTAAGCATGGCTGGGGGATCGCAAATGAGTCCTCCTGCACCATTGAGCATGCCTACCCATCAGATACTGGATTGTACTGGTGTGAGTCCCAGCGGGGGGAATGCAGCAACACCATCAACATCACTGTTACTGGTAATACTAAATGTTAACTCTATTAGTCATAAATAAAATACACATATCATGTACATTTATACTGGTATTTATTTTTCTATATTTCAGCTGGTGATGTGATCCTGGAGAGTCCTGTACTTCCTGTGACACAAGGAGATGAAGTGACACTTGTGTGTTCCTACAAGGAAAAAGACAAAACTAAATCTACATCAGATATCTATGCTTCATTCTACAAAGATGATGTTTTCATCGGGTCTCAGTCTGCAGGAAAGATGAGCCTCCAAGCCGTGTCCATGTCTGATGAAGGTCTTTACAAGTGTGAAGACCCCACAAAAGGAGCATCACCAGAGAGCTGGCTGGCAGTGAGAGGTGATGATCTTATGCTTCCTGTAGACACCACAGTGTGATAGAAGGAGGTCAGCTGTAATGGCAGCATTTAGCTGCTCTGGAAGCTGCAATAATGTCATTGGATGAGTTTAAACCCACTGTGTGGAGCCAAAGCACCGTAGTGCTTCAAGCTAATTAGACTAAAACCTCCAAACTAGAGTTGTAGCTTCCATTTAGGACACTGACATTATGTCCTCTGTAGTTTTTCTTGAAATGTGGGCTCTGTAAATTCAAAATTGTAAATTTAAAAAGTAATATATTTGTTTCTTTTTAAGGCTTATCCCAGTGTTTTTGTCTAAATCAGACTTAATTTAGCAGATGAACTGCTCATTATTTCCCCACCAAACTTTTCTTCCTGCCTGGTTTTTAAGGCTTTAAAACACCACTTAGACATATTTAGGCATAAGAAGGTTGGGAAATCAAATAGATTGAAGGAGGAGGAGCATACACAGACTTATTTGTTTCATCAACCTCTAATTGAATAGCACTGTGCCAGTCTGCTCTGACTACTGTGTTTGTGTTATGGCACCATCTTGTGGTTAAATTAAAACACACCACTCCAACTTAAACTAAAGACAAACCAAAAATCAAACTCCAATATAATTTCCAACAAATTGTATCAAAATTAAATAATAGTTAAACTAAGATCGTAAGGAAACACAAGTCTAGCTCTTCATTCATACTACTGTTTAATTTATGTATCCAAAATGTTTCACCTTTCAAAAGCAACAGATCCCGATTGCCGCCTCACTTATTGCAATGTACTTTCTCAATGGCTTGGAAGTCTAGACTAGAAGCTGTGTGGCTTTGTTCTGGAAAATATTTTGCTACATTATAAAGAGTTTTGTCACATTAGCTTGTTAAGAAACGGCTCCAAAGACTAATAACAGCGAACGTGTTTTTGGTTATCATAGAGTAGCTCTGTGTAAGGTGGATGCTACTGAGCATGTGCAGGAACGCGGTTCAGTTTAAAGAGCTTCGGTAGCTTGTTGTGCTACATAACACAACCTCTCGACACTTTGCTACATTCCTTATTTCTCAACAAACTTCAGAACAAAGTTCAGTGTAGTGCCTCATTGATGTCTTTTTAATAGTTTTTGAACAACAAGAATAAGATTATCAGGCTTTTGGATACACACACAATACTTGTTAGTAGATCAGTTCATTGTTGGTTTGGCTCCAAATGAAAATGGTCCTTTAACTGAATAAATGAAATATGAATGATGGGTAAACTGATGACCGTATTATTTCTAAAATAGTAACTACGGTCTTGCCCTAAACTAATATTTTTTGTGAACCAATACAAATAATTTTTGTTGAGAATATTCCTATGGCACTCATGTGGAATTAATTAATTGAGATAGATTGTTTTTCTTTTGCTAACTTTTTGGGAAATTTCCTTAACCTGAGCTTAATGTTCATACACTTTTCTTCCTCACAGTCGGACCTCAGGCTGCAAGTGACCCTTCCAATCCTGCTATTACTCCGCAAAAGGTGTTGTTGACCATCCTGCTGTTCATCCTCTACAATGTCATCCTGGGTACATGTGTACTTGTTTACCGAAGGTGGACTCGTGGTAAGAACACCTCAGAAAACCCTTAAAATAACAGAATATATTGATCCTTTTATCAATTATGTTTTCTGTTGGCCTCTCTCAGGGTGTGACAGGCCATGCACCGCAAAGACTGAATGTCAACATAATGGTGCTAAAACTCAGCACTCTGTAAACTCATATTATCAGTTTAGTTAAATCAATGTATCTGATGTCATGAACTCCAATATAATAATTAGGTTGGTATATCAGTTTTATGTTCAAACATAAAAACATTTCAGAACTTATAATTGTGATTTCAAGTCTCAGGACTTACAATCATGTCTTTCCCACTGAACAGTCACTAGACTTGGGTTAGGGTTAGGGTTAGGGTTAGGGTTAGGGTTAGAAACTGTTATTGTATCTCTTTGGCAAGAAATCCCTCCTTTTCTGCTGCAGTTTAAACAACACTGGCTTTTAAGCTCTAGTTTGAGACAGGTACACTTTCTTCATCAAAACACAGATTTTCTCCTCATTTCTATGAATGTCTATATATCCCAGTAGTTTAAACTAATGGACCAAAAGACTGTGAGTTCAAATCCGGGTCAGGACACGACTCAGTACAGTTTAAGATGCAGGAGTTCTACAGACACCATTCATATATCAAAATGTTCAGCTCTTTAAGGAGAAGTGCACTATTACTTTTCAGCTTTCTAATATCAATAATCCATTGATTTTATATGAATTTATTAAAAATTCTGTCGTTTGAAAGACTCGAAACACCCAATGATCCCAGGTTACATCACTGAAGATGTGTCCCAGCGCATCCGCAAGATATATCTTTCAACAAAAACATAGACACCAATGGAAAACTACTAAATATCACTATAGAAATCAATCCATGACAAAGTTAATGATTGTTTCCGTCTTTTTCTGTCTACAGTATTAGCATTGCATGTCACCAGTGCTGTAACATATAAGTGCAGTGAGAACTGAAGGATAATAGTAACAACAATTATGACTGATATTGATTGAAGGAGAAAGGGTTGGTCCAGATTTGTACATTGGTTTAAGGGGCGTAGAGATGGGAGGACTCACTTGTTTGTTAATTAATTGTCAGAATTCTGTGTTTTTTGCTTTTATATCTGTATTTTTGGGTTTCAATCATAAAAATTAAAATTAAAAAAGGAAGTGAAAGAATGTAAAACTAAAGACAGGATACATGCAGGTAACCTCACAATATGTTATGTGCAATTGAATTAAAATAGAAAAGAAATTAAAATGACTCTCCTCTCTGCTCTTCTTACAGCTCGAGCTGAGGCAAAGGACATAGAAACTGATTATGTCACCCTGCCACTGGAGTGATGAGTCCTGTTTCCATGAAGACCAATTATATAAGGCAATAACCTCATTTAATCAGTTTTATCTACTCTTTTAGAAATTTGTATTTTATCATGTTTATTAGCTACTATAAACCATGAAGTATACTTTGCTTGCTTTTGCTTACTTAAAAGTGATATTTACTCAGTTCATTTAATGGTCTGCATGCACTGCATATGTTAAAGTACGTTTTTCTGGACCTTGTATCCGATCATGCCATATAAAAATTACATGATTTTAATTTGTATTCTTCCTGTAAAATCACAAAATAAATAAACAAATAAATAAACTGCCTTCTGTTCTTTAGGTATTTGTTTTGGGATTGTTTGTTGTACAGGGATAACCTTTTGGTCATTTTTACTGACAAAAAAGAGGTGTTAGAGCTGATATACATTTCAGAGGCGTCATCGGCCATAAAGACAAAATGTCACAGTATGGACTGATTAATGGAGCTGTTTATGATTTTACTCCGTCATCTGGTACATCAGCATCAGCATGCTAACATGCTGTTGTCTAGCAGATATAATATTTACCATGTTCACCGTCTTAGTTTAGCCTGTTGGTGTGCTAACATTTAGCTAACACAGCTGAGCTAATGTGAATAGTATTCAATGAAAAGTTAAGGGATCACCTAAGTTACAACAATTCATCTTAATTTGTGAACCAAACTTTGTGCCAATTTATGCACTTATGACATTTCAATTGAATCCACAAATGTGAACCTCATGATGGTGCAACATAAAGAGTAAGAGGATCATCAAGAACCACAGATATCTATCCAGAATATGACAGTGATACATCCATCTGTTAGTTTTTGAGTTATTTCATCCTGGATCACAGTAGTGGACCAACACTGCCACGCCTAGAACCTAAACTAATTATGAGATTTGTCTTATCAGGCTATTAACAGCCCCTTTCACAATTATGATATTTGATCTTTGAGGAGTCAAAGCCTTGTTCAAAAGTCATAACAGTGCTTGTAATTTGATGATATGTGGTTCACAAGATATAAACTCACAGTGCTGACTCTGGAGATAAGGGGGCAGACACATGACCTTGTGCTCACTGTTTTGTTAACTATAACCATGGCGATGTCTGCTTGATGTCACTGAGGACCAAAAAGAGCACACAAAAGCAAGCAGAGAGGACGGAACTTCCATTTCCAAGCAGACAATAACATTTGACTCTGTGTGTTTGGGTGTTGATGCAATACTCCAAACTTATTTTGATCTGCAAAGGTCTTTAAAAGAAGCCAAGGAAGACGGGAATCCCTCATGATGTTTATTAGCTGGATGAGTCACAATTCTGATAATGATGAGTCATGTTGGTTTGTGAAAATATTTCTGTGAGAGATAAAGAGTTCAAAAATGGTGAAAACAGTGTTGGGCCTTTATGTAAACGTTAAACAGCTTCTTTTTCTTTACTATGAATTGTACAAGTGAGTGTGAAATGACACGGTATGTGGTTTATAAAAAGTTGAGATTAATCAGCCAGAAAGTGTTCAGATAGAAAGCAGAACCTTGTTTCTACAAGCAGACACCAGATGGACTAAAGGCTGTAAAGAGGAATAAATATATATTGTGTGACGCTCCCAGGAGTTATCTCATGTAGCAGAATTATTGTTTGATATGAATAACCAGCTTGTTTCAATTTGTGAATATAAAAATTGGTTAAAATAATAAACAAATTCATCCAAACAATACATTTTTCTAAAGTAGATTACAGTGAAAGTAAACGTGATCAACAATTTTTTTCATGATCAATGTTGCATCATTTTAGGGTGGAACATTCCTCCACACGGTTAAAAAGCAACAGAATACCAACAGAGTGAATCACAGTTCAGCAGCTGTACAGACGCTTCTTCTCTGTCTGTCTGTACTTTACATGTTTAAAGTGAACTTTTATCAGTTTGCTAACATGTTTACATTCTGGACTTTTATTCTCTGTCTGACTTTCATCGTCTGGAGTCCGGCTGAAGGTAAATAACATGTTTCACTTTTTATTAGGGCATGAGCCCTGGAACAGGGCGAATACCCTATTGTTACTGTGCAGTTACTTTCTTTCTTTCTTTCTTTCTTTCTTTCTTTCTTTCTTTCTTTCTTTCTTTCTATATATGCGACTTTCAACCTGAATTTGACCCCCTAAAAATGCTCTAAAACTCACCAAATTTGGCAGGGACATCCGCCCCCCCCCCCCCCCCCCCCCCCCCCCAAAATGACTCTGTAGCGCCACCTAGTTGTTTTTTGGCCGCTGCAGCCCACAGGAATGTCATAGAGACATGGGACCAACGCCAAATTGTTCGTCTCCTCTGCAAGACCTAAAAATCATACACTGACACCCCAGAACTAAATCTAACAGGAATTACACAAGATTCCAAAAAGATTGTAATATATCGCTCTCTACACTTCGATGAACCAAAGTTATAAAAACTTTGTAATAGGAGGTCCGGTTTTCAAAATACTGGCCTCCAAAGTTGGTAAGTTTTATAATGGTTTTCAATGGGAGAATCTCACTTAGGTTTGTATTTTGGACGCTACGGCCCGTAGGAATGTCGTAGAGACATGCACCTAAGTCTTTAAACCTTCACTAATGTTAATCAAACTACATTAAAAAGAAACATAATAGATCTGTAGTCTATATGTGGATAAACTAACATATATATTATTTTACATTGTCTGTTACATGTATTTTATTCTTGTCTTATTCTTCTGAGAGAAATGTGTGATTTTACTGTTTATTTTCTGACATAAGTGAATGAAAGAATGAATGTTGAAGATGGTTCAATTATTGACAGTAAAGCTGTAAACAAAGGATGAATATTGGTTGTCTCTTTGAATCTTCAGCCTCAGCCATCTGCCTACTGGCCACACGAGGACTGAATGAATGTGTTTAAGTGCTTACAGTTGTTGCGTAACTGAAGGCAGTGTGTGTGTAATTTTTCAAACTCTGGGAGCCTCAAACCTGCTGAAAGTCCAGTAATGTCCATCCCAAGTTCCCAGCGCCAGGACATTATTTTTGACAGCAAAAAAGGTTAACATAAGTTGATCCATGCAGCTTTAAATGTTACCATTCAACAATAATATAACTGCAGCAAGCAGGCTGAATTTAAAACATCATCAATATCATCAATAATGTACAGGAGAAGATTTAAATACATTCATAATTATTTCCATTTTAACCTCCTGCAGCCACACTGACCATCAGTCCCGACAGATCTCAGTTTTTTCAGTATGACAAAATCTCTCTGAGCTGTAAGGCACCAGCAGACTCCAGCGGCTGGGAAGTGAAGAGAAACACTTCAAAATGGACAAATCAGGAATGTGAGCCTGGCTGGGGGATCGTAAGTGAGTCCTCCTGCACCATTGAGCATGCCTACCCATCAGATACTGGATTGTACTGGTGTGAGTCCCAGCGGGGGGGAATGCAGCAACACCGTCAACATCACTGTTACTGGTAATACTAAATGTTAACTCTATTAGTCATAAATAAAATACACATATCATAAACATTTATCCTAGTGATTATTTTTCTATATTTCAGCTGGTCTTGTGATCCTGGAGAGTCCTGTACTTCCTGTGACACAAGGAGATGAAGTGACACTTGTGTGTTCCTACAAGGAAGAAGGCAAAACTAAATCTACATCAGATATCTATGCTTCATTCTACAAAGATGATGTTTTCATCGGGTCTCAGTCTGTAGGAAAGATGATCATTGGAGCCGTGTCTAAGTCTGATGAAGGTCTTTACAAGTGTGAAGACCCCCAAAAAAGAGAGTCACCAGAGAGCTGGCTGGCAGTGAGAGGTGATGATCTTATGCTTCCTGTAGACACCAGAGTGTGATAGAAGGAGGTCAGCTGTAGTGGCAGCATTTAGCTGCTCTGGAAGCTGCAATAATGTCATTGGATGAGTTTAAACCCACTGTGTGGAGCCAAAGCACCATAGTACTTCAAGCTAATTAGACTGAAACCTCCAAACTAGAGTTGTAGCTTCCATTGAGGACACTGACATTATGTCCTCCGTAGTTTTTCTTGAAATTTGGGCTCTGTAAATTCTCAATTGTAAATTTAAAAAGTAATATATTTGTTTCTTTTTAAGGCTTATCCCAGTGTTTTTGTCTAAATCAGACTTAATTTAACAGATGAACTACTCATTATTTCCCCACCAAACTTTTCATCCTGCCTGGTTTTAAGGCTTTAAAACACCACTTAGACATATTTAGGCATAAGAAGGTTGGGAAATCAAATAGGTTGAAGGAGGAGGAGCATACACAGACTTATTTGTTTCAGTTAACTTCTAATTGAATAGCACTGTGCTGAATTAAAGCCCAGCGTTTCAACTTATACCTTCATCAAGGGCCAAACAGGGTTACTGGGTTGAAAACCACATTGTATTTCTAAACATCATAAGGCAGCTTGTAGGCTGATCATATCATTTGGTAATCATGACATCATGTGCCAGTCTGCTCTGTCTCCTGTGTTTGTGTTATGGCACCATCTTGTGGTTAAATTAAAACACACCACTCCATCTTAAACGAAAAACAAACCAAAAATCAAACTCCAATATAATTTCCAACAAATTGTATCAAAATTAAATAACAGTAACATAAACTAAGATCATAAGGAAACACAAGTCTAGCTCTTCATTCATACTACTGTTTAATTTATGTATCCAAAATGCTTCACGTTTCAGAAGCAATAGATCCCGATTGCCACCTCACTTATTGCAATGTACTTTCTCAATGGCTTGGAAGTCTAGACTAGAAGCTGTGTGGCTTTGTTCTGGAAAATATTTTGCTACATTATTAAGAGTTTTGTCACATTAGCTTGTTAAGAAACGGCTCCAAAGACTAATAACAGCGAACGTGTTTTCGGTTTCCATACAGTAGTTCTGTGTAAGGTGGATGCTACTGAGCATGTGCAGGAATGCGGTTCAGTTTAAAGAGCTTCGGTAGCTTGTTATGCTACATAACACAACCTCTTGACACTTTGCTACATTCCTTATTTCTCAACAAACTTCAGAACAAAGTTCAGTGTAGTGCCTCATTGATGTCTTTTTAATAGTTTTTGAACAACAAGAATAAGATTATCAGGTTTTTGGATACACACACAATACTTGTTAGTAGATCAGTTCATTGTTGGTTTGGCTCCAAATGAAAATGGTCCTTTAACTGAATAAATGAAATATGAATGATGGCGAGACTCATGACCTCATTTTTTCTAAAATCGTAACTACAGTCTTGCCCTCAACTAATATTTTTTGTGAACCAATACAAATAATTTTTATCTTCAATATAATAATAATAATGCAAGTGTGTTTAAGTCTACCATTACTGCCACCTACCACTACAGACCCTATAATATAATAATAAATTAGAGTTGGACGACTGTTGAGAATATTCCTATGGCACTAATGTGGAATTAATTAATTGAGATAGATTGTTTTTCTTTTGCTAACTTTTTGGGAAATTTCCTTAACCTGAGCTTAATGTTCATACACTTTTCTTCCTCACAGTCGGACCTCAGGCTGCAATTGACCCTTCCAATCCTCCTCCTCTTATTACTCCGCAAAAGATGTTGTTGACCATCCTGCTGTTCATCCTCTGCACCGTCATCCTCAGTACATGTGTTCTTGTTTACCGAAGGTGGACTCGTGGTAAGAACACCTCAGAAAACCCTTAAAATAACAGAATATATTGATCCTTTTATCAATTATGTTTTCTGTTGGCCTCTCTCTGGGTGTGACAGGCCATGCACCGCAAAGACTGAATGTCAACATAATGGTGCTAAAACTCAGCACTCTGTAAACTCATATTATCAGTTTAGTTAAATCAATGTATCTGATGTCATGAACTCAAATATAATAATTAGGTTGGTATATCAGTTTTATGTTCAAACATAAAAACATTTCAGAACTTATAATTGTGATTTCAAGTCTCAGGACTTACAATCATGTCTTTCCCACTGAACAGTCACTAGACTTTAGAAACTGTTATTGTATCTCTTTGGCAAGAAATCCCTCCTTTTCTGCTGCAGTTTAAACAACACTGGCTTTTAAGCTCTAGTTTGAGACAGGTACACTTTCTTCATCAAAACACAGATTTTCTCCTCATTTCTATGAATGTCTATATATCCCAGTAGTTTAAACTCATGGACCAAAAGACTGTGAGTTCAAATCCGGGTCAGGACACGACTCAGTGCAGTTTAAGATGCAGGAGTTCACAATCATCTTTATCACACTGCTACTGACAAATGTCATGCAATTCACATACTAAATCTGGCTGTGTCACATGTTAGCTTCATGGCTGTCTCAACAACATGAAAGTGCAGGTTCACTTCCACCCATTACTCATCTTAATCTTGCTTCATTTTTCAATAGTGTTCAGCTGACATTAATGCAATCACACGCAATTTCTACAGAAATTCTATTTCTTTTTGACCTGGTTGTGGCTAATGAGTTAAGGCAACAGCTACAACAAGACCAGCCTTTAGACTGCAAAATAATACACTGACAAAATACACTGAAATTACCGGGTGCTTAGGATAGCATAGCCATGGCCATCAACACCATCAAAGGCCACCACAAGCCAAAGACAAACATGTTCCACAGAGCTGGAGAGAAGCCCAACATAAAGCCACGGGCAAAGTGTGTCTGATGTTTGAAAGACTCAAAACACCCAATGATCCCAGGTTACATCACTGAAGATGTGTCCCAGCGCATCTGCAAGATATATCTTTCAACAAAAACATGGACCCCCATGGAAAACTATTAAACTGCCACTGGAGTGATGAGTCCTATTTCCATGAAGACCAATTATATAAGGCAATAACCTCATTTAATCATTTTTATCTACTCTTTTAGAAATTTGTATTTTATCATGTTTATTAGCTACTATAAACCATGAAGTATACCTTGCTTGCTTTTGCTTACTTAAAAGTGATATTTACTCAGTTCATTTAATGGTCTGCATGCACTGCATATGTTAAAGTACATTTTTCTGGACCTTGTATCTGATCATGCCATATAAAAATTACATGATTTTAATTTGTATTCTTCCTGTAAAATCACAAAATAAATAAACTGCCTTCTGTTCTTTAGGTATTTGTTTTGGGATTGTTTGTTGTACAGGAATAATCTTCATCATACTTTTGGTCATTTTTACTGACAAAAAAGAGGTTTTAGAGCTGACAGATACATTTCAGAGGCGTCATCGGCCATAAAGACAAAATGTCACAGTATGGACTGATTAATGGAGCTGTTTATGACTTTACTCCGTCATCTGGTACATCAGCATCAGCATGCTAACATGCTGTTGTCTAGCAGATATAATATTTACCATGTTCACCGTCTTAGTTTGGTCTGTTGGTGTGCTAACATTTAGCTAACACAGCTAAGCTAATGTGAATAGTATTCAATGAAAAGTTAAGGGATCACCTAAGTTACAACAATTCATCTTAATTTGTGAACCAAACTTCGTGCCAATTTATGCACTTATGACATTTCAATTGAATCCACAAATGTGAACCTCATGATGGTGCAACATAAAGAGTAAGAGGATCATCAAGAACCACAGATATCTATCCAGAATATGACAGTGATACATCCATCTGTTAGTTTTTGAGTTATTTCATCCTGGATCACAGTAGTGGACCAACACTGCCACGCCTAGAACCTAAACTAATTATGAGATTTGTCTTATCAGGCTATTAACAGCCCCTTTCACAATTATGATATTTGATCTTTGAGGAGTCAAAGCCTTGTTCAAAAGTCATAACAGTGCTTGTAATTTGATGATATGTGGTTCACAAGATATAAACTCACAGTGCTGACTCTGGAGATAAAGGGGCAGACACATGACCCTGTGCTAACTGTTTTGTATACGATAACCATGGCGATGTCTGCTTGATGTCACTGAGGACCAAAAAGAGCACACAAAAGCAAGCAGAGAGGACGGAACTTCCGTTTCCAAGCAGACAATAACATTTGACTCTGTGTGTTTGGGTGTTGATGCAATACTCCAAACTTATTTTGATCTGCAAAGGTCTTTAAAAGAAGCCAAGGAAGACGGGAATCCCTCATGATGTTTATTAGCTGGATGAGTCACAATTCTGATAATGATGAGTCATGTTGGTTTGTGAAAATATTTCTGTGAGAGATAAAGAGTTCAAAAATGGTGAAAACAGTGTTGGGCCTTTATGTAAACGTTAAACAGCTTCTTTTTCTTTACTATGAATTGTACAAGTGAGTGTGAAATGACACGGTATGTGGTTTATAAAAAGTTGAGATTAATCAGCCAGAAAGTGTTCAGATAGAAAGCGGAACCTTGTTTCTACAAGCAGACACCAGATGGACTAAAGGCTGTAAAGAGGAATAAATAAATATTGTGTGACGCTCCCAGGAGTTATCTCATGTAGCAGAATTATTGTTTGATATGAATAACCAGCTTGTTTCAATTTGTGAATATAAAAATTGGTTAAAATAATAAACAAATTCATCCAAACAATACATTTTTCTAAAGTAGATTACAGTGAAAGTAAACGTGATCAACAATAAAATGTCACAATTTTTTTCATGATCAATGTTGCATCATTTTAGGGTGGAACATTCCTCCACACGGTTAAAAAGCAACAGAATACCAACAGAGTGAATCACAGTTCAGCAGCTGTACAGACGCTTCTTCTCTGTCTGTCTGGACTTGACATGTTTAAAGTGAACTTTTATCAGTTTGCTAACATGTTTACATTCTGGACTTTTATTCTCTGTCTGACTTTCATCGTCTGGACTCCGGCTGAAGGTAAATGGCATGTTTTGTACTCATTACCTCGTTAACTTGTTTCATCTGACTGACACTTGAATGAATGAACATGTGAAAACATGTTTTACGTTTCATTTTCTTTCCACAAACTGTATTGTGAACTTAAACTAGTCGTCATATGTAATGTGGAATTTTAATGTTGATAAGATGTGTTAAAGTCTTTAAACCTTCACTAATGTTAATCAAACTACATTAAAAAGAAACATAATAGATCTGTAGTCTATATGTGGATAAACTAACATATATATTTTTTTATTTTACATTATCTGTTACATGTATTTTATTCTTGTCATATTCTTCTGAGAGAAATGTGTGATTTTACTGTTTATTTTCTGACATCAGTGAATGAAAGAATGAATGTTGAAGATGGTTCAATTATTGACAGTAAAGCTGTAAACAAAGGATGAACGTTGAATGTGTCTAAATGTTTACAGTTGTTGCATAACTGAAGCCAGTGTGTTTGTAATTTTTCAAACTCTGGGAGCCTCAAACGTGCTGAAAGTCATCTACTGATTTGTGTGATTAATGTCCATCCCAAGTTCCCAGTGCCAGGACTAATCTTCAAAATATTTTGTTTAGTCTGACTATCGTCCAAAACCCAAAGATAATAGAGTACCCTACTGGAAGTTTGGATTCACAGAAAAGGTTTGAGATATAGTCAAGATAATATCGTTGCTACATACAACACACAACGAAGTAGACTCCAGACTTCTCTAACCTTTCAGAAGGTTAAATTTTCCTCCATTTTCCAGGTCAGTCTGAGGTGATTGGGTCGACTCAGCCAATCATCGCTTCTCCAGGTGATGATGTCATCCTGCCGTGTCACCTGGAGCCTGAGTTCAACGTACAGGAGCTGACGGTGGAGTGGTCGAAACCTGATCTGAAGCCTGACCCCTCAGATCGGCTGAGTCGGGTCGAATACGTCCATCTTTACCGGCACAGACATGAAAACTTCGACATGAAGCTCTCAGAGTACATTAGCAGGACGGATCTGTTCACAGATGAAATGAAGCATGGAAACATTTCACTCAAGATCACTAATGTGACGCTGGCAGATGAAGGCAGATACAAATGTTTGGTCATGTTGAAGAGCACAGTGAAGTTTGCAATTGTTCGACTTGTTGTTGGTAAGTTTCTTCAGATGTTGTTAATGGTCCAACATTTGACTTTTCTAGATCTACTGGTTTGACTTGTACGTCAAAAAACCTACATGACTGAACACTTTTTATGTCCCCACCAGAATTTGATACCTTAAAAACTTTTTGTCAGTATTTTGCTGTAAATGATAAGAAATCTTGTGTTTTTCCAGAACCAAACTCTGATGAAACCTGGACAACAGAGACGCCGCTGAATCTCCAAACTCCTGAGGATGAGACGGACATAAAAGGTGAGAAAACATTACAAATCTGTGAAGAAGAGAGGAAACGTCTTTTTCTAATGACTGTGGTAGTTAAAGTCTTCATATTTGTGTGTGGTGTGTCTCCACTTACTGTAGCTTGATTTCTTTTCCCATCAGGTGGTTGTCAGACTCGGAGCGCTGTGATCTCATCCGTGGCGATTTGCGTCTTACTAATGATTGGTGGTCTAGTTGGTGGGTATTTATTTAAACAACGGCGTCAACCACCAGGATTAGATTCGGTAGGATTAGATTAGTTGTTTATTGAATGACGCATTTATCAAATTTGTTGATTCTGCTGAGTTTAATAAACACTGTCATCATTGTGTGTAACATGTTGTTAAAGTGGCTGATTGAAGGAGTCGGAGGTCGATTTCATCCTTCTTTGTTCATCTGTGAATATTAATATCTCTCCGATATTGATATTCTAGATGTTCTAGATGTGATATTCTAGTTTTGGTTATTGGTCCCAGTTTCCGGGTGGTGCCCCGTAATTGTTTAGTCATATTAATAATTCTATCAAATTCTATCAATTCTTGATAATTGATCAATTATCCCTGATAATTTGTAGTTTTTTATCCTTAATCAACCTCACATTTGTGACAGTTTTGTCTCCCATGTGAGATGCTTTAACTGTTGATGCCAGATTTATTGATTGACACTGACAAGCTTTTGTTTTTATAATTATCATAGATAATTATGAATTATTGCTGATAACCAACCTCACTCCTACTCAGTCCCAACACAACCATGTGAAACACTAATATGAGCCCAGTTTATCACCTGTTGCACAGATAATGTGTGTGTGTGTGTGTGTGTGTGTGTGTGTGTGTGTGTGTAATGCAGCAGTAGTGGAAGAAGTATTCAGATACAAGTTGCAATACTCCATTACAACTAAATGTGCTGCATTAAAAATCTTAATTTAGTACATTTACAGAACTATTATCAGCAAAATGTACTTAGAAGTCAGAGTTCTTGTTAGCGAGCGGTGTTATATTGTTATATATTATTAGATTATTACTAGTTATGCATTAATGTATGAGCAGCTTTATTACTACCTCACTGTTGATTAGTTTAAGCTTCTGCACAGGTTAGCGCAACTCAAAGTGTTTGACAGACAAGCTGATGATGATCATAACTAGTGGAATGAACTGAAATATTTAAGCTGTTGTTTTGACATTTAAATGCCTAAAAACACACATGTTGTTGAGATGTGTACTTATATTCAATCAAATGTTTTAAATAATGTTCAAACCCAGAGAAATCTGTCATTTTAATCAAGGTAATGGTTTGTTTGGTCGCCTGTCAATGGCGTTATATACACTTTTTACATGTGTCAGCATTGTGGTTGTCCACTTACCTTTTAAATTTTTTTAAAAATAGTTTTTGACACTGAAATAAAAAAAATGTAAAACTACAAATGTGAAAAGCTGGTCTTATGTTTCCAAATTAATTTTTATTAATGTTTAGTATTTCACAAAACCTTTGGACATGTTTTCATATATGAGAAGATAAACACTTCTGACCCCGTCTCACTATAACTACATTACAATAACTCTGAGATCAGTGTGGTAAAATATTAAAAAAGGGAAATAAAAGAATAGATGGATTAACCAATCAGAGAGGTACACAGTTTTAATTACAAGTCACATGAAGTCAGTGATTAGATTAGCAGTGTAAAGAAAGTACAGCATCTTTATACATATAGCATCAGATAATATAACAGTAAAAGATAAAAACAATGCAGAAAAAATGGGCATTTCATTTACAGCAGATAGTACTGTGTGATGCTGCAGTTATTACTGCAGTTGTGGGCACAACTGGGTAAGACACAGAACTACAGAAGTACTGATGTTTCTGCAGCATACCAGATTACATTCAGTGACCCCTGAACAACATTAATGTAACACGATTCAAACCTGCCTGAGTCACATTAGCTGTATTTTGACTGATATTCCAATAGATTATGGAATAGGTGTGAGATACTAGAGAAAGTAAGAGAGGCAAAAAACATCTAGTTGTTATTATTTGTGCTGTTGGAGAGCGTATGTATGAAAAGTATGAATTGGCCTCTACGCAAACTGTGGCTTTTGTGCTATTTACAGTTTTTATTATGGTTTACTGTGCTGAAATATGGAGAAAAGCATGAATCATGCTGCAACTGATAACATGCATTACAACCCTAAGATAAAATGTAACATTTAAATAGGTGGTATCAGGTATAGTATATGAAAAATACCACATATGAATTAAGCCATCAAATATGTATAATATAACTATTGCTACTATATGCTATTGCTATATGCTACTTGGTCTGACTTCATAACCATATTTCTCTCTTCCCTCCGATGCTGCATGTTCAGTTACTTTCACTGCTGCTGGTTGAAAACAAACAAACGAGTGAAAGATACACATCCAGAGCGTTAAGAGTCCGTTTAATACTGAATGTTAAGGAGAACTAATTCTGTCAGCTTCTGGGGGGAATCAATGAAGCCACATACTGGGGCTCATGGGGGATTATGTGCCTGGTCAAGTTTGAGTTCAGATTCTTGACGTCTACTTTTTATTCTGTTCTTCACACAGTAGGCCATAAACTTTCCTAGAAACATTTTTATTGGCCAATAACTCTAATCACATGATGTTTGTATGGATAACTGTATGATCGTAAATCATTTTAGGCAGTTTTAGCTGCTGTCTCTTTAAGGTCCACACTGTCTGCAAGTTGAGTTACTTGAACGAGCCTCTGACGCGTAAATCAAATCCACCTGAGGGTCACCTGAACACATTGTGTCAATGGAAGAGATACAACTGAAGGAAATCTGACCTTTTGTACAAAGAAGTTAGGTTGGTCAGTGCCACAAATTTCCTTAAATTTGAATGCTGATCTCGAAATATTGCACTATCTTAAATATTTCTTCTTCATTTTATGTTTTCTCAAACGTTCTAATGCAATCCAATCCAACAGCTCTACTGCTTACACATTTTCAGTTTTTTGTTGACGTCAGAAAGGTGGAAGTGGAATGACACTTATGTTTAGTGATCTTCTTACAGTAGAGCTTTTACCAAGTAGTTTTAATATATCTAAATTTTAAGTGATAAAAGAACCTGTTTGCTGTTTAGGTTTGGAGACGGAAGATCTGGTGGCGTGTGTGAATATGGCTGAATGTTTGGATCTTTTTCAAGACCTAAAACATTTAAATCAATACATTGAAATGTTTTATATCCTTAACTCTCCCTAGTTTTCTCCTTATTTGCTTGTAAAAGTAATTTGTATTTTTTGTGACCGTGTTATAAGATGTTTCTATACCCAATGTTTGAGTTGGAATCACTAAACTAAACATGATGAATGATCAATCAAATTAACATCAATTAAATTATATTTTCTTATGTTTAAAATTTGGCCACTTCAACACCATGACCCAGTTATGCTGCACTGCATTCTAGTAACACAACAGTATATACCAGGAAAAACAGACAGTGAATTAATCTTTGCGATAGATTTATTGTATGTTTTAACCACAGAACACAAGAAAGAACAATTTCACTCAGCAACCAAACCACCAGAGTTTCCAATCACACTGCATATGAATCTGTTCATTCCTTACGCAGTCCCACATCAAAATCCTTACTTTCTGAAATTTAGAAGAGCAGATAGTCCTTTCAGGTTTTTACGAGTCTTTAGTTGTTTTGTGTCATTTTCAGTCTAAACTGGACATGTTTTAAGTTTAACAGTTGGCCTATTTGTGGGTTTTTAAGTGGGACATCTCTTTGTTTCCACTTCTGAGAATTGAGTCTGGTCTAGTTTCATTACAGGTAATCTCACCACAATCTACCCACACAGATATCCAGAAGAGGCTGATTCAGTAAATCACAGGCATTAAATACACTTTATTGCAACATTCATATGAGGATGTGAGAAAATAATAAACTGCTGAAAGGCAATTTAAAGGAGTTTGTTTCTGTTAAAACAGTGTCTTTCCAGTTTAGTTTTGACCTTTTCAGATTAGCTCCACATTTGCATGTCCTTTCATGTTTTGAGTAAATTCCCATAGTTATTTCCTGCAAATTTGACATTTTGTTGTTTTGTTAATTTGGGGTTTTCACTTGAAAGAGGAAATGTCAAGGAAGGGAAAAAAAGAACAAGACAGCTGGACTAAAATTTCACACCTCAAACACTTTGAAGATGAAAACAACTTTGACAACTGTGCAGTCCAAACCACAAACTGTCTCACTGCCCCTCCATTTCCTTTTCACAAACAACAACAGCAGCAGTAGATTGCAACCAGCTGGTAACACCTCCACTACCCTTCAAAACATGTTCAAAAACTTGGTGGTGGTTCTGAGCTAGTGTATAAAAATGGTGGTGCCACATGACAGGCTCTGTGGAAGTGGACCCACTATTCTAAGGTAACAAAAACACAACAATTCTTAGTTTCAGGTGATTATACACTCATTAAAATATACATATGAATATTATATTCTGTTTTTGCCAATATTTCTGCCAATAGAGCCCCCAAAATCTTACACACTGGTCCTTTAAGTGGCCCAATCAAAAATTTTAGTTTTTGATCAACCAATCCCAGATGTTTGTAAAGCAAAAAAACACAGAAGAAGAAGAACAAAGAAGTTAACTTTAGTCTCACATTATCATGATTTATGCCTGAAGTTATATCTTGTACTTGTATTGCTTAAATCAAGAAAATTTTGGATGAAGTAAGGTTGATGTTGCAGATCCGGTTTAGATTTTAAAGGCCCCCTCCACTGAAAAAAATGTTTTGTTTTTTGCTCCTTCAGTTGGCTGTCTTTCTCTTCTCTGTGCGTTTCTCTAGTTTGGTGCCAATCCTAATCCAGTATGCAACTTATACAAGTGATTAAAGATTGCAGAACATAACAAAACATGATTTATATTTAATCAGGATTCAGTGGTCAGTAGTTGAAAGGTGTTCAGTATGTCTATGAGAATATAAGCATTTGTAAAATCTTTTTGGATGATCAATGCAGTCTTGAACTGTTGATTCTGTTGCATTCAA